>JACEVL010000790.1:593584-831084 GCA_020284085.1 Aporrectodea caliginosa | reverse complement strand
AAATAAAAATCCATTAACTATAACTATACCTATAACTAAAAAATAATACTAACTATAACTATAACTAAAATAAAAAAAACCATTAACTATAACTGTAACTATAACTAAAATAAAATCTGTAAGGAGAATCACACTGAGTCAGAGAGAGTCAATTGAATATGGCTATCTGGATTATAATATAACCGAGAAGATTGCCGTGCCCCGTCGATCTACTGAGGGCTCTCCGCCTCCCTCCTTCCCCCCTACAGCAGCCAGTCTCACCGGATGGAAGCCTCTCCTACCGGATGCTCTCAGCCGTTTCATTCAGGACTCTTCGTCGAAGTCGTGCGAGCTGGATCTGCTTCCTCCATTTATAATCAAAGAGTTTATGGACAAATTTCTTTTATTATCCATCTAGTTTAACTTGCGGAAATCTTGCTTGAATATATGTAACTATGTTTGAGCCACAGGCTAAAAAGTCAAATCTTTCGACGACTAATTCGATCACTTACAATCATTCAATCGTCATGAAACTTGGCAGATAGACTCGCCCTCGGAGACATTTCATTCTATAAAATTTTCAGCTCCCCAAAAAAGGCAAGCTTATAGAATCGGGGACTCAACTTTTCGAATCGGGGAATCCCCTTTTCCGATACGCAGCGTTGCCATTGGCCAGCGTTGCCATTGGCCGCAACAAAAACGGGTGCGCTGCCTCATTAAACGCACGCTATGTTGTAAAATGAACGCGGACTATATATTTGTAGAGGTAACTGCTTCATAAGACGCATTATAGGATACTAGATGGATATAGTAAAAAACTTTGTTTTTACGGGCTGTATTTTATTTTTACTGTTAGTATGTAACTCCTCTTTGGCTCAGGGCTCTGTTCCAGTCCCACACAAAAGGGCAGTGGTGTTTCCATCGCTTATAAGCACTGCAGGGCCTAGATAGGCACTCCTTCCAACTATCGCCCTATCTCCAACCTTTCTTTCCTTTCTAAACTCTTAGAAAAATGCATTTCACTTCAGCTCGTTCACTACCTCGACACCAACTCACTAATGCCTCCTCTCCAATCCGGCTTTAGGAAGTACCACTCTACTGAATCTCTCATGACTCGCCTTCTTGCTGACGTCTTTAGTGCAGTCGACCAAGGTCACGTCAATCTTCTCGCACTGTTCGTCTGTTCGATGTCAGTGCCGCCTTTGACACTGTGGACCATGCCATCCTCCTTGAGCGCTTATCTAAATCTTTCGGCATTGCTGATTCAGCCCTTCTTTGGTTCCGCTCTTTTCTTTCTGACCGCTCTCTCTCTCCCTCCCTCCCTCCCTGCCTCCCTCCCTCCCTGCCTCCCTCCCTCCCTCCCCAGTGTTGTATCAATTACATTGCAAATGTAATTCAATTATAATTGCAATTAATAATAATAATAATAATAATAATAATAATAATAATAATAATAATAATAATAATAATAATAATTATAATAATCTTTTCTTTATTGAAGCGCCTGACAAACGCACTGCGCTGTACATTTATATGTTATGCAATTGAAATCTTATAACTACTAACAGAACAGACAGCCTGCAATACACGGCGCTAATAGCAGCCTACAAAGCATATCCGCCCTACGGGGCTCGAACTCGGTACCTCTCGCTCTCCATGCCAGCGTGTTATCCAATGCGCTATCGGGCATAATGTTGACATGCTTGTAAGTGTAATTGAATTACAATTACAATTACTTGATTGTGAAAGTAATTGAATTACAATTACATTTTGAATGTAATTCAATTACCAATTACTTTTCAATCATTCCTTTAAAATTAGCAAATGATTCAGAAGTTTTTTCGATAATTTTTAATTTACTCTATTTTTAAATTAAAATATCTGATGGGTCAATGGTCGTAAATTGTAATATATATACATTCAATTGTATTATAAGTTTGTTAGGTATCCCAAATACAATTTACAATTATGATCCATTAAAACAAGTTAGAATTTACTTGATTTTAGGAGTAGAAGTTTTTCAAAATGATAGTCTGTTACAGAACTTAGTTGATTGCGCCTGGGTGAGTGAGTCAATTTGTCTAGCAGTGCTAAAGAGACGCTAAACTGGAGCTGAAGATGGAAGCTCTGTTATCAGCTCTGGTAGGCAGCCGCAGTAAGCTAGCTAAGAATGAGTGCACGGCTGATAGTGATGGTCAGCCCTTGCCCTTGGGTCTATCAAAGTGTGCTGTAAGATTGTAAGAGGGGTGTAAGGATAGAATAATGTTGACAATTATGTTGCCATGCAATCATAATGCAGAGCAGTTTATTCAATTAAACGGGTGGCCCGGGTCAACCCAGCAGGCCAAGGTCTTTGCTGTAAATTGCTGACATTATGAAAGAAATTTGTAATCTACACTTCATTCAATTACAAATTACATGCAATATTGTAATTGAAATACAATTACAATTACTGGACTTAAAATGTAATTCAATTACAATTACAATTACGGAAGTTGTAATTCAATTACGTAATTCAATTACATGTATTTCAATTACTGAACAACACTGTCCTTCCCTCCCTCCTCCCTCCTCCCTCCTCCCTCCTCCTCCCTCCTCTCCCTCCTCCTCCCTCCCTCCCTCCCTCCCTCCCTCGCTCTCTCTCTCTCTCTCTCTCTCTCTCTCTCTCTCTCTCTCTCTCTCTCTCTCTCTCTCTCTCTCTCTCTCTCTCTCTCTCTCTCTCTCTCTCTCTCTATCTCTCTCTCTCTCTCTCTCTCTCTCTCTCTCTCTCTCTCTCTCTCTCTCTCTCTCTCTCTCTCTCTCTCTCTCTCTCTCTCTCTCTCGAGTCTCTCTCTCTCTCTCTCTCTCTCTCTCTCTCTCTCTCTCTCTCTCTCTCTCTCTCTCTCTCTCTCTCTCTCTCTCTCTCTCTCTCTCTCTCTCTCTCTCTCTCTCTCTGTCGTCTCTTCGGCTCATCAGTACGCCGATGACACCCAAGCCTTTGCTCATGGTCCAGCCAGCACAGCTGCTTCACTGGTCGCGAGGGTCCTTGAGGCCACCACGGCGCTGGACCTTTGGATGTCTTCTAACCGTCTCCGCCTTAATTCAGACAAAACCCAATTCATCTGGCTTGGCGGTCGAGCCCAACTATCCAAGATTGACATGGAATTTATCCACGCTACTTTCCAAGACGTCCACTACTCTAGCTCAGTTCGGGATCTGGACGTTACCCTGGATCCAGGATTCTTTCATATTCAGACCATGTCAATCGCATCTCTCGAACATGCCTTTATCATCTACGCCAAATTCTCACCATCCGTCACTCACTCTCACCCCAGCGCATTCAATTCAAAATTCTCACACTTATGTGCAACTCTCTGCTCGGGGTATAGCTCCTTCATACCTTCAGGCCTTATGCACATCGGTTTCTACACTCCCTGGTCGCTCTGCTCTGCGCTCTGCCGCCAGAGGCCTTCTGGTTGTCCCTCGCATGCATGGTGCAACTGCTCAATCCAGAAGCTTTGCTTATGTCGGCCCCTCTACTTGAAACCATCTTCCACATGAATTGTGTCTTGAGCTCCTCGGCCTTTCTCTTCCTCTGTTTCGGAAACGCCTGAAGACTATTTTATTTGCTTATGGGTCAGGAGCGCCTCTGAATCTCTGAGTGGCGCTATACAAATGTTCAATTACAATTACAATCTTATTATCGAGATTTCTACAGCGTCAAAGGAGCGAAGTCACGGGATGTAGGCATATATAGGCCCTAATACCCAAATCCCAATGCGTACAGCAGTTCATAAAATTTATATATAATTATGTTATAGTAAGACTAGAAGTTGGATGAGCTATGAAAACATGGTATTAATGCTGAATTATTGCAGTAACATTAGGCCTAGAAGTTGGATGAGCATATTTATAGCAGAATTAGAAATTGGATGAGCGGTGAAACCCTGGTATTGATGCTAAATTATTGCAGTGAAACTAGAAGTTGGATGAGCGATCAAAATATTCGAAGTAGAAGTTGGATGAGGGATGGAAATTATGTTGAAGTAGAAGTTGGCCCCGGGTGAGCGATGAAAACATAAACATGGCTAAAATAGCCTACATGTGTGTGTGTGTGTGTGTGTGTGTGTGTGTGTGTGTGTGTGTGTGTGTGTGTGTGTGTGTGTGTGTGTGTGTGTGTGTGTGTGTGTGTGTGTGTGTGTGTGTGTGTGCTTACCTCTTGTGATTTAATAAAAGCGTTGCTGTTGTCGAAATAGACAATGGAGTTACCATGAGTCCATGACTACCCGGATCTTTGTTAGCGGATTCAGCTTTGCAATGGATTCCCTGACAACATTACTTAGAAGTCATCCAGATATATCGGTCAGTCAGAAGGCCGTGGTCAGTCGCTCTCTCGTTCTCCCGTAGGCTACAAGTCTCTGTGTCAGCCCACAGTCTACAGACATTTCGCCGACAGACATTTCGTCTACAAAGTTATTTGATATTATGTCACTTTAAAATGGAAGCTGGATTGATGAAAAAAACTGTTTCCCTAAATGGAAGTGGGATTGATGAAAACATTCCTGTGTTGAAATAGAAGCTGGATTGATCGAAATATTTTTTCCCGTATAGCCTATAGAAGCCTGATACCATTGGTATCCATAATCGTAATCGTAATCGTAAACTCGGAACTTCTACAGCGCCCACAAAAGCGAAGTCGCGGGAACCAGCTTATTCACAGGCGCTCAATCAAAACAAAATCGATAGGCAGAGGTCAAAATCCAGAGAGTCAGGCAGGCAGACAGGCAGGCGGCTAAAGGTGGATGGTGTTTGGTGTTCAGACGGCGAGGTAGGCAGGGAGAAGTGTTGGATTCAGGATAGGATTTGTCAAAAGCAGTGTTTTCAGTTTCGAGTGAAAGACCTGTGGAGAGATAGCAAGAGGTGGAGTTTTGGTGACTTCGTAGGATGGGTCAGATATTTGTCGTAGTGCTGGCGGAAGTTTGTTCCAAAGAGGTGGAACAGCTATGGCTATGGAACGATTTGAAAATTTTAGTGATGAGGTGACGGAAGGGCGGAGCAGTGTTAGGGGGAGGCGGAGGAGCGGGTTGGACGAAGTGGCTGGATCGTGACGGAGATAGGAGGGCTGGGAGGTTTGAAGTGAGTTGTAGGTGAGTGAGATGACTTTGTATTCTATTCGTTCAGGAATTTTGAGCCAGTGGAGTGATTTGAGGACAGGAGTGATGTGATATGGTGTTTGGGGGTTTTGGTGACAGCACGGGCTAGGGCATTCTGAATTGCTTGGAGGCGGTTTATTTGAGTGATATCTATGTTTAAGAAAAGAGAATTGCAGTATAGTAGCTACTTTAATACCAAGCTGGATGAATGGATGAAAGTAAGTTTCCATTCAGTAGAAGTTGGATTGATGAAAATATATAATCTTTTCAGCAATTAGAAGCTGCATGGATTCCTGAGAATACTTAGCACGTTTTAGCGAAAATATATAAGAAAGCGGTCTCTGTTGATTAACCCTAAATCCTAATGGACACAGATACGTCACTTGTAGACGAAGTGTCTGTAGACGAAGTGTCTGTAGACTAGAGAGTGACATGGGGAATTTCCCCGCGGGGAAACCGCGGTAACCGCGGTAAATCCCGCGGTAATGGGGACAACAATTGCGGTAATACCGCGGTAATGGGGACAAAATTGCGGCAATACCGCGGTAATGGGGTTTACTCTCGCGGTAATACCGCGGTAATGGGGAATGAGCCGGCAATAAACCCGGGTGATGTTGAGAACTTGAGAACTGATAAGGAGAGTTTATTAGTTTCTGAAGCCTACTAGTCAGAAATAGTCAGGACTTGGTTAATGCACACTGTCCATAAGATAATAACAGACTAATGCAGTCAACAATACAAATAGTTTTGTAAGCTAAAAACTGTTATTTTTAATTTGAATTTGTGTAAACTTTTGCGGGGAATGTGATGTCGTCCTGCGGGGATGGGGTGGGGATGGGGAGCAAACCTGGTGGGGATGGGGTGGGGGATGGGGAGCAAACCTGCGGGATGGGGCGGTCTGGGGATAAACCCTGCGGGATGGGGTGGGGATGGGGACACAGACTTGGTGCGGGTGGGGATTGTAGACGAGATTGTCTGTAGACGAAGTGTCTGTAGACGAAGTGTCGTATAGGCTACACGAAAAGTCTGTAGACGAGTTGTCGCGGAACCGTGATAGAGGTATAGGTGGTAGGCGTAGTGTGTGCGCACACGCGTGTGTGTGTGTCTGTATGTGTGTGTAGTGTGGATAGTTTTTAGAGCGGTGGTGTTGTACTCGCAGGGCCGGATTAAGACTTTGGGGGGCCCTAAGCCAAGGGCCATCCGGGGGCCCTAACTGGAAAGCCATGCAAAAAATATTTTTCAGATTCAGAGAAAACCATCCATTTTTTTTGCTTTTCCGTCTTTTTTTCAGAAGAAAATTGTCAAATAGGACCTTTGTACCATCTGATTTTTATATTTCCTGACAGTTGGGGGCCCTCAAAATTACGTATTTTTTTATATTTCCTGACAGTTGGGGCCCTCAAAACGTTGTGGGGCCCTAAGCCATGGCTTATTTCACTTATAGGTTAATCCGGCTCTGTGTACTCGGTTGCCGTGCTCATAATTTTGTTGAAAAATGTCATTAATGTCCGAATAAGACCGCTGAAACCACATAAATAATACAAGCTGATCGAATTTGTAGGAAGGGTTATATGCCTATATATAGCCTATAGGCTAGGCCCTAATTCTGTGCAGATTCTAATATAAATAATAATATCTTAAAATAATATCTTTTCTTTAATAAGCGCCTGACAAACGCACTGCGCTGTACATTTACATGTTATGCAATTTAAATCTTAACTACTAACAGAACAGACAGCCTGCAATACAACGGCGCTAATAGCAGCCTACAAAGCATATCCGCCCAACGGGGGCTCGAACGCGGTACCTCTCGGTCTCTGTGCCAGATGTTATCCAATGCGCCACGGCCCCCCCTGTAAGGAATTCTTGCGCATTCCAGACGCCTAGGCCCTATAGGGCCTACACAACGCCCGAGCACACTTCCAGCACAACCAACAAACGCACCCTAGGTATAGCTTCCACGTTATATCGTTTGCTATCGTTTCACCGACATCATACTAATTCTTGTATAATTATACGCTTTTATTAGGCCTATAGGCTAGCAGACCTACTTCTACATGCAGAATCGTGTAACGGTGTATGAACATATAGGCCTAATGTGCCTGATCGCTTACAACAAACCTGCCTTTGTGCATAAAGGTTTCTTAATGAGCCTGTCTCAGTAGATTCAGTCAGCTGGTTTCTTCTTCAGCTGGATTATATATAGGTCAGATGGTTTCTATTTCATCTGCTTCAAATTCAGCCAGCGTGTAATTAATAAGTCAACGAATGTCCTCAATTCCAGGGATAGGCTACACACTGACGACCTCTGCAGTCGACCGCCGGCAGAAGAAAGGTCAAAGTGCAGGCGCATAATTATAGGCCTAATGTGCGTCGCACTGCTTCCATTGTTTGTGGGTTGTGCTAGATTTCAATCGAACTAATTTAGAATTGCGTTCGCTCGTTGTTTGGCATTTATTTACCACTTACATCCAGGTTGACATTATAATATACTGCCCTGACATCTATACTAGTTAAGTAAGCCGTACGTATGATAATAAATGCGTGTTTACGCCTAAACGTTGCTTAGGTGGATGTGATCATCCATTTGTCATTTTTCTCGTTTGTTCAATAGGACCGGAAAGCCATGAAACTTATTAGCGAGTTACAAAGGGACAAAATTATTTATCTCCATTCCTACTCCATTCCCGCGGGACTGCCCCATCCAAAATTAACAGTCCCCGTCACAGTTAAGTATTATAGGCCTACATTTTCCCGATACTTTTAACAACACTGGTTGTATCCTGACTCTGCCTGTCTGACCCTTGGATCGGTCCTGGAACCGGTTTTGACCGTTTTATAGGGACTATCGATTTTGTTTTCACTGATCGAGTGCCTGTGAATAAGCTGGTTCCTTCGGCTTCGCATTTAGGGAGCTATACAGAAGCTCAAGATTAACTTGCAACTAGTTTTTCCTCTTTGGTCTCTCATTCTTTAAAGACGTTTCTTTTCCCCCGGGGTTTTCGTGCTGAGAGCGCTTCTGAATAGTTATTCTTAGAGAGGCGCTATATAAATCTTTAGATAGGCCTACAATACAATACAACGTTACCCTGCATAAGATATGGTCAATGTTCACGAGGTGGCGCTAGTTTCTGTTACTTATTGATTCACGAGCGATTGTATTTGAAGCTGGCTTCAGATTCATCGTTCTTGCGTTGATATGTAGTCCGTGGCTGTGTTGCCATTTGTTTTTGGCCGTCGTTTAAGATGGCGTCGAAAGTTGTTCGGGTTGGTGCCAGGCAGGTCAAACCGATCCTTTCGCTGGACAATGCCGAAGCCAGGAGACGAGTTCTGAATCTGTATAAGGCCTGGTATCGCCAGATCCCTTATATCGGTAATTGCGATTGATTTCGTTCTTTCATTGACGTTTTGTCTTGAATTTGGTGCATGACTTCGGTGACATTGACTGTTGCCTGTGTGAAGTCGGTTTGTACGAATGTCTAATAACTGAGAAGCATGAAAAGAAGCAACCAGCAACGCAAGAGAGTGTATGTGACCATGACTGAGAAACCCCTCACTAAATCGGTACAGTTAATTTGTGAAAAACACACTTTATGCAATCCAGGACAGCTAATTGGGATTGTCCTACTTTGCAAGCAACATGGCCAGGGCCCGGGGGGGTGCGGCCCGAATCCCAGAATCCCCGAAACGAATTTCGGCCGGATCCCCCAGATAGATTTTTAAGTCCGACCCGAATGAATATAATTAACAAAAAACATGCGAATAGGCAGTATATATCGATATGCATCAAGGTCTATGGGTAAAAGTGCATTTTAGCGTATTTTATTCATGATGCTGCCAGCCGAATATTTTAGCGTATTTTATTATTTCTCTGATGCATCTGCGTAACTGGAAGCTGGATTGATAAAATAATTCTGTGCCTAAATGGAAGTTGGATTGATGAAACTAGTTATTTGCTAAAATAGAAGCTGGATTGATGAAAAAGCGTGTAGTTTAGTGTCGTAAATGATTCGTCATTGCATGGCGAGTCAGCTTTGGTCGAATACAAGTAGGATTGACGAAAAGAATTGTTGTTAAATAGAAGTGGGATTAATGAAAATAATTTTAACTTAAATAGACGTTGAATTGATGAAAAGAATCTTGTTCAGTTGAAGTGCAAACTTGCAATCCATAGCAGGACATCTTCATTTTCCAATTTGCATCAGTGTGTACTCCATTATGGAACCTGCGGTATAAGGGCAGTTGGTAACCCATCCGTGTACAAATAGAGCTTGACTGTGCTTGCCATTGATGTATCTGCAGCACCAAACAAATATTAAGCCAAAAGCGGTATGTACAAAACTTCTCATCTGAAATCAGAAGACCCAAAAGAATTTACAGTAGGTGTTATGTCTTTAGTAACTTTGGTAGGTTCAAGGGTTGAGCTTTTAGTCTTATCATGTGGCAAACTGTTGCAGTGTCTATTAAAAGTTGTTTACTTTCAAAGTTCAGAGTTATGTGACAAAATAACTTGTCGATTGCTCTGGTTTGTGGTAATCCTGTAAGATTCTTTTGATCAATATCAGTCTGAGCCTCTCATAGATCTCTCAGTCTTCAGGATTGTCCTTTGTTTAAAGAATGTAAGAATTCAGCACAGTTACATTTATAAGATGACAAAAGACCTTCGTGCACCATATCTTGTGTCTTGTGCATTCAGCTGGATGTGAAATTCAGCATCTGGTTGACTGTGTCTACTGCTCCCATATTGTTGTTATAATCAAATCACGCATAGCGTTTTACTTTTCCTCCCATTCCTGTGGTCAACCTCTGATATCTGCACAACATTGTGACTTCCTTTTTACTGAACCATTTCAAAGCCATGAGCTAATGACTAAATCTGGCCACTGTGGCTCCCTTAGCGATCTTCTTCTTCAATTCACTGGACATGTGCTTCCTATTCAATCCAGCTGTTCCAACAGCATCAGTATTTGGCTCATATAACTGTCTGAACAATATTGATGATGTGGACAAATTATCAGCAAAGACACAGTATCCTTGGCCAAGGAGGTCATTGACCAAGATGAGAATGATGCTTGAGTATTTCAGTCCATCAGCTGACTCTTTCAAAGTCATTCTTGGACCTATGTGAATGAGAGCATTCTGCATATAACCTGACTGACTGTCAGGTTATATGCAGACTGCTCAGGATCAAATCTTGCATATTTTGTAGCTATGAATTTAGACCAGCAAGGATAGACCTATTGTTGACAAAATGGAGACAGTTAATTCAAAGTAAAAATTCTTCTCAAGGCATTATTTGCCTCGCATCATACAAAGTGTCCAACAGCGGCCTTGTGGACCAAAATATTTCCAATGCAGGTTTCTAGTAGCTTTCTACACAATACCTTGCAGTAATACTGGTGCACATAAGGCCTTCAATTCATCATTGTTTGTGTCTGTCCATTTGTTCTTACGAGAAAATCCTTTGGAACTTGACGGCTTTAAAGCCAGTATTGCAGCCTGTGGATTAGTTTCTTTGACAATTATAGTTGAAACTAACTCTTCCGTAAAAAAACAACTCAAAATACTGAAGTGGATCATTTGTGTCTCTATAATCAACTTTACTGCCCTTAAAGTTGTACCTCTACCATGGAATTGTTGGATACGTTGATCACCTGAAATTGAGAGGATCATCAGGTGCCAAATTTTCATCATCAGGTTCTTGATTCTGACTGGTCATCTGTAATATCTTCCTCTGGCTCTAAAAAACTGTCAAACAAGTCATCCAAATCTTCTAGTTCCAATAAGGTCTGATTCATCAAAGAATCTTCAGCTAAAACCTGTTCTAGAACGACTTTGATGTCATGCTTATGAAAGTTATGTTTCGTAGAAGAATTTGAAATTTTCAGGATTTTCAAATGACCTCAAATATATTTTGCAATTGGAAATAGTGATATTAAAATAAAATGGTAAATGCTACAATACAAAATGCTGCTGGCGAATTTTCTTGCAGGAAAAAGTTAAGGCAAAATGCTTCTTTGGCAGGGTGTTTGGTATTGAATTCATGGCCCAGGTGTGACCCTTAGAATACCTGAGTCACCTAAGTGTTGCCAGCATATAAAGTGGTGACCATAGTGGATGCAGTGTTTTGTTAATTCGTGACCTGAAAATACCAGAGGACCAGGTCATGGCTTTGGAAACAACTGGGTAATGGTTGAGCACTGCAATGTTGTCACATGATAAATCCAACAGTTGACTAAGTGTTATGGAGTATTTGCAGTCCAGATAACAGGTCTTTCGACCTCAGGATTTAGGCATTGACTTAGGCCAAAAAAATAATGCTGTGTTTCCGGTAACATAGTTTTAAAAACTGGGTAGGTAGGAAAATTTTTTTATTTTGCAAAATATTTTTATCCAACAATTTGCTCTTTAATACACCTTTCTAAAACAGTTTCTGCTATTTTAAAGTATATATTGTTGAAGATATAGCCTAACAACACAACAGTTAAACAAACTTTTAGTATTAAAATCAAGTCAAATTAAAAACCTTTAAATGAATAGCCATATTATTTGTAAATTATTTTTATACAACAATTTGCTCTTTCACCTTGCTAAAACAGTTTTGTGTTCTTTAACCTTATTTGTCATAGATGGTATGCTGCTATTTTAAAGTATATGCCGGTGCCCTTCAGACCAGACCCGTTGATGAGGGCTGCAGAATGTGCACCCTCTGAAAATGTGTCCGCACGCAAGCTATCCGCAATGCATTGGCCAGTGACAGCTGTCAATCAATGTAGCACACATAGGGGCCGTCCATAAAGTACATCACGCTATTTTTGACCATTTTACCCCCCTCCCCTGTCACAAACTGTCACAAAACTCGGACCCCCCCCAAAGTACGTCACACTTTCGAACAGTGATTAAATAATAAAAAGGAAACAAAACAATTTGACTAAAAAAAGACTAGATTCACAAATTAAATAAGCCGGCCCGGCCAAGGTGCCTATTAAAAATCTGGCCGTGTGTCCCTATTAAAACGCTTTGATAGTGACGGGAAATCAACTTTTATCCCGGCCAGGCCGGGTTTTAGACACACTGGCCGGGCCGGGTCGGATTTTAGGTAGTACTATTAAAAGAACATCTAGTGGATATTAAAGTAAAAAAGCGTGGTGTAATTTCGATTTAATATACGATGACATATGAATTTAAGTGGGTATTTATTAGATAATACAATGGCTTGGTATCATAATATATTTTAAAGAATGACGTAATATAATTGTTTATAAGTTCATGATAATAATGATTAAATTATTATAAATATTACCTCTGAATCCTCAAAATTTTGTATTATAATAATTACTATATATGTAAAAATTAAATTCAGAATTTATCGCTCAGTGACATAATTATGCAGCGGACAACATAGAAATAATAATACTTCCGAAAGCAAGGCTAATACATAAACAAGGCTTCGCAACAGCATTATTACTAGCGCTCCTAGCGAGAGGAATAGTGAAAAACACATTTAGGAGATATGCATTTCATGCTATTTTGACATAAAACTAATTAAAATGTTTCAGAAAATTTTGAAAATTATTTTTAAAGCTATGAAATTCTACTAAAAAAATAAAAATAAATTATAAATAAAATTTTAAAATAAATGTGTGGCGTCACACATGGCCCCTCTCCCCTGTCACAAACTGTCACACTTTCTTAAACCCCCTGGAGCGTGACGTACTTTCAATGTAGCACACATATTACATTTAACTAGTCTCTAGGAATCAATACCAAATTTGGAGGCTGTTTTCCCGTAGATTAGGGAACAACCGGGTAGACATTTTCTACCGAGTACCGAATCCGAGTATTTGGATGTACTATTTGCCGGATCCGGGTACGAACCGAGTACCGTTTTTACATGTAATAAAAAAAGATCAGCATAAACATTATTTTTTACCTGTAATAATGAACCAATTAGATATATATACAAATACGACAGCGACTGTAAGTCTCTATTAGTGTATTTTGTGACTTTTGTCAATAAAATAAATTGAATCTCGGCGTCAAATAGCGATTTTAGGTTAAATACTTAAATTGTTGCAGAAATTTAGTTCAGTTGTATAATTTATTTGTAAATTGTAACTATAATCTTGAGATTGATCGAATTCCAAAAATTGTAGGTATTTGCGTGGGTATTATTTGCCGAGGCGAATAGTTCCGAAAAACCCGATATCCGGCCGGGGCAAATGGCCGAAGCGATTCCGGTTGTTCCCTACCGTAGATGTTGCTGATACATTGAATACAGTGATGGGATTTGGGAAATAGCCCTTGCAAGTCACCGTGAGAAAATTAATTCTTCTGCCTGCAATGTATTACCCTCCCCACCCCTTCAACCATCGGACGCATGTTAACACTGACCATGGGAAACTTTAGCCCGTTTATTGCTCTAAGTAACGGTGCCCGTATTCACACACCTCTGGCAAGGAAAGGAATGCTATCAATGTCACAAATCTGCACCTCTGGCACGCAAAGGTTAAATTCATGTGTCAATAAAAAAAATGTGTGAAAAATTTTTTTTTTCAAAACATTTTGCCGGTCGGGCCTAAAAAAGTGACTCGGTCGGGTTACCGGAAACACAACATTATTTTGTTTTGGCCTTACTAACCCTAGCAGCATCATAACCATATGTGTTGTTGAACGGAATAGCATGTATTGTTTATATTAAATAGTCTTTTGCATAACTGGTATTGTAATCTAAGATTTCTGATTAGTTAAGATTTTGCAATTACTTTAATGTTTCAGTTTTGAAATATGACGTTGCAATTTCTGTGAAGGATGGACGGGAGAAACTACGTGAAATGTTTGTCAAGAATAAGTATGTGACAGATGTTCGAGCGATTGACCTTCTTGTGATCAAGGTTTGTGCTGCTCCTCTTCATGCACAGAATCAGTTTAAAGCTAGAAACTGGGTTTTGGATTTGGTGAGATATTATTTGCCAGTGTAGTCTCTTGGTATGTAACTGTTTTACCAAAAATTGTAGTACCGTACTAATAAATCTGAATCTTAGGTTCATCTAAGTTCTTGACTTGTCTACTGCTTTTGATATTGTGAACCATTCTCTACTGAACGTTGTCTGTAGCACTAATTTGGTGTTTCTGGTCCTGCTCAACCCTGTAAATTGGTTCAGTGTTAATCTAGGTCCACACACTCAGTATATTTAGTGGTAATTATTCATCTAATGCTTTGTTGACATGTGGTGTTCTGGAGTGGGCTTGGTTCTGTTTAGTTTACATTATACACCACATCAATAGGAACATTGCTCGATGATTATAATCATTCACTGGGATATCATTTCAATGCTAATCATACCTAAATCTACATTTCATTTCATGGTTTGACTTGTCACTCATCTGTGCAGCTGTTATCAACTTCCTTTGAGGAGGTACAGTCATGGATGTGGATAATAAACTTGTTAACCCATCAAAGACTACCATTTTGCTACTGGGCACTCCCAACAAATTTGGAAGGCTTCAGTCCTTGAAACTGGTTGACTCACTTTTTGAGCTGATACTGCTTGTAACTTAGAATTTCTTTTGATTCGAACTATGTCTCTGACTAATTGTAAATGCTTAATTTGTAAGTCGTCATATATTCAGAAATAGGCTTTATGTCCCATTTTTTGGCAAATGCATTAGTCTTCAGTCATTAATAGTTAGGAGCTCTTTGGCTAGAACTATGACTGGAGTATGACTAATACATCAAATGTGAACATAAAGCCTCTGTGCTTAAATCTTTGCATTGGCTTTCTGCTCAGCGAGGATTTGTTACAAATGTGGTGTCGGTTTACAAAACATTGAATTCTGGCTAAGGCCAAAAAAAAATATAGGTGTGTTTCCGGTAACAGTGGTTTTAAAAAATGGGTAGGTAGGTAGGAAAAAATTTTTATTTTGTAAAATAATTTTATGCAATGCTGTATCGTTGTATAATAATAAACGAATATATCGTCATCATATTTCACCTTGCTAAGGCCAATTTTGCATAGATAATTAACGGTGCCCTTATTTGCATACCTCTGGCAAGGAAAGCAGTGTTATCAATGTTGCAAAGGTTAAATTCATGTGTCAATAAAAAAAATTTTTTTGAAAAAATTTTAAAAAAAAAATTTTTTCGAAAAATTAATTTTTTCCAAAAAAATTTTTTCACAAAATTTTCCCAGTCGGGCCTAAGAAAGTGGGTCGGTCGGGTTACCGGAAACACACCATTATTTTGTTTTGGCCTAACCAGTCTTTTTAAAGGCAGTCATTGTTCCCAGAATAGTTATTATTGAATCAAGTCATCTAATTTTGTGTTTGGCACTAGGACTGTTCTGGGTGAATGAGCTTTTCCTGTTGCAGAATCTAAATGTAGAATGCTCTTCCTATATCTGCTGCTTCTGCTCAGGAACATTTAATTACTTAACCTATTTCCATAGACTCTGTCTTAGTAGACTGACCTTCTGGAGGTTTGTGGTCTTCATGATTGGCTTTGGAACCCCATCGCATTGGTTTTTGTGCATTAGAATTCGGCAAGATAGAAGTTACTAATTAACCTAACTAATGAAGCAACAGTACCTGGTATATTTAAGCCAACCAAGAAGTGCTGCAACTTGGATATCGCACAAGTTCCAGTTACACCTCCTGCAGTGTATGGATTCCAACCATAGAGTCTTCATATTGGTAGAGGGGTCTTTTGTGTTAGCCGCATGTCCCATTGGTATTGATGGATAAACATAACCTATTATTATGTTTCAGCGCAGCCATCAGGCTGAATGTTGACTAATTTATGCAGAGTCAACATTCATCTGGATTATTGTCTCGACCTAGTAAACAATCTCTCAACAGCATCTTTATGGAAGCATAAAGCATCATCTTTACATGAAAAGAGCATGTTGAGCAGTGGTTCCCAAGCTCTTTTGATGGAGGGCAAAGTCTTACTTTTAAAATATCATGGCGGGCCACAGAGATCTGAGGAGCCGTCCTCAGTTGCAGTGGCGTAACTAGGGGTTCGCGCGCCCGGGGCAAGAATTTCCTAAAAAAATTGATTTTCTTACTTCCGCCAAAATTTCTGATGACCTTTTTTTTCTTTTTGTGAACAAATTCGTCAGAAGCCTCATTTTGCGCCCCCCTCTCCCGCGCCCCATGCAAAACTCATGTATAATAGTTACTTTTTTCCCACTATTTCTGTAACAAAAAAATTGTCAGAAGCCTAAATCAAGAAAACAAGGTAATTTAATTTTTTTTTTCAAAATTTGTGAGTGACTGTCGCGGGCCACATTCAAAGGATTGGCGGGCCACTTTTGGCCCGCGGGCCACGGTTTGGGAACCACTGATGTTGAGCATGACGCTATATAAATCGGCGTAATTACAATTACAAAAGTTGCTAAAATTGTAGGGATTATTCACAGACTCAAGACTCAAACCAGAACACTCTTAAGTTGCTATATACTGCTCCCCTATTGTATTGCCTTATTTAAATTATTGTATGGTAGTTTGGGCAGGTGGGTTTCAGAATATGTTAAAGCCCATATTCATCCTTCAAAAAAGGTCAGTAAGAATCATCGGTAGGGCCCATTACTTGGCAGAGAGTTGTCATCTATTGTCAACAATTTATGACATTTATAAACTCCAACTCGCAATTTTAATCTACCTGCACCATATGGGCACTCTCCCAACTTTATTTAACCCATACAGTTTTACTGTAATTACTTAAAAACATGGTATAATACTAGATGTATACAAAACTATTGATCAAAGGATAAATGCAAGATGTTTCTCTGTTAGAATAAAAGGCTCACAGTTGTGGAATTCTTTCAATGTAGTCAGATGTTAATTACGCTCGTTAAATGCATTTAAGTGTGCTTATAAATTATCTTTGATTGACAAGTATTAATGTTAGAGCATGATAATGATGATTTCCAATTTCATTGCTATATTGGATGGTTGTTTTAGTTCCACTATCTTAGTACATCTCTTTGATGAATCCTTGTGATTAGTAACAATGGTGAAGACTAGATAAGCTGTCCCAGCTTCTTCTGCTGATGAAACATTTGCTATCTGAGACATAACAGTGAACTCTTCTAGGTTATGGCACATTAAGTGCAAACTTTTCAACTTGTAAATTTTAAGTTTGTGCTAACCTGATAACTTGTTTGTATAGGATTTTGCTTCTGTGTGTATTGCTAACACAAGCTATTCTTATAGAAATGTTTGGCTAAACAGAAACCATTGCCAGCTGCCTTTAATGTTTAACGATGAGAGTGCATTAAAGCGGCTGGGAAGCCAATGCAGCTCGTCTTTAAAGTGTTAAAGCAGTTTATCGTGTAAAATGTGGTTTGCTTGGTATGCTTGCGATAGACTAAGTTTAACAGCTGGCGTTTGTGTTTGTATGATACAGGGTCAGATGGAGCTCGTTGAAACTGTGAACATGTGGAAGCAGAAGACGCACATTATGCGATATTTCAAAGACACATGGGTTGAAAAACCAACAGACTTCCTTTCAAAATTCTATGATGGACATGAATAATCTACAGCAGTTGCTACTCAAATAACAGCTATGAAGAACTAGGATGATAAGCAGGATTTTTAGACTGTAGATGTTTTCTTTTCGAAGGTATTGTGTGGCCATGGAATGTTTTCAAACATAATAAAAGTTATCATTTTTGAAGAGTACTGATCTTTTCGCTGAATGAGAATGGAAAGTTAGCAAAATCCTAACTCGGATCTTCTTTGTACATGAAATTTCTGTTCTGTTGTGAAATTGACTTATTAATGCACTATAGGCCTACAATGCATGCCAAATTTTTAAGTAACCTTTAATTTTTAGGTAACTAATAATATAGGGCATGTGTTTTATTCAGATGCTCATGCAAGCGGTCAATTAAGCCGAGTCAGATATGAAAATGTTAGTAAGTGGGCCCACCTACTGTAAATCTCAATCATAGGTGTTATATATGAAAAAGTGTCAAAATTTGTGGATGAGAATGTCCACTATGCTTCTACAATAAATCTTGGAATCCACTAATTCTGCTTTTGCCTTTCATTTGTAATAACTACATGTATGCAGTCATGGCATCACCTTTGAGTGATGTATCTCATTTTTTTAAGTAAAGACTGCCAAAATCTCGGGCTTCACGCATAGGCATATTCATGGCCTTCACCATATTTAAACTATTCTCTGTTTATAAAATGTCTCTACCATTTCTACCTGAATCATCTACTACTCTACTTCAAGCTTGTCTGCTGTAATTCCCTCTTCATGAAACTTGAATCCATTACAATTAAGCATCTTCAACTTATCCAAAGTTACCTTGCCTGAAATTTAACGAGGACACCCAAATACAGTGTATCACAGTATTTCTCCTATCCTTAAATGGCTGAAAATCCCTAAACATATCCAGTTCAGAGTTCATTCTCTGGCCTATTATTACTGCAATACACTCAGCCACATATCATGAAACTCCTGGTGATCCAATCATTTCGCTCTACGTACGCAATCATCCGCGTAAGGCTAGCGTACATAATTCATGCCCGTCGCCAGTAACTATATTGACTTCAGTTCTCCAACAGATACATAGGCCTACTTAGCCTATAACAGCATGTGGAGTTGTGGACTCTGTAGTGACCTTCCCGCCTGAATTCCGTATATTCTCCGTTCCTCTGCACATCTCGTCGCTTAGGTCTGCCTTAAACCCATGACATGCTGGTACCATCGTATAACGACAATACGAAATTGATCATTAAGTAGCAGTGCTTAACATTATTACATTTTTTATTAATTATTGTTGTTATTGTTAATTGTTGGGCGCAATGCATCGCCACCTGACGGTTGAATTTGTAATTAGGTTGACACGCCACCTGGTGTTGAAACGACGATCTAGATTAGAGTCTGTCTGCCGAGCTGTCTTTAGGAGATGACTGCATGGAGGGAGGTTGATCTGGGCGCCCCCGCCGACGTCTGCAACCGTCGATTACTCGGAGACAGTGTTGCCACTCAGGTTTTTGAAATAACCCTAGATTTCCTTCTGAAAAAACCCCAGAAAACCCCAGACTATATACACTCCAATATTAGGCATAAAATCTCGAAAATGAGAAAATATGCTACTACCAGGGGCCCAGGGCTGTAGCAAGCTTTAACTACGTCCTGTTCCGAGCGTAAATATAGAGCTCCCTCAAAGATCGGCTTAACCAATAAAGACCAAATTTTGTAATCTCGATCGTATCTAATATAAAACTTTGTCTTTTAATGAAAATAGAAACAAAGTTTTTGTTTTTCTATTAACATTTCATTTGAGTACCTAATTTCAGGTTTATTTCAATGAAAGTGAAAGGAATTTAGAAAACAAATTTTATTAAATATTTACTATTGCCATTTTACATAATTATTTCAATTTAAAAGTAAATAATATTTCTGTTGAAAGCTGAGAGCAGACTAAATTATGCAAATTACGAAAACGGTAGAAACTAGCGACATCTTGCGATATGTGTGTTTGTGTGTGTGTGTGTGTGTGTTTGTGTGTGTGTGTTTGTGTGTGTGCACGTGGGTGGGTTTAGAGACCAATCACGACAGTTCGCTCTATTTGACTTCTGCACCCATTTTGGTCTATGCCAGCTCCTCTGGCGATTGGCAGCGACAGTAACACACCATGTTTTGAAAAAAATTATATGTTGTGGACTAAAAATTAATATTGCGTATGAGCTTTTACATATAATCACAATATAAATATTTGTATTATGCATGCAAAATGCCAATGGTCTGAAATATCCCCAGATTTATGCATATTTTGCCAAAAAATCCCCAGAACCCCAGACGGAGGCCAAAAACCCCAGATCTAGTGAGAAAACCCCAGCTGTGGCAACACTGCTCGGAGAAGGTGACAGGAGAGGAAGAGAGGTGGTCTTCGTTCGACGACCGATCGATAGTTTCCCCACTTCATGGGCTCGAATCTAAGAGTAGGCTAATGTAGAGGGAGGAGAGTTCATGACAGATACTTTTCGAGATACAGACAGGGTCTCCTACGCGGTCAAACGGACGGACAAGACACTTGAAAGGGGCAGCGCGAAAGGGAATTCACTTCTGGGAATGGAGCCTAAAACGGTAGAAACTAGCGACCTCTTGCGAAGGAGCGAGAGATTGCGACCGAAACCTAGGCCCTATTATGGAGCAAGCAGGGAAAGCTTGAGAGGAGTTGAGAGCTCCAATGGATTTGAACCCTTGCCCTCGGTCCACTCGTCAAACCATTAGTACATCTCCGATTCTGCATTGGTCCGAAGATCGTCTAGCAGGGGCTCAGTCAGCGGTGACTAGCTTGGCCGGTAGGGGCGCGGAACACTCATATATTACTTCTCAGGCTTTCCATACAAACTAAAGTCCCATCTTTTCAACAAAATTAATACGTTAGGCGTATTAATTTTGTTGAAAAGACGGTTAGGCCGCTGCCTTCCATTAGGCCGACACCCACAGCACGTGTACCGTTGTAGCTAGCTCTTCTTCCTCTCTAGTCGTATGGCAACTCGATTTGTCGTGTTCTCTTTGGACAATTCTTCTGACTTGACGCAGCGCTCGTGAATACACTGGTGCCCTGCGCTTGGCTTTTAAGCAGCACTTTAGAGATTCCCAATGTAGCTAGTTTAACTGAATTCGTTGATATTGTCAAGGTCCTTGATTCGAGCACAATGTTATCTTGTGCTATGTGGGCCGATAGGTAGCTCAGCATGGGATAGCCTATGTCGGCTGAGTGCATATACATCGTCTCTGAGGCTTTGATGGTGCATAAGTTTAGACAATCGACAGGACCTGGTGCTGATAAGGGCATAAGGCTATTAGTATGCATTTGTAAGACCTTTCACAGGTAAGCATTAGTCACGCATGTAGGCTTAGGCCCTAAGTGTCACCTAGTAGGCTACATATATAGGTCGTATATCGATCAAATTCAATTGTAGCCTATAATATATGTGCATGGCTGACGTAAACGGAAGTGTGGCTACCTTAGATTTAAAGAACTGCCATTTTTACAACAATATAGAATTTTTGTAACTTAATGGAGGCCATAGTTCACTATTTACTCACCAGCAGAAGGAGCGCCACTAGTGGTGCCACCCATGGCCTTCTAGATGTTGACGTCAATATCCAGAGAGCCATGTGCCACCTGACGGAAAATCGTGTAATGTTACAGTAGGCCTAAGGTAAATCTCCGATATTTCTCATCGTCACAGAAAGTGACGTCAGAGAGACGGACGGGTGCTATATCACATCTAGTCCACAAAATAAATCCAGATTGTCTGGTCCGTTTTGGTGCCAGGCCAGCGACCGGGGAGGTCAAGCAAATACTTCAGAACAGAAAGTAGGCCTACTCTTAAGTTCTTACTACTATAGACCAGTCTTTCGGTTTAGGCCTAAATGTGTACGTCTGGGAGCAATATACTATGATACATTTATTAGGCCGAACACTTAGTCTAGTGAGTTTAGTGCAGGGTTAAATCAGGGCATCTAGGCTATAGATTATAGGCTATAGGTGCGCACTTTAACTTTTTGTGGCGCCAGCCTATCTCTGTCTTTCTCAACCAACACAAAATAACGTATGGGAGCGATAACACGTCCTAATGGAACAGTGAGGTAATACAGATCGCCTTCATCGTGTGTGTGTGTGTATATATATATGTATATATATATATATATATATGCATATAGGCCTACATAATATGCATACATATATACCCAAGCTAGAATATATTCCTATTCAAGACTGTCTAAGTATAGAGATATATCGCGCTCATAAAGGCATGCAGCTGCACAAACATGTAACAGTGTTCTCGCGCATTAGGCCCTTAAATGATTATTATTTTCAACAAGCGGGGGTTGAATAGTGGAGCGACCGACAGAACTTATGTTGCATGGCTGTGTGTGCTGACTATACGTAGGCTAAGCTTGAAGGAACACTTTGATATTCCTTGGCTAATAATTGTCACTCAACTTCTGGCGACTTCTGTATCGGACCACATAATAGTGTCAAATACGATGGAGCCAATTAAGGGTTCTTGACCCAATGCACTTCTGAACAAGACACGACAACTGCATATGGTTCTGTCCTCGTTCTGAGGTTCAGAAGTGCACACACGACCAACCTTTGGACAGAACATCGATGGCACTGAGCAGCTGTACGTGAAGGACTTGCTCGAGGTCCCTGCACAGTGACCGCTTCAGTTGAGGCTCGAACCTGCACTCTGCAGTGCGTTACAGGCTGAGCACCCTGACTAATAGGCTTCCGTGCCAACAACGGCGTGGAACCGTTGCAGTTTGTACCGTGACCACCACATCAATCAAGTCGGATACGTTAAACGTCGTGTTTGAGCTTAATACATGCAGTCTCCTGCTGCTGCTGCTGCTGCTGCTGCTGCTGCTGCTGCTGCTGCTGCTGCTGCTGGTTATCAAATAACATCGCGCTTCAATATGGCAGCAAGGCATATCCAGATAGGCCTATATATACGATGTCACTAGAGGCAATCATCGATGGATGATTATGCATTGTGATAACAGAAGCGATTTTAGCAATCAAATATGTCTACTACCTGACCATGTAGTCCTAGTTGCAGAAAAATGCAGACACTAGACTAAGTGTTCGGCCTAATAAATGTCAATATTTTCAAAAACATATAAAACTCATCGACAACCTCCAGAAATTCTTCTATATTTCCAGCTGCTTTTGTTGCTGTTTGAGTAAAGGATGACGCTTTTGACGCTTAACTTGTCTGTGCAGCCTCTGCAGATAGCCTACATAAAAGAATTAAGTGTTCACGTCCTGAGCCACCCGGACAGGAGAATTACCATTGCGTTCTGTCTTGTTCGGTGATGCGAATACATTGTGTTTTCTCGTGTTTGGACAGTCCTTGTGGAACAATCCACCGCTTAGGATACGTACTTTCCAAAGGAAACGGTTCAAACGACGTTTCTAGCTAACATTAGATCATTAGATACAATTTTTTTTATCTCTTATAGATATTTTAGCGCTTTAATTACGTAAATGAGGTTCTTAAAGATGTCATATAAATAACCATACATAAAAACGTAGGCCTACTTATACATAGGCTACCTATACACATTGCAAGAACAAGCGTCAATACTTTCTGCAGAGCCTTTCGTTTAGTTGGAAAATCTTTCACAATTTACCTATATAAAAAGCTTGCGTCCTTGCAGCTTAGAGAGATCTATTACTATTTGCTGCAAATGAGTCCAATTTAAATTTCAATTAAAAATAATGCGACATTTTGTCCAGCACCGTTGAGGCCTGTGAAATGAAGTCGATATGGTTGCATTAGATTCCGGTGAGAACACAGACGGACAAACCGCTGTCTAGTATACAACCGGTTGGCACACATCATGCAGTTCGCAATGAATATATATATATCAAGCGCTTATCTTATCCAAATAGGTCTACTTGTGCATAGGCAGCGATAAAAATGCATTTCTTTGAAAAATATAAAACTTGCCTATGCGCATATAAGCGACAGGCCAACGTAACTATGTTTGTATCTGTATGCATAGCACTTTTTGTCTGTACGAGAGTGGGACCAATCGCTGAGATTGGCGGCTTACTTACTTACTGGCTTAGCTGTATCATTAGTTGTTTCACGTTCTCTTCTGCATGAAGTTCGATGATCGCGTGCAGGGTATAGGCCTACACGCAATGACCTAACGATATTAGTGTATGGTCTTAACTATAGGCCCACAGATTGGCTTAGGCCTATGTCCAACCAGGTCTAATATTTACTGTCCTCAGAACTTAGTCTCCAGCCAACTGTCAGCAGAACAGAGAACCGACATAATTATAGGCCTACTACGGAGATATAGATCTACACGCCTTTCTAATATGATCACTTATCTTGATATTATAATTTTGGTTGACCCCAGACTGGCCAGACACTGACTATAGGCTAACCGTTTTATCAATTATCTAGTCTAAAGGATTCAATGTGTCAATGTGACAGGCTGCTGCCAGGCAGTGTTGCCTGCAAGAGGCCACTACAATGATTGAACTTATTATCAAGCATATAATGTCTATAAGCATTCTGGCTACTAGTGTCTGCTGTTTTCATACATTACTTTAAAAAAGGTAAGGCGTTCCAAGATGTAACTTATATAAGTTTACAGATGTCTATACTGTATATATATATATATATATATATATATATATATATATATATATATATTAAGGACGACTTTAAAGATTTCCAAAACCATTAGTAGGCCTAATACCTACACTTTTAGGCTGCCATCTTACTTAGGTGCCTAAGAGCCACGGTTAGGTACATGATAATTATTCAAGCAAAGTTGTAGTAGCATTGTGTACAATGACGTGCTTTGAAAGGTTCTTCTTTTCATCAAACCATATCTTTATTATCAACGTATGAGTGCAGCTACCGTAATGGGTCTTCTTTTATTGTTGCTCAGTGTACTGAATAGCCTATAGGCCCATGTATTGTGTGCTTGTAGGCCTATATACAATTTTGTATATATATATAAAATGTTATATATATTTATATATATATATAAGCTGAAAGGCCAACTCTACTATTGTAGTAAGCCTACTGTTCTGTTTGCCGAATTCATGATATTATAGAACGTATACATGAGAGGGAGAAAGTCAGAGAGACAGACAGACAGACAAACAGAGAGCGTTAAATACAGAAGCCCTGATTTGCACATGCATTGTGCTGCCTTGCTCTGCATGTCTGGCATGCGCAGGCAGTCCATACTACAACACTACAGTTAAAGTAGACGCCTATATAAACTTAGGAGGCATATACAGACGCCGCCGTCAGACGAGAAGAGTGCTTAGACTGCTGCGTAGATATCTATCTCGCTCCTTCTGGTAACTGTGACTTGTTTTCTCTGTATAACTGTGACTGATCTCGTGACTCGTGTCATGTCATCTGAGGACAAGAGCCCAGCAGCCAGGGCTTCATCGTCGTCGTTCGATGCCCTGAGGAAGCAATGTCTGACGAACGGATGTCTCTTCGAAGACCCGGAATTTCCAGCCGTTGACCGATCTATAAACACGTCTAAGCCGATCTCGAAGCACATCTCATGGAAGAGACCTTCGGTAATCTAACCTCATCTGATCTAGTAGGCTTTAACGACGACTGCAATGGCGCCTCTATCATATATCCACCACAAGACATCATCAGTCGTTGGTCGATTTAAGTGAATTACGCATAAATCCGTTGTTGGTCGAAGACCGATGATGGTTCAGAGGAAGAATCAACAGAACGAGCAGAACCATATAGGCAAGGCTTTGGACCAGCTGCTGCCAAGAACACCCGACAGCCTACGGTAATGCTGTTCTGGTGCATGGCACAGCAGGAGCAGAAGTAGGCCAATATGTGTTAAAGTATCTGCAATATTTACCAATATGATGGGCGAACAAGGTGCAGAGATCAGTCGGCTGATTGAGAGATAACGCGTTGTGAACTATAAGACAGATTGAAACTGGTTTCTTTGTTCAGTGTAATGCTTGTATGCATGATTGTATGTATGTATGTATGTATATGTATGTATATATGTATGTATACATGTATGTATGTATGTATGTATGTATACATGTATGTATGTATGTACATGTATGTACGTATGTATGTATGTATGTACATGTATGTATGTATGTATGTATGTATCAGACACCTGTGTATGTATGTAGGTGTGTATGTATGTAACTGTAAATGTATGTATAGATGTATTCATGTATGCCTAATGTATGTATGTTTGTATGTATGTTTGTATGTATGTATGTATGTATGTATGTATGTATGTATGTATGTATGTATGTATGTATGTATGTATGTATGTAACAAGAGCTTATGTATGTATGTAAGTGTGTATGTGTGACATGTATGTATGTATGTATGTATGTATGTATGTATGTATGTATGTGTATATATTATGTATGTATGTATGTATGTTATGCATGGACTGCACACGTCACTATCTAACAAATCTAAGCAGGTGCGTTGTAAGATAGTTTGAAAAAATTGCTGAACACCATCAAAAGCAACAAAGTACATGTACGTAGATGCAGCAGCAGACTGTTCCAGCAGACTGTTACGAGGACGGTCCAACAAATAGGACAGCATGATGCGCTCGAGTTGAATTGTGAAAGCACGGTACCTGAATGTCTTGGCGGGCTGCAGAGCGCAACGGGCACCTGTCCAGCCGACTCGATGATCAGCAGGAGCGTAGCCAGACTCAAATTCAAGAGGAGACAACTTCACAGACCATTGACAAAATCCTGGTTATTGTGGTCATTGGTCAATAAGAGTTCAGAATATAAAAAAGCAAGAGGAGGCAACTGCCTCCTCGTGCCTCTATGTAGCTACGCCTATGTCGATGCTAGAACGTGATGCTCGCTGCTGATGTACGTCGATGCAGTGCTGGGAAGTGTGGCACTACTGAGCAGGACGATTTGGATATGTAACCGCTCGGCACCAGGAACCAGCGTAGCTTTTCGCATTTATTCAGAAGTTTGTGAATATTTCAGGTGTGGGTCTCTGACATAAAACTTCACGGTCAATAACCTCTTTGGACAATTTTCTAGTGCTGAATGAAATAAGTAGTAGTTTCGAAGAGTGAGTTACTAAGAAATGTCGTGCTTGTAATCCCGCACAGGTAATTAAAGAAATGTCGGTGGCTGTATACTTGCAGTATTCTGGTATTGTTGTTAGCATATCGTTGCTTCGGTTGCCTTGTAGCATATGCTTAGCCAGTTAGATTGTGACGTGTGCAGTCAAAGCTACATAGCATACATCATACATGCATACATGCAGTGCATACATACATACATTATGCGCAAATAAATTCTACGGCATACATACAAATACTTCTGGCAGGGCAACGACCAGGGCAAAGGCTTTTTTACCAGGGCATTTGCCCTGGCTTGCCCTGGTGTAGTGCCACCACTGCTTGTAGCATATCTCGCCAATAACTGGCTACACCAAACTTGCAGTCCGTAAGAGAGGGTAGACTGACTAGCCAACCCTGAATACCCAAAGAACACTTAAATCTATTTATAATTGAATAACTAAACATTTCAGAACACTCTGATTTAGTGACAAAGAACTTTACTTGAGTCTAGTTATAATTGAGTAATTAAATATTAAAACTTAGATAAGTCCTTCGTATTGCAGTGGCCAGCTAATCCTGAACGATTGTAAGTCTGCCTCCACAGGGAAGAGGCTGACTTCCCAGCTGCTGTTAGGCCATTAATCGGGCAGTTGATTATTCATAAAGATCAGCACACTCAGCCGGTTCATCATAGCACTCGTTGTTTACTTCCTGCAGGCGTCGGTTCCTAACGACAGAGGCCTGAAATGTGCTCAAGCATATGGACGTCTAATGTATCTAGACGTCTTCTATGGCTCAAGCAACTGAAACAGGTTCAGCTTACAATGTAAATCTTATCATGTTTACTTCTTAATACTTTGTGTAAGTTGTGGTTTAAAACAATTTTTCCGAACTGAAATCACGAAAAGGAGCAACCTGGCTCTCATCTCAGCGCACTATCCATCACATACCTAGGTTCACTTTTACCATTGCATACAGTGTTGTATCAATTACATTTCAAATGTAATTCAATTATAACTGCAATTACATGATTGTAAATGTAATTGAATTACAATTACAATTACTTGATTGTGAAAGTAATTGAATTACAATTACATTTTGATTGTAATTCAATTACCAATTAATTTTCAATTATTCCTTTAAAATTGGCAACTGATTCAGAATTTTTTGATAAATTTTAATTTACTCTATTTTTAAACTAAAATATCCAATGCAATGGGCCAATGGCCTGTAAAATGTATTATATACAATCAATTGTATTATAGGTTTGTCAGGTATCCGAAGTACGATTTACAATGTTATGATCCATTAATTAAGTTAAAACAAGTTAGAGTTTATTTGATTTTTAGGAGTAGAAGTTTTTCAAAATGATAGTCTGTTAGAGAACTTAGTTGATTGCGCCTGGGTGGGTGAGTAAATTTGTCCAGCAGTGCTAAAGAGACGCTCAGCTGGAGCTGAAGATGGAAGCTCTGTTATCTGTAGGCAGCCGTAGTAGGCTAGCTAAGAATGAGTGCATGACTGCATGGATAGTCTGATAATGATGGCGAGCCCTTGCCCTTGAGGTGTATCAAAGTGTGCTGTAAGATTGTAGAAGGGGTGTAAGGATAGAATAATGTTGACAATTATGTTGCCATTCATTCATTCCGGAGATTTGCCATGCAATCGTAATGCAAAGAAGTTTATTCAGTTAAAGGGGTGGCCCGGGTCAACCCGGCAGGCTGGCATATATGTGGCATCTTTGCTGACTTTATGAAAGTAATTCGTAATTTGCACTTCATTTCAATTAAAATTACATGCAATATTGTAATTGAAATACAATTACAATTACTGGGCTTAAAATGTAATTCAATTACAATTACAATTACAAAACTTGTAATTCAATTACGTAATTCAATTACATGTATTTCAACTACTGAACAACACTGATTGCATAACATAACAGCACATGATATATGAATCCAGTTCTTGAACATTTCAGCAACGATCCCTGTAAATCAAAGGATTTGATATCAAAATCTGCGTAACCGTCTATAAGGCATTACGTTCTGGTCAGTCGCAAAATAGGCCTACCTTCAAAGTATAGTCCTATACTTAACACTTAGACTATACCTGTAATTATTCTACAAGTTGTCTGACTGTTTTCTCTTGCTCTAGGCAGCAGGGCTTATTCTGATGCTGGGCTAGGTTTCTACTGGATTAATCTTTATAGCGGTATCTTTCTGTTCTCGCATGCTTGCCATCCGAAAGCTGCCATTCTTTCTCAACAGACTGACTATAGGGGCTGGAATGGGCGTATTGAAAATCTGTCTTTGAATGCTATCCATTGACGCTTTGTTCATTCATTATGGCGCTATGGAACATTCTAAGAGTAGATGTTGATTACTCCAGGCAGCACTAAATAAATAATTGTAATTAGGTAAAGTAGGCCTCGTGAATATATATATATATGTATATATGTATATATATATATATATATAAATAATAATGTGTGTGTGCTTGACAATATCTTGTGTTTTTTGTGCTGTGTACAGGAGTTCTGCAAGAATCCGCAGTTTGTCGTCGGTGGACAGACACGTTTCGACCTCGATCAAGGCGCTCTTGGTTAGTACTCGACGAAAATGAATTCAAATTAGGGCATCAAGATACACTGTGACAGATTTTATCGGAACAAGTTTTGCTGCTATCATTTCTGATAAGAGCTGCTTGGTCTGTTGTCAGACCTGAATTCAGACTCTATATGACTCAACACCTGATCCTTCTCGCGACTGCACTTATGGTCTCCCTCTTAGATTCGTTTTGCCCTCCCTCCCCTATCCTATTATTTACAATCTTACTCACTGGTCTGCCGCGTAGCCAATCACTTTGGAGTCCAGTTACAACAGTATACCGACAATATTCAGCTGTACATTGTCTCTGTCGCCCACAGTCTCGCATGGCTAAATATGGAGTGCCTCTCATCGGCATGTAGGTCTATGGTTCAACCAATCAACCATGAACCCAGGTAAATCTGAGACAAACATGTCTGGACCACGCCAAGGCCTGTTTTCTTTCCATTCTCACTCCAGCAATTTACTTGTTTACACTGCTGTTCTGCTATTAAAACACTTGAGGGTTGGCTCTGTACAGCAATGTCACATTTCAGCCTCACATAACGACCATCAACATAACGATTTCACATGAGGAACTGCCCCTAGGCAATGCGTCACATTAAGTCTACTCTTACCAAAGACATGTCATATTATAGCCTGGTCTCTTTTTGCCTCGATTAGTCCATTTCGCTGGTGTCTCAGATCTTGAAGTAAACGGACTTCAACGCATCCAAAATTCTGTGGCTCGTATGGTACGTGTTGCGTCCATCTTCTCGTAGAAACCCCTATCGTTAACCGGTCAGCTGCATAATTGCATGGTGTCCTATGAATTCAGAATAAAATTTAGACTAGACTGTGTGACATGTAAATAAACTAACAACGAGCACTCCTGTCGACCTTCTTCTTAAATCCCTCCCCGCAGCCTCTCGTCTTCGGATATTGGTCTTTAGGCTGAGCCACTGTGCAGAACTGTCATGGGTTCTCGTGTTATTGCCCTATGGAACCAAATACTATTACTAAATGTTGATGTTCGAATCTTGTTCTTCATTCAAGAGACATCTCGCAACTCACTATTTATCACTCATTTCTCTTACTAAACGTCTCAGTATCTAACTGTTCTTCAACTGTCGCTTAACTAACCGCAGACGCATAAAGATGATTTGGCCTTGAACCAGTCAGATAATAGAAATTCAGACAAATCGTAATCGTAAACTCGAAACTTCTACAGCGCCCACAAAAGCGAAGTCGCGGGAACCAGCTTATTCACAGGCGCTCAATCAAAATAAAATCGATAGGCAAACACGCATGTACGCATACACAGAGACCTATATAAATGGCGATGATGTGGTCTCGAGATCGAAAAATGTGGTCTTGGTCTCAAATGTACATTGTACCGGTCTTGGTCTTGGTCCTTAAAGGTGCGGTCTTGGTCTTAAAGGTGCGGTCTTGGTCTTAAAGGTGTGGTCTTGGTCTTGGGTGTCTGGTCTCGGCATTTGTTAAATGCTGTTGTCGATATTAGCCGGTTATTGGAAGTGACGGTCATTCATGGATTTCTGAGTTAGCTTCGAATTCATGCGACGATCCGTCAAGGACAAAGCGAGAGATGACCTCATTGTTCGCTTCTTATCAGAAGCGACAAGTAAACGCCGACCGAGGCACAGTTAACCGTGATTGCTGGTGCTTTAGTGACTAGTTACATTGATGCAGTTTCTCGAGACAAAATCAATAGTTGAACAAGTGTTGCAGATCAGGGATGTAATGGACTTTTCCCATACTGGAAAAATGTTTCGGACTTTCGGGTATCCCAGCAGCATCTGGCCCTGTTGAGAGAGTGTTTAACTGCAGGGGACTTTTCATGAGACCTCACAGGGCAAGACTTGGGGACAAAGCCTTGTGTGATTTAGCACTTATAAAATGTAAGAAACATCTTACTTCAATGATGAGATTATGCAACATTTCAATTGAGAATTGCGTTTATGGCCTTGAGACTGTTGTCTTGGGCAACGTGGTCTTGGTCTTGGACCAAGTGGTCTTGGAATTGGTCTTGGACCGCGTAGTCTTGGTCTCGGTCTTGGTCTTGGACCACGCGGTCTTGGTCTCGGTCTTCGTCTTCGAGTTTTGGTCTTGTGCACAACACTGATAAATGGGTTGCTGATACCACGAATTTAGCGAAGTTGTTTGGAGGATGCTAGGATCAATGACGGTTCTCTCGCGTTGGTAAACGACGACAATTAAGCCTCTGTAAAATAACGCCTTCGTTGTCTGCGAAGCTTTTATCTTAGGAACCAAGATCTCTGGCGATAATTAATTGCTAAGCCTATATCATCCCACGATGCTGTTAATTGCTATGCTTTTCAAGTTTTCATTGCCTTCGTTGGGTGCTAAGACCGTAGACTACATGTATACCTGAATGCGTCTAAATGCTGTCTTTCTCCGTTTCTCTTAACTGCGTAGCGTAGGCTATCCACATTAAATATTAGGTAAAGAAAGGCAACGGTTTGTCTAGTACGCTCTCTTTCTGATCAACTGGTCTCGTCTGCTTCAACTGTCTTTTTGTTGAGGTCTCGTTAGGTTTTGGTTTGTTAGCGATTAACAACATGTTTTGCATGATTGGACTAATGTGTGCATGCTGAATGTCAAAATGTAATCGAAATCATAATTGCACATTTATATAGCACTTCGACGAGAAAACTAACCAGAGGTAAAATTGACACAGATTATCCTTGAACCCTCGACACAGAGCTGTTGTGTCCGTGGTATATATCTGTCGTGCGTTGCAAAGACGCCTCATAGAGAATGCAGTTCTGTAGCAAAAGAAAGCACATAGAATTAAAAGCACCTGGAAATGAAAGCCTTTGGAAAGCATTTAGATGGGTTCTGATGCTGAATGTTTGGCGTCGAGATTTCGCTGTTTCATATTCTGCGCTACGTGTCTGCGTGTTAACTAGCGTGGAGGCATGTATAACAAGAGGCCATACTAGTAAAATGAGCGTGGAGTTTAGCCAGATATTAATGCAACATTTCAGATAATGAGATAAATTGTCTGGCAGTTAACCTATAGGCCAGTTCGCTTAGTTTTAGAAACTAGTCTAAACTAGTCTCTCGTGTTAGTAGGCATTACATTTATGTGACCACAAGGGCTCGCGAGTGCCAATACCAAAAGAAAGGCCTTCCTTATGTAACATTACATTTTCTTTTGTATATTCCAAATGTAATATACAGATATTTAATAATATCTATTAGGCTGTAGTAATAAATGTAATAATTATAATATATTATATTATATCTTCTGTATTAGATGCGTGAGAATGTAATATAGTTAAAAAGGGAAACTGGAGAAAAGCCATTTGCATCTGCTTTGGGAGCAGTTATTGTCTAATACTTTATAATATTGCGGAGATAGAACTGAGCTATTATTGATGGTCCATCAATAGGCAACTGTTGGTTTATCGCTGCCGCTGCAACTCTTGCTACGAAACCTCAGCTGATGCAGATTGTTGTACCAACTGACCAGAGCTTCACAGACAACTACGCAGGTAAGCAACGTACCTACGTAGCCTTATAGCCTACACACTGTGTCCACGATAAAGTAGAACACTAGACTTTGTGAAATATCTTTGTAAATTGTACTACTATAGGTACTAAATTTGGTGCACATGAACTTCAGTCTATTCTATCTATACCCTGCAAATTTTATTACAATTGATGCAACGGTTACGAGGATATACCCTTATGAAATCGGGTGGTTCAGGAACCAAGTTACCAAACAGTAAAACGCATAGAATGACGTCATTTTTCTGGGATACACAGGCTGCTGTTTATAAGCTTCATTTTCGGAAACAGTTACACTACGAGACCTGTTTTACGTAACAGTAGTTGGTTGTAAATAAATGGTTTTCAGCGCAGAGGACAAGATTTTAATCAAGGAGTTGAGAGAGACGAAGGGGTATGGCGCAAGGAGACTCATTACAGAATTTCCAATGAAAACTTGGTCCCTAGCTGGTGTCAGCAAGCTGTTAAAAAAGATGCCATAACCGGATCAGTTGCAAGGAAACCACGAGATCGGGCGTTACGAACGAAAACAAATATCAATGCTGTCGAAGAACTGCAGTGCTGAGTCAGGATGATCAGCCGCGCACGCATCTGTCGATGCGTTTTACTGTTCGGTAACTTGGTTCCTGAACCACCCAATTTCATAAGGGTATATCCTCGTAAGTGTTGTATGAATTGTAATAAAATTTGCAGGGTATGTGCACCAAATTTAGTACATATATAAAACTACAATTGACCAAGATATTTCCCAAAGTCTAGTGTTCTACTTTATCGTGGACACAGTGTATATACGTATATTATTTATGTAGTTATTCGCGTAGATATAATGTATAATGCAGCCTTTCATTCATTCATATTTTATATAATTATAATGTTTATATATGTTTGCATATAATATGCCATATAGGCCTATGTTTACTTTTTATTTTACGAGACAGCGATCGATGGCATATTATAGGGTCTACCAATATGTATTTCTATATAGACAAAATAGTTCTACCACATAGAATATTGCATGCCTATTGAGCGTTGATTTGGTTGTAAAACCTCGTAATAGTAAGGTATTATAAATTTACAAAAGGAAAAGAAAGCAAAAGCCGATCAAAAAGGTGGGCATACACGTGGAATTACAATGCAGTAACTTAATGTTTTACATTACTTTATATTTTATAGTTTCAAACTAGGCTCAATTGAGTTCTATAGAAATCACACAAATTATAAAAATGAAAAAGGAAGGGAACCAACAACAATACGATAGTTGTTACGCGCATTTTATAGCGCATGACCTCCGAGGAGGAGAAGAGGAACAGCTCGAACAGCCCCCCTCCCGTTGTCTATAGATCGATCACAGCTGGAAAGGGTCCTCTCTTCAGTGGGAGCACTCGAGTGGTCGTCGGGTGCTTGAGTCGAATTAACGCAGCTGCATCTTGGCATTTAGCTCGGCGGATATAGTGGGTGGGAACCCGTGGGAACGGCGTTCCCACTGCTCTCGAAATTCTTTGCTTGCTTCTTTTGCTCACCATGCAGTGGAACCCCGGTAACACATGCGCGTTCCAATAAAACTCTTCTTCGGAGTTCCCGCTGCTCACCCAAATCACTTTAACCATTCTACGAACTGTACTATACCACCAAGTATATTCAGTTATTTGTGCATTGGGTAGAGACAAGTTGAAACTTCATATGTGATTCCCCGCCAACTGTTAATTATTTGATATTTTATATAACAAGATGCATAAATTGTGCACCAAAAGTCCTGGAATTTTACCATGACATCCTTAAGGGATAAGTTTATGAATAATCTTACTGAGTCAATTCTCAGGTAGTCCCTTTCTCCGATGAGGTCACATAATTATTTCAGCAGTATTTTTCCTGCATATTGCTGTTATTGTTTAAGAATACTTCAAGCTTAGTCCAGCCATGTATACTGGGACGGAACGGAAACGGTTGGCAGAGAAAGAGAAGTTCTGATGTGGATGCTAATATTGAGTGAGAGTCAATTAAAGTAAACGGTCTATCATATTACTATGTGGTTTAAATTGTGGTTTAAATGTGATTGAAACAGGACTGTTCCACTTCTACTTCTGGAGGTACGGCGTCTGGACGGAGGTCATCATCGACGACCGACTTCCAGTCAAGTACGGCAACCAGCTGGAGTTCTGCCACAATAAGGAGGAACCGGATGAGTTCTGGAGCGCCCTTCTGGAAAAGGCTTATGCAAAGTAGGCATGCCTATATGCACTCAATGCTCTTCTTCTTATCAATCAATCACACTACCGCGGCTCCATCGCAAACGGAAAGTGATTGGCCTCATTCTGCTTCATCTATCTGCCGCTTTTGATCATTACGTAAAGACTTCCACTCTCCATTTCTTCTGAATGCTCAAGAAATCGTCTTCTTACCGTTTTCCAGGTTGAACGGTTCCTACGAAGCTCTACTTGGCGGCAATATCCAGGACGCCATGGTTGACTTGACAGGAGGAGTAAGTGAAACAATCGACCTCAGTGACAAGGCGCAGACGAACGATATACTTTTCGGTCTCATGCAACGATTCGAAACCAGCAATTCACTCATGGGATGCTCCATTCTGGCAAGTGAACAGTCAGGCGCTATATAAATGGCATATTAAAGTGTTCATGTACTGTGGTAGATTGCTTTTGCGTTTACCTTTCACCTCAACGTTGTGGGCTTTGTGATCGGACAGCTTTACATGTTCAGTTGACAAATTTAAACGTAAATCTACACGTTTTGCTATAGACCTATCGTATGGCCGCGACCCAACTCCTATTTCAATTAACTAATTGGACGCGATCCTTCACAGCTGTCTGCTTGAATGGGTGCCACGCCATTTAACACTGTACATGCTAGTCCGAGATTTAAATCTCTGAAATCAAACACCATTGTTATGCGAACCTGGAACCGCACGCAGAGAATTGCATGGGACGTGAGCTCTGACCAATGCAGCTAAGCGGACAATGATTTGCCGAGGAGTCATGCGCAGACCATAACTGAAAACGAAAGATCGAACAAATGTTGAATTGCTGCTTTCGAAACATAGCCTACTAAACGGCGAATAAACGCCTCTGAGGCTAATGTTGATGAAAGTGCGATTACTCTGTTTCTCATGATGTGAACCTACATTGTGACGAGTAGGCCGTCTCTTCCCTGGTATAGGGACCATACACCTACACTCCTTCCATTGTGTATTAGGCTACCTAGTCTGTCTATGGCGTCATTTACATTTGCATTGTGAGGCTGTTTCTAGATCCCATATAATATCAGGCTGACGGTCAGATCAACTGCAATAATATCAACTGCAATAATATCAAATGCAATAACATCAACTGCAATAATATCAAATGCAATAACATCAAATGCAATAACATCAAATGCAATAACATCAAATGCAATAACATCAACTGCAATAACATTAAATGCAATAACATCAAATGCAATAACATCAAATGCAATAACATCAAATGCAATAACATCAAATGCAATAACATCAAATGCAATAACATCAAATGCAATAACATCAAATGTAAAAACATCAAATGCAATAACATCAAATGCAATAACATCAAATGCAATAACATCAACTGCAATAACATCAAATGCAATAATATCAACTGCAATAACATCAACTGCAATAACATCAAATGCAATAACATCAACTGCAATAATATCAAATGCAATAACATCAAATGCAATAACATCAAATGCAATAACATCAAATGCAATAACATCAAATGCAATAATATCAAATGCAATAACATCAAATGAAAAAACATCAAATGCAATAATCTCAACTGCAATAACATCAAATGCAATAATATCAACTGCAATAACATCAAATGCAATAACATCAAATGCAATAACATCAAATGCAATAACATCAAATGCAATAACATCAAATGCAATAACATCAAATGCAATAACATCAAATGTAAAAACATCAAATGCAATAACATCAAATGCAATAACATCAAATGCAATAACATCAACTGCAATAACATCAAATGCAATAATATCAACTGCAATAACATCAACTGCAATAACATCAAATGCAATAACATCAACTGCAATAATATCAAATGCAATAACATCAAATGCAATAACATCAAATGCAATAACATCAAATGCAATAACATCAAATGCAATAACATCAAATGCAATAACATCAAATGCAATAATATCAAATGCAATAACATCAAATGAAAAAACATCAAATGCAATAATCTCAACTGCAATAACATCAAATGCAATAATATCAACTGCAATAACATCAAATGCAATAACATCAAATGCAATAACATCAAATGCAATAACATCAAATGCAATAACATCAACTGCAATAACATCAAATGCAATAACATCAAATGCAATAACATCAAATGCAATAACATCAAATGCAATAACATCAAATGCAATAACATCAAATGCAATAACATCAACTGCAATAACATCAAATGCAATAACATCAAATGCAATAACATCAAATGCAATAACATCAAATGCAATAACATCAACTGCAATAACATCAAATGCAATAACATCAAATGCAATAACATCAAATGCAATAACATCAAATTCAATAACATCAACTGCAATAACATCAAATGCAATAACATCAAATGCAATAACATCAAATGCAATAGCATCAACTGCAATAACATCAACTGCAATAACATCAACTGCAATAACATCAAATTCAATAACATCAAATGCAATAACATCAACTGCAATAATATCAAATGCAATAACATCAAATGCAATAACATCAAATGCAATAACATCAACTGCAATAATATCAAATGCAATAACATCAAGTGCAATAACATCAACTGCAATAACATCAAATGCAATAACATGAAATGCAATAACATGAAATGCAATAACATCAAATGCAATAACATCAAATGCAATAATATCAAATGCAATAACATCAACTGCAATAATATCAACTGCAATAACATCAACTGCAATAACATCAACTGCAATAACATCAACTGCAATAACATCAAATGCAATAACATCAATTGCAATAACATCAACTGCAATAACATCAAATGCAATAACATCAATTGCAATAACATCAACTGCAATAACATCAAATGCAATAACATCAATTGCAATAACATCAACTGCAATAATATAAAATGCAATAATATCAAATGCAATAATATCAACTGCAATAACATCAACTGCAATAATATCAACTGCAATAACATCAAATGCAATAATATCCGAATAAAAATAGTTTGTTTTATGCTGCCACGACATATTTTTTGGTTTTATACATCATTACAACTGTTACATTAGTTTTTCATTTGATTTTAAAGGCGGAGGGATTTTTTTTATTTCAAAGTAGGTCTTGGGAAAGAGTGGATCTGAGCCATTCGATAATGGATTGCTTTCCGGACATGCCTACAGCATAACGGGACTCAGCAAGGTAAATATCTGCGTGTAATGTAATTCAAAATTCGTTATTAGAAGGAATCACAGAAAACTTTCCATTCGCTCTTCGGATGTTTCGTCGTACCACTTGTAATGCTTGTATCCCCGACTAAAAGCATTGGATATCGGGGATTCCTCGGTTGCTGGTCAAAGGCTCCGGAATTCACCAACAGTTACTTTCGTTTAGGTATGGACTACAACCTCATCTTAGTCTTATTTCAGACTGCTTATTCTCCGTGGCCCATGTTTCCAGTCCTTGGACCTCATGGACCCCATGGACCTCATTGTACCCAAGGACCTCATGGACCTCATGGACCTCATTGTACCCAAGGACCTCATGGACCTCATGGACCTCATTGGACCCATGGACCTCACGGACCTCATGGACCTCATTGGACCCAAGGACCTCATGGACCTCATGGACCTCATTGTACCCAAGGACCTCATGGACCTCATGGACCTCACGGACCAGTTCTTCTGTTCGCTGGATTATTTTGGATTTTGCTTAGACGCGACCAGCCATTGATGCCTTATGAATTACGAAGCAACACTTCTCAAGTTTCCAGACTAAATTACATTAATTGTTTCTATACGTGCTACATGAACACTACAGTAGTGCTCATGTAGCACGTATGTGTATAATTATGTAGATATGTATGCATGCATGCACATACATGCGTATGACAGCCATACATGCATGGATGTATACATACATGTATGTAGCCTATATACATACATACATTAATGTACACACAGGCACAAATACATACGTATTTACATACGTACACTAGGCCTATGTATGTATGTATTTTATGCGTGGATCTATCCATTATCTATCCTATATACAACCATCCATCCATTCGTTTATCCATCTATACAGTTGTGTGTTTATATATACGTGTGTAACTGATGGTTGTCACAATAAGTAAGAGCACATTATTTGTATGCTTGCGATTGTGATATGAAAAGCGCTGCAGTATTCAGTATTTTGGTACGTATACAGACACGCATACGTTTTGAATTGTAGGCTATATCATGACTAACTTAAATAAAATGAGTTGATCGAATGGAACTGCTCACTGAATATCCATTGGTGTTCGGTTCAGCTGTTAGTCTACTTGGTGTTTTGTCTAGCATTCGTTTATTTCATGTTGGCTTCGTTTTCTGCAGTATAATATTATATAGGCGTTTGATTTATGCGTTGTTCCTCTTAACCGCCGTGGCTGATCTCAAGAGGTTCGTTGAGCAGCTGTTTACTGTTTAAATTACTTGAAGCTTTTCTTTCGCTGGAAAGTTTTGTTTCTCTTCCAGGTTACATCCGGAAATAATAAGAAGGTTCGTCTGATACGACTTCTTAATCCCTGGGGCAAAACCGAATGGTCGGGAGCATGGTCCGACAGGTAAAAGGTCCCTCATCTATCACATAAACTGTAGACTTTATATATATATATATATATATATATATATATAACCTATATATATCCACACATAATTAGGCCTATACGATTGTTAACAAAGAGTCACACATGACCGATCGGGTGCGTAATGAATGTGCGATTATTTAGCCTTGTCTGTGTGATTTGCAGCTCCAACGAATGGAACAATGTTTCAGATGAAACTAAGAAACAGCTCCAGTTCAGGGCTCTGGAAGATGGAGAATTCTGGTAAGCACGTCGTTTATTATTCTCTTCTTCCTTTTCTTCAACCCACCTGCCTCTTCTCTTTTGAATCATAAACAACGATTCCTCTAATTTTCCACGACAGGGTAAACCCAAGGCTCTGACACGCAACAGTCCCACATAGGTTGAGGATATAGCACAAGTAATCGGGTAGTCTAATTCTAAAATTATACGGGACTGCTGAGTGTCGGAACCTTGCCATGGACATAACTTATAAGTGCACACGGTTCCAACCGAATGACCACCAGCCAACATAAACTATGCATTCATTAGTTGACAGGGTAAACCCAAAAGCATCGCTCTCTGCGAATCATCAGGAACGATGAAAATTTCATCAAAAACTCGCACCGCATTAAATGCCTAAGGGGCCGTCCATAAATGACGTCACGCAATTTTGGCCGATTTGTAACCCCCTCTACCTCGTCACACTTCGTCACAAAAGTAACACCCCTCTAAAAATTACGTCACAAAGCTCTGACCCCCCCCTAAAACCAAATTTCTATGGCGAAACTAAATGCTCCTTCATGGAACAAATAGGACAAGCATGAATATTTTAAAATCTAACGGTGACCAAATATTGAAATAATTAGAAAATTGTTAATAATGATGCCCGTATACATTAAAATAATTAAAAAATAATGAAAATTTAATCCTCAAAATTAGTGCTGTTATTATTAAAATTAAATTGTTGTTAATTGTTAATTTTAATAACACAGACCTGGTGTGACATCACACTTCTCAGACCCCCACCCCCATGTCACACATCGTCACAAATTTCCGACCCCTCCCCTAGGTGCGTGACGTCATTTATGGACGGCCCCTAACTGCCATTTCCGCATCTTGTGATCTTCATCGATATCAAAATATATCTGCACGCGACAATACTGTCTGGTTTAAATTCAATTCTTCATTATTTCTACGTAATATAAAATTACTGCAGGGCTTCGAAATGCGATCCGTAAACAGTGTTATTTAAGTGTCAGTTTACTTTTCAGTTTCAGTTTCAGTTTTAGTTTTGTTTTAACTTTCAGTTTAGTTTTAGTTATAGTTTTCAATCTTTTTAGTTTTAGTTTAGTTTCAGTCTTCAAAACTTTTGAGTTTTAATTCAGTTCTGTAAGCATTCAACAGAAGCAATTAGATGTCATTTTTTATTAACGGCATTCGTTTTGATTAGCAAGAACAACAGATCTTACTAAATTCATGCTTTCATGATATTGAGCTGCAGTTTCAAGCACTCGCCGCTAACCGTTGCAGACATGTCCGCCACTCACCGTGTTTGCCACACAGAAAAATTAATTCAGTTTTCAAGTTTAGTTTTAGTTACAGTTTTGTACTTTTCAGTTTAGTTTTAGTTTCAGTTATCAGAATTTTTCAGTTTCAGTTTGTTTTAGTTTCAGTTAACTGAACTGGAACTTTTCAGTTAACGATAAAGTTACTTTCAGTTTTAGTTAACTTAAATTACGCTCTTCGTAAATTACTAGGGCCTACTTGACATTAATTAACATCTGGAATATGCTGCATTACTTCAAGATCGTCAACATAGCGCTTATTCTTCTGCAATGATATTTCTTAGGATGTCATTTGATGAATGGAAGAAGACATTTACAGAGCTACAGTTCTGTCACCTGACGTCACACAGTTTCGTAAGTGTTCGTCTCTATTATAGTGTAGCGACGTGACCATGACCAGGATGTCTACTTACACTTGCTCCTTTGCTAAAGCGCTTGCTGGTGGGTAAGGGCATCCGTGATCGATCAGAAGGCTTAGATAAATAACAGAGACGATCGTTGAGTTTTCAGTGTTTCTTGTTATAATAATAATATTTTCGTTTATTGAAACAATCCGGTTGGCAAACCGCAACCGGTTACAGTGTACAGTTATGCAATTGAAACAATTCACAAGAACAAAAATGACAGAAGACATAAATCTTAACTACTAACAGAACAGACAGTCTGCAATACACGGCGCTAATAGCAGCCTACAAAGCATGTCCGCCTACGGAACTCGAACTCGGTACCTCTCGCTCTTCATGCCAGTGTGTTATCCAATGCGCTATCGGCCCCCACAACAATTATGTCGTCAATATTCAAACGTTCAACTACACTTACATAACTTCACTGCTGACAGTTTCACAGCTATCGTATACATATATAGCCTATATATATATACAATACAACACAACACAATACAACTGGGGCGCGGTGGTATAGGGGTATGTTCGGTGCCTTGCAGCTGGAGGGTTGCGGGTTCGAATCCACCTCAAAGCCGCCGCGTAGGGACCCTGGGCAAGTCCTTCACTCGCAATTGCTCATGCGCTTCGGCGTGAAAGTCCGATTCAGCGTCCGCGCAGTAGTCGGGAGCGCCTCTGAATGGGCGATCTGGTAGGGGCGCTATAACAAGTCTTCAAATACAATACAATACAATATATATATATATATATATATATATATATATATATATATATATATCTGGGTGACCCTCCTTAGCAGGATCTCCATCCCTTTTGGGCCTCCCTTTGTCGCCAATGCTTTTTTGTTAATGTACATTCTCTGGCATAATTGTAATGTTTTGTTTTGGTTGCAATAAAACAACTTGATTGATTGATATATATATATATATATATATATATATATATATATATATATATACAGCCGGTGACTTTGTTGTCGACTGTCTGTCGTTAGCGTCGCAGAACGAGAGTTTCCGTCAATGTGATCGCTGATATTTTATAACCAATTTTCACGAACAATAGGAACTGGGCCAAGTAGCTAAGATCGATCGGGCAGGTAAGATACATAAGCTCAAGGGGTAGGTGGGTGGGTTCCTGTTTTGTTAGCGTTATAGGTTTATGGTGGGTGGGGTAGGTTCAAGGTTTCGTTATATAACAAACTTTTTCAGCTTATGCTATTTTGCTTGTTTGTCTGACCATTGGACTTTCACTGTAATATTTTAATAAATATTCTTCATTACTAATTGTGTTTTAGTTACTTACTCACTCAGTGCTTTGCATAATATGGGATGTGGCTAGCTGGTAGGTAGCAGCGCTCTATTTCAAACTATTCGAGGGTGGCCATATTGTTCATTTAGGACGCATTCTCAATCAAGAAATCAAGAAATTTCGTTTAATATTCAAAGTATCACACTGACAGGTCGCAACTTGTGACAAGTATAAGGTAACAAAATTGTCTTTAATAGCTCTGAGAGTTAGCCATGAATTAATTGGTTATTATACCATTGACTCAGTTCTGACAGCTACAAGTTGAAAATAAGATAATTAGAATAGTGGTGTTGTAAGTTAAAGTGCTATTAACTAACATTGTATTGTTATAAATCCTCGACAATATCAACTTGACAGTATGATAATAATAATAATGAAAGTTTCCAGTTGTGTAATACAATAAGGTCCACTGTATGTCTTTGAATGTGCTTATAGACTGGGGGGTAGGGGGTAGGAAGCATATCTGTTATATAATATAGGGGTGGGGGTCACAGCTGCTGTTATGTAACGTTATTAGGGGTGGGGGTAGGCAAAAAATTGAGATTTTTGCGTTATATAATATGTGAACGGCCCCTAAGATACCTAAGCAAGGTAACTGGGTAGCTGACGATAACTTAGAGGTCATACTGTAGAGTGCATCGGGTAGATCTAGTTAGGTCTACGTATGAAATTAAAGAGATTTATGTGGCGCCAGCTAGGTTATTTTTATTTCTGAAGCTCACTGGACGCAGTAAGAAAGAGCCTAAAATGAAACGTTACAATTGATAATAAAATGCATGTTCCAAGTGTTGCTAAGTTTTCGTTTCTGTAAATTGTCTGATATGAAGGAAAAGTGGATGCAAACAAAGGATCAATATAATTTCATCTCACAGGAGTGACTGGCATAGAAGCCACAGAACTTGTTACCAGAATATTGACATGTATTAATTTTTCTCTTTGTCAGAACTCGAAGGTCGACTGGCGTCAGCAATCGGTTCATGGTTCATGGGTGAAGGGAGTTAACGCCGGCGGATGTGGCATACCTCCCAACGAACGTCAGTGCCTCTCTCTGTGTCTGTCTCTGTCTGTCTGTCTGTCGCTGTCTCCTCTGCTCTCCTCTTCTCTCCTCTGCTCTCCTTTGCTCTGCTGTGCTCTACTCTGCTCTGCTCTCCTTTCCTCTCCGGGCTTTCATGCTCTCTCGCTCACTCGCTAATATATATGATACTCTAATAGGTTGTCAGAGGTATGGAACATTACAACAGCTGCTGCTATAGGTTCAAAATTTATTTCCTATGCATGCTATTTACATGCGTATCATATCATTAGGCCACTGGCATAATGCGTTGAGCAAGAGAACGTCGGTCTCAAATTGCAAAAACTCACGAAGAGAAACACAAGGACAACCCACATCCTGTGATGAAAACCGGTTGAAAAAGTAACAACATATCATCAACACAGAAAGACAATGAAACGACTAATGAAGAGTCTAATAAGAAAACGGTCTCACAGGACCAACAACAAAAATCCAGTCTTAACACAATTTAAACACAGCAAGTTGTATAGGCCCTAAGGTTGACTTTTATCTCCAAATGTAGGCCTACAACAAGGCGTACAGCTTACAGCAACTTGCATATGATACACGTTGTATGCAACAATACATATAGAGTCTATACATATATACAGCGACGATATTAGAATTACAGTGCTATCTAATCCGACTAATAAAGGTTTTCATTTCACCTGAGCGCAATCTTATGGTAGTCTATCGTGTACAATCGGCAAATAGCCCTTAAAATTCAATAATCTATTTAGCATGTTTTGAGAATGAAGTGTTACGTCTGAATATTTTTGCTTGAGGCGATCTAGACTACCATACAGAGTTACCATGGAGCACCTCATCATGACGCAATGTCATTGGCTATTATCTGGGGTTTCTGTAGTAATGAGTGGGAAAAGAGACTCTTTAAGTTTTGTAAGATTATACGCTTTCATTATTATTATTATATTGCGATATTATTACATGCGATATTATCCTACTTCAGCCTCAGACAGAAAGACACTCGCTTCGACGCCAGAAGTTCGGCTGCTGCTCTTAATTGTCAGCAATAATCGATTTATATCAACGGTAATAGACTTGAAAACTTCCAGACCCTGCAATGGGCCGACATTGTTAGTACCAGCGCAGAAGTAATGTTCTGCAGCACATCGCAACGAAGAAATCAAATAGCCTTCATGCACAATATATATATATATATATATATATATATATATATATATATATATATATATATATATATATATACCAATTGCCCATAGCGTTCGCTCCGTCGAAGCTACCTGCATAAGATAAGCAACACTGTAAATCCCTGTGTCGTCGGATACAGCGCTGTCTCGTCTGTAGTCGCAGCATCCCAAGGGTGATTTATGTTTATCATATAACAAGGTTCGTTCCTTTAACTGGCAACAATTGGTCCTCATTTGTATGCCTTCTTTACTAAGTCCATGCTATTCACCGCTATTCCATACATCTCACAAGTCACAACAATGGAACCACCGTTTAACTGAGACGCCAGCCGCACTATTCGTTCCAAGGAAAAGGAAGTGGCTCGTTTGACGAGTCTCTTTTTTTACAGAGAAGTTTGGGCTCTCCAGCCATATTAAACATCTGACCAGAACTTCACATGATATGAGAAAGTCAATCCCTGATTCAAGGTCACACCCCCCGGCCCCACTCGCGCACAGTAGTTGAAAAGGATCAGAAGACACCAGGAAAGCTATGCTATAGGCTCGGAAGTCGAGTTTGGAAATCTGTCAACGGCTACCAAGCCAGATGAACTGGAATTTCCCAGAGCTCCGACGGAGACGGTTGGACGACATCCAGGCACCAAGCGCCTCCGATGTCTGAAGCATTTTCTCCATTAATAAGGAAGCCTCTTTAGTTGGGTCATGAGCACATGCCTAGCAGCGTGTCATCAGCATACTGGCGATCGGCAACCCATAGAGAAGAAGAACTTGGTCCAAATCAGCAGTGTATAGGATATAGAATAGGCGGTCCAAAATGGAACCTTTAAGAGACCCAGTATGACCATGGACCAGTCAGAGCGTGTGGAATCATATATGACTGACTGCCTGAGTGCGCAAGGAGAGAACAGTGGGTGATCAACGACACCGAAAGATCACCGTCCAAGGCGCTCCAATACAATGCCATGGTCAACGGTGTCGAGAGCCGCACTGACGTCGAAAAGGTCGAAAAGTGACCCCGATCAAAAGCGCCAAAGGTTTCAAGGATGCGTGTGATTACAGACGTATGGTCAAGTCCTTTGTGTTGTTTAAAAGGCGCTATATAGATGGCAAGATAAGGACGTACACACGTATACCTACATAATTATATACATTCATTCACTTACCTACGTACAGACCTGCATAATGGTATGTGCATACATAGTTATATACATATAATGCTATTTAAATGCATTTATTGTGTAAATCGTTGTGCACGATCTATAGAATTCTACTGGAACAATCCTCAGTACTGCATTGTTATCGGAGGCTCAGGTGCTGAAGCAGCAGAAGCATCCTCGTCTTCATCGTCATCCTCCTCCTCTCCAATTATCATCTCTCTTATGCAGAAGGACAAACGGGAAACGAACAAAAACAACAGCAACAACAACTTCACCATCGGATTCCGACTGTTTCTGGTAAAAAAAAGCCCCCGTGCACCTCACCCCTTCCGCATTTACTCACCTGTTATCGTTTTATTCGCTCGAGAACAGCGATTGGCTCTGATTGATGACTTAGTTGCACGGATAAATACACTTACCTTCATGCACATACGCACACAACACATTGCACATACATACCAATATGCACATACAGGTCCATGCATATGCACATATACATATACATGTACACAAGCAAATGCAGACAGACAAACTAACACACAGTCACAGACTAACTGCTTTGATGTTTCAATCTAGCGTTTCGAATTGCTTATTGATTCATCTCAAGGGCAACTATCGTCGATTGACATCCTTTACATCGATACTACGGCGCTTTAGAAGTTAGTGGATTTGAAGATTGGAGAAAACGTAGACTTGAAGGAGCTGCCGTGTATTAGTATGACTTCTTCCTCCCTGTCTCTCTCTACACTGTTTAGATCCGAAGAAACGAACCTGTTTCGTTGGACAACACGATCTTTCCGAAGGAGACGGTCACCCTCGAGCACGGCGTCTACAACCAGTTCCGCGAAGTGTCGCAACACTACAATGACATCAGCACAGGCGTCTACTGCATCATACCAACGACCTACAGACCAGACGAAGAGGCCATGTTCTTCCTTCGAATTCTGACCCAGCAACAGGCCGAACTCAGGTTCTCTTTCGTATACATCACTAGATCCTATAATTATACTACTACTTACCAGTCTCAATGAACAATACAACTGAATAGAGAAACATTACAACACCGCCTCACATCAGTATTATAGTGCAAATTAAGTTACTATAAAATAGCTTAAGCACTAATTTACTTAAGTAACTAATTAATTTACTGGTGTATGTAGTTCATGCCATGCATTGTAGTAACTACTATCAAAAGCGCTATTTATAACAGGTTTTTTATGAACGCTGTATCAGGTAAGAGAACCTCTCTTAATTAATATTCTTCATACGGTATCTCTGGACACACGACCTGCCCAGAGATAAGCCTACCGTATACGAAGAACATTAATATCCGGTTGCCATGAGACGACAGAGACAGAGGTTCAGAATATAGAGAGTGACGCGAGGAGACAATCTCGTCCCCATCCTCGCCCCACAGCAAGTAAGACTTCCCCATCGGGCCATCCTCGCCTCACCCCCGCATGCTTTGTCCCCTCCCCGCCCATCCTCGCAGGTTTCCTCCCCATCCTCACCCTATTCCCGCAGGATTACATCACATTTCCCGCAAATGTTTCACCAATCAAAATAAAATAAAAAACAATTTGCAGCTCACAAAGCTATTTGTATTGCTGATTGAATTAATAAGACAAATTTAAAAAAAACAGATTATCTTATTGAAGGTTTGCATTAACCAAGGCCTGACTATTGCTGACTACAGTGACTAGTTAACAGCTTCAAGAAATAAAAAATCTCCATCCAGCATCACCCTGGACTAACTATATCTGAGAGTGTACTTATAGCTTGAGCCTCAATGACTATTCGATCGATATTATTTTCTGATGAATAGGCTATTCAAAGCAGTCTATCTGCCTCAAATCTTCAATGCTTCTTCACATTTCGTGAGAGTCAGTTTTACAACACACGAACTTTATTTTCCAACGGCTTTTAGAATTTAGTTTTTAGGGTGAACCTACATAAATATGTTATGCTGCAATAGTTTGCTAAAGTCTACAGCATTTGAATTCGACATGTTTGGATTTTTCAGGGAGCCAATTAAGAGGCATGGAATGGTGGTAAGAGATCTATTGCTTTGATCGACGTCAATTTCTTTGATCGACGTCAATTTGCTCTTCTTTCCGTTGTTTCAATTAATTTTCTGGCATTTTATTTCTTTATCATTCTCTGAATATTTTGCCGGTCTTCCGGTTTGTTTCTTCTTGTTTCTTACTGTCGAATCTCTTTTTCTTCGATTTTATTTTCTCTTTTATTTTCCCTATTGGTCTATTTATACTTTCTTTATTTGTTTCATTTATTCACTCATTGCATACTATAAAATACATGTACATCCTGCCTCAATCTCCTCATTTGTGTATCTCTGTTTCAGTGTCTGTCTCTCTATTAATCACTAGAACTCTGTCTCTGTCTCTGTCTCTGTCTCTGTCTCTCTGTCTCTGTCTCTGTCTGTCTCTGTCTGTCTCTGTCTGTCTCTGTCTGTCTGTCTGTCTGTCTGTCTGTCTCTCTGTCTGTCTCTCTCTCTCTCTCTCTCTCTCTCTCTCTCTCTCTCTCTCTCTCTCTCTCTCTCTCTCTCTCTCTCTCTCTCTCTCTCTCTCTCTCTCTCTCTCTATTTCTCTCTCTCTCTCTCTCTCTCTCTCTTTCTCTCTCTCTCTCTCTCTCTCTCTCTCTTTCTCTCTCTCTTTCTCTCTCTCTCTCTCTCTCTCTCTCTCTCTCTCTTTCTCTCTCTCTCTCTCTCTCTCTCTATTTCTTTTCTCTCTCTCTCTCTCTTTCTCTCTCTTTCTCTCTCTCTCTTCTCTCTCTCTCTCTCTCTCTCTCTCTCTCTCTCTCTCTCTCTCTCTCTCTCTCTCTCTCTCTCTTTCTCTCTCTCTTTCTCTTTTTCATCCCAATGACACGTGCACCAAAAATAGCACAAGTCTTTGTTATGACCAGAGAAAGATAATCAGATAACGTAGCCTAGTCAAATAATGATAATGCAGAATCTAAATATTCTGGGTGTCAAGCTTACATATACATTTGGGTTCTCCAGTCATATTAAACATCTGACCATTAAAGCAAGGCGGTGCTTCAGATCTTGAGGTCGCATGGGTTTTCGGAGGACAGCTTAATATTTGCTCTGGTTCGTGCCACTACGGTTGGTTGATGCTGTATTGCTCGCCTGTGTGGTGGGGCTTTGCGAGAGGGCAGGAGGGGCGGCCCTTGAGGGAATTATCTGGAGGCTGGTACGCCAGAGCTACTTATACCTCTATCGTCTCCCCAATTTGAGACTCTTTGCAATAATGCGGATACCAGGCTGTATTCTGCAAAATCCTTCTGGTGTATTGCATAAATTGTCACAGCCGATCAAGCAATCTCGCTACTCGCTGCGACCACGGTCCCATAACCGTGGGCTCCCAATGTTTTACAACCCGACGCAGGAATGATTCTATACAAATAAACAAGGTTTCCATAGACCTGGCTATTTAAGCTCTTCATTTTCCCCAATGACTAACCCTAACTCTTCCTCCCCTGTGTTCCTCTTGATATATATAATAACTTCTCTAATTCAATTTTTGGCTTAAATGTATACATTTTTGTTTGTTTGTTTGAATGGATTAAGCTTGCCATGTACAGTGCTGTGCGTTTGCTAGTGCTTCTCATTAAAGAATATACTTACTTACTTACATTAAAGAATATACTTAGGCCTACTTACTGAGGAATGAACACGGATTCCAAGTACTGTGACTCTCCAGAATTCAATGCTTTATAAACTGTGTGCCCAATTTCAAACAAAATTGTGTGCTGAATAGCAAGTCATTGCAGAATTGAGGCACAAGGTAAATTATGTTCGTATTTTGATGTAACAGTTATGATGCGTTAAGCCAAAGTTATGAACTCATTGGAGTTTTAGCATGTTTGAAATCGTGTGTAATACCAAGAGGAAGAGATTTACTATAAGTGATGGCGACTTGAGACCAATGCGTTTCCTAGAAACATTGTTGAAGAAATCTCTTTAGTTGACGGGGAATCCAGTTTAAAATCTCTCTCATAGTTCATAAGACATTATACTTAAATCAACTGACCTGTATCGCTCGCTGCTCAACTCCCCTCCCCCCATGTCAACAAATACCAAACTCAATTAACGGACTGTGTGCTTTGCTCTAGGACATTGATCGGCTCTCGACCTTTCTCTGCGATTGTCTATATATGGGCTTTGGAATTAACTGCACTGTAGTTTTAAATGTTACGTCTGCTCTTTAAGGTCATTCAGGTCTAAACTTAAGACTCTTCTGTTTTGTTTTATTAACTTGTTAATAGCCACCGTGTCTGATTCTGTCTTCCCTCATCTATCGGATTTCAACGGGGCTTATTCAGAGGATTACTTCATTTGACTTCGGTTTCATTTGAAGCGACCATCGACTGATGATGCTTCACGATGCTCTGCGATATAATAAGATTTGATAATAATGGATTAGATGTGAATTAGCCGGGCCTCCTCGTTTCTCTTAGGCACGCTGAAGAAAGAAGGTAGATTTAACGAATTTTATAGATATGATTGTTTAATTAACAGAGATTAGCAAGAATGGAAATGCCCGTCGCCAGACTTTCGATGGGTTACGGGACCCTGGCTGCTCCACCCATGGTGGCCACGGATGGCACCGTTCCACCAGAGGTTGAGGAGCCACTCATGACTGCTGTCAGCGTCAAGCAACTTGGTCGATCGCCGCCACGCTCTGATGACACCGTCGACCGAACGGTGACGATGACGCCAGCCGAGCGTGAAATATTCGAGATCTACGAAGACGTCATCAACTCTCGACACTTCCTGTCTTCGGAAAATATCGATCCTGATCTACTACAACAAATTCTGTCCAGTCTCAACGATATCGGACAACTCGGTATGTAGGATCTTACCAGCGAAAAACCCTCACGAACTCAAAACAATCAGAATTCAGTTTGATACTCACTCGATTTGGTTGGAATTGATTAAGAGACATAATTTCTATGGCATATGCTAAAACTTATGAATAAAATAACTTAAAGAATCGTTGTCTCGTCAAGGCTAAATTTGAGAAATCTCGAGGTTAAGTTTACCTAAGATATGACCCTACTGAGGCGTCGTGAGTGTTTACGAGCATAGTAAATTGGTAGGTAGGCCCTAACGATATTCCTAATGATATTCCCCTTAGGCTGCCATCAATGATATCTCCATAAAACTGGTTAAACCGAATATTTACATGACTTGATCTTGTGCATAGCAGTCGGTGCACATTACCTCAATTAGGACCCCAAGGTACATGCACCTATTAAATTAAGCTTTAGTTGCAAGCATCGTAACGAAAAAAAAACTACTTGACTTGCAGTGTTGCAGTCAACATAACACGGAATATTTATATCTATACCAGGTATACCTAATATATCTTTGCATCGAACTCATTTGACGCACTTTATGTCTTGGCCTACTTGCCTTCTGAGTGCGTTTCTCACAGATTAACTTTTCGATTTTGTAAGGGTTTTCTCCGGCATGATCACATAAACAGAAACGCCTCCTATTTATATCTATATTATAGATATAAATAGGAGGCGTTTCTGTTTAATGGTACCAATAATGAATTGTGTGCCTGAGCATAGCAATCTAAATATCTATGTATTCATTATGGCCATTCACTTAGGGTATAAAGTAACAGTAACAAACAGTAACAAAGTGTCTTTGCTTGAATAGATGAAATTTTATATTCGTAAGTGAGACTCCATGTTTAGTATGTGTGGGCTCCATGTTTATGTAGAGATATACATACATGAATATAAAATTATGTTGACTCATACGAAAGCCTATACACACACACACACGAGTATTTTAAAGTATATGTGATGAGCCTATAAGGCTCAATATATCTTTGTATGTTTTCACTTGTTAAGAGTCTAGTTGTTCTAGCGAGAACTTCATTTTCACAGGTTGTTACAGACTCAATTTCTGCAGAGCTGACTCCAGAGTGTTCTTCAGTCTTCTCCAAGTATCCTTTGGCTGTTTAATATTGGTTTATCCTTATCAACGGTTTGAGTGGACAATTCCTCGCTTTTTGCCTCTAGGCTCTAAGTGAGATTGAAGATAGGTAATTGTCGCTTCTTGCAACGGTTGTTCTGGTAATAAATGGTTCCGCGTTCAAAGTGGTGTGATTTTAGGACAGATGTGATGTGGCAGGGTTTGGGGGTTTGGTGACAGCACGAGCGAGAGCATTCTGAATAGCCTGAAGGCCGTTTATTTGTTTGTTATCAATATTCAGGAAATGCGAGTTGCAGTAGTCAAGCTTAACATGGACGATGGTTGTAGCGAAATGTCATCAGTGAACAAATCAATTAACCGAAGACTAGAAGAGTCACCAGTGGCAGGTTCACACACACACACACACACACACACACACACACACACACACACACACACACACACACACACACACACACGCAGTCCAAACAAGGGATTCCCAGCCAAAGTTGATAGATGGCATCGATGTTCAGAGTCTGTGAACCAAGATGCGCGTCGAAAGTGTGGAGCGACGACAGGTGGTAGCGTCCGAGGGGACACACGATGGCGCCACCAGTCCCTTATAATTCTATGCTTGACGAACACACGTTCGGATTTCCCTCGAGCCGCCGAGTGTACGGTCTGCAGTGACTAACCGCTTAGACGGTTGAGGTAACTGCAAAGACCCGCGTCGCTCTCCCTCCGGCGAAATAAAAATGGACCCGGATTACTGCATTAATATGCGCGCGCTGACCAGCATTGGCAAAGCCGTACCATGCAGGGGAAGCATACAGGTGGCGTGCCAGCGAGGTTGCCCGACCTACATCAAAAAGGCGCGTCCCCGAGAGACCATGGGCAATTAGGATGCGTATCGCATAGAGCGATTGGCTAGCCGCCTTAATACAGATTCGGTCAATATGGTGGTCAAAAAGAAGGCCCAGTCTTCCTCATGCAGTCACGTAGGCAAACATTTTTGCAAAAAATGCTGTCAAAATTTATATACTACATCTGGGGAGGGCATAAGAATTAGATTGAAACGCAAACCTAACAAGTCTAGATTTAACTCAAACTTATTAGAAATAATTGAGAAAATTCTGAATTGAAACAAAGTAATTCGCCGAAAAGACGACCTGAGCCAAAGACCGACATGTGGTCTCTGACATACGTAGATCTGGTGGTACTTTTTACAGGTATTTACGTGATTACCGAATCTCAGTTTACCATACGTTACCTTACCTTATCTCATATTGCCTTGCTGCACTTGATTTCTTTGTATTCATAAGAATCTGGTATGTTTAGAGTGAGTTTCGATTGGACTTGACTGTACATAAGTCATTTCAGGAGAGGCGCTCCAACTCTTTCGACCAAATTCGAAATCTCGTCGGAACGATCAAAGAATGGGTTGTACGTAAGAAATAGCATCCTTATAACTGAGATCAGTAATTACGCAAGTTACTTTCCATTCTAACATTTCTGTACCAAAACAAATACTAATGCCGATGATACTGGGAATCTCTGGTATTGCCACCATCACCACCACCAATGCCACCAGCACCACCACTACCACCATCATCACCACACTGCTACCGCTACCATCACCACCATCACCACGACCCATGGTGGGTCACTCGCCTCCCGGGTTTAGACTACTCTGAGTTAAAGATTCGGTAACAAACAGCCGCTTATCCTGTAGTCTATACCTGTTTATTAATTTAAGGAATGGATTAATGCTGAGAAATTGAAAATGCTGAAGAGTGAGTTCCAATGGCTTCTTTCACTTTTCCCAATTGAATTTGCTGAATTGTTTCGATAAATGAATCGCCTGTTATTTTTGGACAGAAAGAATTTGCCAAACACGACCGAAATTATACAGAATTCCTTCCATTCATTGAGTCGTGGGAAGCATTCTCTTCACTTGGTGAGTATCGACGGCTTCAACGTCATGTCACCTCAGAATTGTTGCTGCTGCTTAATCTGATTTGGTTTGCTGCTTTGCTTAGTCCATGACCACATCAGTAGGCATATATATATATATATATATATATATATATATATATAAATATATATATATATATATATATATATATGATAATTATCATCCGTAGACTGTATTCTGGTTTCTGATGTCACATATGCATCTCGAAATGTTTTTAACCAATGGATTGCGATTATGGAATGCGGTTTCACTTAAATGTAACGATCGATCGATGCTTTTTAAGACAACGGCGCTATAGAAGTTTTCTCATTAGATTAGATTATAGTTTTGTGTATAGGCCTACAGTGAACCCAGAAGATAACTACTTTGTCAATTCGCAGGTTATCAGCTGAGCAACGATACGAAAGAAGTGATTGTGTTGTATCACGGCGCTGATCAGCATGGTGGCTTATATGTATCGGACTTCATCAGCTGCACAGCAAAGCTATCTGCCACAAGATGTATGTAAACAATAGTTCAGTAGTCGATTTGATTTACGCCTGTCCGTTTGTTTGCAGGCCATCATGGCCATGAGTGTGTCTGACCATTAGCCCACTACAACGCCTTTTCGGAAACTCTCGAAAGCGCTTTAAACAGTTTGTAATTTGCAACTGTAGCCACAAATTTGTATAGCGCCGTTTCAAGAGAAATTTATGAAAGGCACTCCGAATTGGCAAATAAAATGTATTTGATATTGTCATCTTCCAAAGCTCGTAAGTGCGTTTTTAGTAAAATGGAGTGGTCTCTCTTTGAATCCGCGTGGAATGGCCTCCCTTCAGTGCCAGATTAACTATGGCGCAACTGGCGCACTTGCGCCAGGCCTTCTTTCGGGGGTAAAAATTAAAAAAAACATTGAGAAATCCGATTATCCGATCGAATTTGTTTATATAAGTCACAGTCCGGCTTATTTAAAATGTTTAATTTCTAAAACAAGCATTGCATATAAAATTTGGTGGCATTATAAAAACAGGCCTTCTACAATACTACTACTATAATGATGACGTACTATTTAATTGTGTACTGTAATGATGACGTATGACGTAATCAATTTATGCGCGGATCGACCCCATCACCAAATAAAATATAGATATGCGTACGGTACAGACGACACAGTGTATGTTCCATGTAATATTATTATCTACTATTTAGTGTTTATGTAGCTGCTTATTTCTTTTTTTAATTTTAATTTTTAAACAAATAAAATAAGTAGGCCTAAAGAAAATGAAGAAATTTGAGTCCGGTTGGCAGAAACGTCAAAGAAAACGCGAACTTGAAGAGGTAGGCAAACAGCAACGTGGTAGTATTAATAAATTTCTGGCAGTAAAAACACGAGAAGTGCCGCAATTTATAGATGGTGTCGACTCAGCGTCAGAAGCTGGATGCAGTTCAGGCTTAGGCCGCTCAGCAGTGTCAGCACTAATGCCAACAACAGACACCCTTGATTTCAGCAATGATATAATTGATATGCCTAAATCTGAAACTACCATAGATCTACCATTAAAACAAGAGAATCAATCTGTTGGAAACGTGCCACAAACAGATGCTGCTCTGTGGACTATAAATGAAGATTTGGTCAGTTATTGGCTGCAGATGGGACCTGAACCATGTCGTAATCAAGATGGCATGTACTCTAAATTTATAAAACAACATGGAAACAAAGTAAAATTGAATAGTACCAAAAGAAAACTAAACGATTCTGCTTTTTTACGATCACACCAAACGGGGAAAAAATTCTGAGACATTGGCTCTTGCCATCAACTGGGCGCTTATTTTGTTTTGTTTGGAGAAAGATCATTCAGTCATTTAAAACGCATTAAATCATCTTTGAGGTCAACAATGGGCCAGGACAGATTGGCAAATTTAACTCTTTTGAACATTGAGTCGGAAATCTTGACAGATCTTGACTTTCAAGATATCATTGATTCTTTCTCGACTTTAAAAGCGCGAAGGAAAGACTTTTAAACTCGACGAACATTTTTGAACAGTTGAACTGTAACAAGTAAAATTAAAAATCTCCTATGATCCTATCACAGCTTCATTTTGTGTTCATAAATTATTAAAGTATGTTTTTCTATATAATTAATTTTTTCCACATTTTCTTGATAATTTGATTGGATAGAGGGCCTACTTTAGTTTTGTTGCATTGTTTGCGCCAGGCCTCTAAAAAGTTAATCCGGCACTGCCTCCCTTTGAATCAACATGGAATGACCTCCCTTTGAATCCACGTAGAATGGCCTCCCTTTGAAACCACGTGGAATGGCCTCCCTTTGAATCTACATGGAATGGCCTCCCTTTGAATCAACATGGAATGGCCTCCCTTTGAATCCACGTGGAATGGCCTCCCTTTGAATCTAAGTCTTGTGTTAATGTGAGATTCTGCATGCACTTTATACAAATAGGCCTAGTTAAAGCTATTCTTTCCATCGAGGTTGAACCGGGAGCGTCTCTGAGTAGTTATCTTGGAGAGGAGCTATATAAATGTTCTGAATGAATTAGAGAGTATTTGTGCGTGAAAGACTTGATCAGGGTTCCTATACACAATATAGCCGCCTCGATCGGGGGAAGTCCGAACTCTCTGTCCAGTTGCAAGCCGAGCGCTCTAACTGATCGAGGACGCTAATGCTTTCTTCATTCTTTCAACACAAGACCACAATCAAACAGAACAGAGGCCAAGGAGCTGACGTCGTAGGTTGCTATTCCTGAAGGATGGGCACAGCGCTCGAAGCTTCGATGGTGAAGTGTGGCAGTTCGGGTCGGCGGGACAATCGGTTTGCCATGCGCAGCAGAGCCAATGGATCTGCGGCCAAGTATGGATGAGACCGAGAAATTAACACAGCTCTACACTATAGATGGAGCAGAGTCTGCAAGACAACTGCGCATGACCATCAATAGCTTCTTTCTGTCTAATGTCTATGTAGCCAGCACAGTCCCTCCCACATGAAGCTGGGTATATGCTAAAACCTATAATCAATCGAGTCACAGCATTTAATGCAGACTGCAGTTCATTAATGCGGGAAAAGTTAAGCTAGCATAAATGGCATTATTTTGCTTAATTGGCCGTGTTATACAAAGAAACAGCATCAGCGAAACTAGCAGGATAATGTCCGAATCTGTCGTAGACCAGTTATATGATTAAAGACCATGCCAGACTTCTCACCTAATTGTAATTACAAATGCTTATTTATATAGCGCCTCTTTAAGAAACTCATGAGTGGTGCTCCTGACCTGACTCCACATGACCACGATCGTCAGCCGTTTGCGAAATAGAGGCATAGAAAACAGAAGACGCTCATATCGCAGACTGCACAGTAGCCTGTTCCAGAAAGAGGAGCCGAACACCGTGGCAGTACGTACTAAGAGAAGAATAACTTAAGGTTCAAGGTCAAACTCAAATGACGCACAACATTGGAGAAGGAGACATCAGAGATGCAATGTCTCAGGCATTGCATAGTGCGGCATTTGGTGTGAATCTGTCAATAGCATAGGCTAATGTTAGCATTTCGTTGATGCAATTAACAGACATAAATTTCTGTGTAAATAGGGAATTTACCTTTTTGTGATAATTTCTTTGCTAAAAGCTGTAGTCGCAATTAACACGCGTTCATTGAAGATCAGTTTATAAAGTTAACTCGCCTTAAGTTCTCCAACCGATCCATTTTCCACAGTATACTTCAACACTCTGGACGGATATTCCTCTGAATCCCGCAATTTCTCAGTTCCCCATCAACATCGCCGTTCAAACACCATTGTCTGTCTCAGACTCCTCTACTAATCACTACACAGGCTCTCTACTCCAAATCTGAGGCCCACCTCTTCAAGAATTCCTACCCCAATCCATCCTATAGCCTCCGCCTTCCAAGCTTCTCATCCTCAGTGAAACACGCCTTAGCAGCTCCTCAGCCTCCTCTCTCTCTGGCCTCTCAGGCAACCGGACTCGGATCTCCACTGGACATCTCTGGACACTGTAGCGACGCAGCGCTCGTGAATAACTTGGTGCCCTGCATTTAGCAATCTATAGCAGCGTCTTAGAAATTGTAAGTTTACGATTACGATTAAATGATACCAGACTTCTGTGCCAATATATGTCCTATTATTTTAGTTTTTTGCTCACAACTTTCATCACAAGTAACACACGTTCGTTTCTTTGTCTTAGTGTACTGGGCGACAAAAACACAAGAAGAGTCGAGCGTCATCTCTTTCGAAGAGGTAAAGTATGCGGACGGCATCGGAAAGGGTATCCAGTAAATGGAGAGACACGAATATAATAAGTATAGATGTTAGTCTGACTGTGTGATATTTGCACATCCACTGTCGTCTGCTTCCAGTTTCCCTGATATATTAAATGTCGACCTTGCTTTTAAAATGAATTATGAGTTTTTATTGCGATTTTACTTGAAGCGACCATCGACTGCTCTCTTGGACATTCTTGTAAGGGTGCTATAGAAGTCATTAGATTAGATAATTAGAGAACAATCGCAATAATACGTTGGTCTTATAATGAACGGCTTTGCTTCTACTCTGCCATTTCTATAGCTATAGCCTGTAGGCGTCGCAGAATTCAGCTGAAGCGTTGATGGCGTCAATCTCATCTGTACTGGGATCACATCAGGTTTTAGCAACAACGTAATTAAACCTATGCGAAAACTTAATGATTCGTCTGCCAAATTTGCACATTTAAACTAGTTTAATTACTGAAAGTTCATCAAAACAAAAATCTTATTGTTAATTGCATCGGGAGAAGTTGCATTTGTAGGCCTACCCTGCTGTATGCGTTGTTAAAGATGTGGCGTACTCGGGGCGATTGCTGTCTTACAATGATGACGTAATCAGCCTCGATCAGGGCCTCGTACTGTCTGGGGTTCGGCCTCCATTGTTTATCAGAAGACTTTGTACAGACAACACAGTCACAACATTTATACCTTTGTTAATGTCACCGCTGCGTAGGCTACTCTCTCAGGCTCAGTCAGTGGCGTCTAACCCCCAGTAGTCAATGGAGAACTAACCCCCCAACTGGGCCCCACCAAAATTTGACCTCTGAAATATGCATTTCGGTGCAGTGCTTTTTTCGGCGGGAACGGTCCGGAGCGGCATTCCGGGACCTTTTTCAGCCATTAAAAATAATTTAGTTAATTTAAATTTTCACAAAAATATTTCAAATTATTTAGAAACTTTAATTTCAGTGCTTTCAGTGTTTATATATATATATATATTTATATTTATATATATATAAAATAGAAATATTAGCATAAAATATGCCCCTATAATTGTTCTTAATTTGTCGATTTATAATAATGAATACCAACAAACACATATCCATTTTCCTGGACTTTTCTTTGTGAAGAAAGTCAGCAAGAAATGATCCTTTTAACCCTGACACAACATGGGGCTGGGCAAAAAAGATATAAAAATAATAATCATTGGGCTGAATTTTACGTCTGTTGATACCATGTTATTTGGAACCCTTCACTCCTTATGACCTTATCTAGGTCAAGTTTGAAGTCAATCCGACTAAAACTGTTTAAGAATTTAAGACATGACAGTTAAAACATTTTCCTTTGGCCGATATAACAAATTTAGAGAGAAATTTTCTACATAAATGTATTTATTATTTAAGGACCTCTTATGGGGTTTATCTCTATACCAAGTTGAAGTGTGGAGACAATCTGGCTACTTAGTTAGTTAGAATGACTTTAAGTGTTTAAAGCCTTTAATACGCCATTTGGCTATGCAGACGAAGGTGCCTGGCAAGGACACTGCCTCTGATTTGCGCACAATCGATAAATCTGTTATTAGCTATTGGCAATGTAGCTACGCTGCTATAGGAATGGATGATGATGATGATGATGATGATGATGATGATGATGATGATGATGATGATGATGATGATGATTCATTCATTCATTCATTCATTCAGGACATTTATATAGCACCTCTTCAAGGAAACTACTCAGAGGTGCTCCCGACTCCAGCACGGCCAAAAAGAACAGTTTTCAGGTTAACATAGAATAAGTCAGAGAGCGTTCTGGGAAGCAGGCGCAATTCCAAGGGCAGCCCATTCCAGACGGTCGGGCCCACCACTGAGAAAGCACGATTTTGCAGGCTTGCCGCGGAGAACTCTGCCAGTCTGGGCCGCCGTGTCATTAGCGCAGCAACCTCAGGGTCCTCAACCCTCCCCAAATGTTTGGCCGGTATATCGCGTAAGCCGTTGCTCGTAGACTCTTTAGGGTAGAGCTGCCTTGATAAACGGACGCCTGGTATACCCAGGGGTCCATGCCTTGATATAACGGGGTCTCCAACCCCCCTCTTCTCCCCATGCTACTGTAATAGAAACATAAGAGAATTTCGATCCCACGATAATGGCCGGTTAATGTAGGTTAATATTATTAAAATCATACAGGAGAAAAGAGGTAACATGAAAAAATGAAACCCCCCCACTTTCGGCCAAAATCAGTCAAACCCCCCCATTTATACCTTTGTTAATGTCACCGCTGCGTAGGCTACTCTCTCAGGCTCAGTCACGTCGTAATAATGTTCAGTATATACAGTGTCGAAGATTTCGACCACAACAGCGGGGTGCGGCGTCTACCATGAAGGACTCGGTAAGGCGTCGGCGCTGCTTGCATGGAAGATCGGTGACGGCTACAGAGAAACCCGGCATCGCTGTCCTCCCGATTCCGTTGGCGCCCACTGGTCATCCTGACTCTGCAGTAGCGGCCGCGCTCAACTCTCGACCCTCTGGTCGCGTCGTCGTCGTCGCTGGCCATCGATGCTGACCGTCAATGTCCATGCCAGTCCGCTCTTTCGGTCCCCTTGTCATTCGGTCAACGGTTGAACTTCCCGATCTCGTCTCTCCTCTGCCCTGCGTGCCAGTGGTCCTTCTTCTTCTTCTTTTCCGGTTGTTGGTGATGGCGATAGATTCGATTCTACCTTTCAATTTCTGGCATAAGATGATAAGACTGCAATTAATCAGTTTTTCTGCATCGGACAAAGGTCCTAATCCAATTCTGCAACTTCTCTCTTGGACTACTTTCAGCTAAAACTTTTGCAGAGGTTATTAGCAACTTATATTTTCAGCACCTAACTAAAGTTGCCTTCTCCATTCCTACATCTCTACTTTGATGTCCTGGGTTCAACTATTGCACCAATTATCAATTTCTCATAGTATGCAGGAGGGATCATTCCCATCTGCATTTGCTCATGCCATAAGTCATGCTCTGCTAAATAAACCTTCAGGCCCTACTCAACTATATCTAAAACTCTTGAGTAAATAGTTATATGATTTGCATGCAAACTCGCCAATCTTTCAACTCGCTAATCTCTCCATTGAGGTTTGCATATTATAAGTTTCATTCAACAGAATCTGAACTTGTTTAATAACCTTACGCACATTATGAATAAGGGTAAGGTGACAGCACTTCTTCATCTTCACCTGTCTGCTGGTTTTGATATAAAGTCAAGTACGGTATTCTAAAACTCCAAAGAGTTTAAATGTTTGGGGTCGGAATCATGACTACAACATCAAAATATGAACATAATATTATTATTCCTGTGCTTAAATCTCTGCACTAGCTTCCTGTTCAGCAGACGATTTGTTTCAAATTATGGCTCATTTAACTCTCGCCAACTAGCTGGATCTAGATTTTGGAACTAAGTCCAGTTCAGTCATAATTATTATTGCAAATTGAATAGCTTAACTAAGGAATTCATGAAAATTCTTTGTTTTTTTTCAGTTGCTACAGAGGGTTTTGATGACTTAAAAGACTGTATCATAGAGTCTACAGACAACTTCACCTAACGATAAAGATTTTACTGTTTTGCTCTTCAAATACCAAGAAAGTTGCCGTTTCCTCAACTGCATTACGAATGTTTCGCAGTTGCGTTGTCGGTCGATAGTACTGCACTCTATGAGTAGCAATTTTGAAGAGGCGCTATACACAATTTCTGAATGAATGAACGAAAGCTATCAGAAAGGTCAAATATCCCCCGCGTGATTGAATGCTCTTTCTCGAACACTGTGTCGCAAACCCGCTACGCTATTAAGCGCTTGAACGATCCGAACAGTTTGTAAGCAGCGCTTTAGGAACTTGTACTCGTTTATACAAACATCGCTATTAAGTGCATAAAGAATTAAACAAGTGTTCTTTTTTTTAACACATTTCACTTTAAACCACTGGAATAAAAATATTGATAGCATAGGCCTAGTTCTTTCAAATGGAAAATTAGCTTTATGTAACTTACGTAGGCATAATTAATAAATAATTATCTTAACAGGTTGGCAACTAAGCAATAATTACTCAATTGTATAGCTGCAACGCGCTCTCGGCGAATGCCAGTCTATACATGTATACAGAAATTGCCTAGGCCTAGGAATCTAACTCACATGGAAGTCATCATTACTCGTCTTACAAATATTTCTTATTATTCTGTAAACATTTACACAATCATTTTTAACTTGTAAATACATTGACGCTAAGAAATAGTAAAGGTCAACCAATATAACGGAATTATAACGGTTCTCGTACGGACAATGTTACACGAATAGCCTATAGGCCTACGTTTCCTTTAATAATAATAATAATAATAATAATAATAATAATAATAATAATAATAATAATAATAATAATAATAATAATAATAATAATAATAATAATAATATTAATAATAATAATAATAATAAACATGCATGCATGCGTACACACATGCATACATACTTTCATGTATGTAGGCCTATGCATACATGCATGCATGCAAGCATACATACATACATGCACATACATACATACATACATACATACATGCATGCATACATACATACATGCATATACATACATACATACATACATACATACATACATACATACATACATACATACATACATACATACATACATACATTAAAAGCCAGCAGCAGTGCCAGCTGTCTCCCACGGTAGCGCTCGTAGACCGCCGTGACGATGTCTTATATATTGATGAGTTCGATTGTTTCGTGGCAGATTCTGACCAAGTTTAACCAAACGACTTTTGGATTCAATACGAACTAGAGAGTGACATGGGGAGTTTCTCCGCGGGAAAACCGCGATAACCGCGGTAAATCCCGCGGTAATGGGGACAACAATTGCGGTAATACCGAGGTAATGGGGTTTGCTCTCGCGGTAATACCGTGGTAATGGGGAATGAGCCGGTTATAAACCCAGGTGATGTTAAGAACTTGAGAACTGATAAGGAAATTTTGTTATTTCCTGAAGCCTTCTAGTCAGAAATAGTCAGGACTTGGTTATAAATGCAAGCTGTCGATAAGATAATAACAGACTAATGCAGTCAGCAATACAACTAGCTTTGTAAGCTACAAATATTATTTTATAAATTTGAATTGGTGCAAACTTTTTTGCGGGAAATGTGATGTCGTCCTGCAGGGGTGGGTTGGGGATGGGGAGAAAAACCTGCGGGGATGGGGCGGGGATGAGGACAAACCACGCGAGGATGAGGTGTGGATGGGGGAAGAATTACTTGTTGCGGGACGGGGATGAGGACGAGATTGTCTCCCCGCGTCACTCTCTAATACGAACTCCACATGTAGGTAGGCCCTAAGCCCAATTAAGGCGCCGCCAGCGTCAGCATGCAGAAGATGTTTAGCCTAGGTTCGAACAAGTGCAACAATTAACGCTCTGTGTGTTCCTTCTAGAACTGACGGCGGAGTGGCCAATTGACGGACAGTTAGTAATGGGATATAGGCCACTATCAAACTCTGGGTGTTGTTGTTAGAGATTCTAAGAGATGCAGGTTAGAAACCAGCCATCGCCAGTCAATATTATTGTGTGCGTTCAAATTGCCACGAAGGAAGGCATAGGCCTATTATTCGCAATGAAAACAGAAATTTAAACAATGTCGTTTTAAACAAGAACATAAAGTTCATTAACTTTGGTGGGTGATTTTCCCAATAAAATTTTCCGATACCATTTGTCGCAAATGTCATCCGATTGTGAGACTTCTCAGCCGAACAAATTCCAGTCTTACAGCGAATCTATTACACCGGTTGTAATGCTATTTAATATAGGCCCTACCCAGCGACAGGATGTTCCATCCGATTGAAACCCAACTTCTAAGCCTAATGAACATGTCATATTTCGTATGAAGTAGTAAGGCCAGTTCCCCCAGTGCAACGGTTTACGTTGAATTGAGCGCGCACATTTCGCCGACCTTCATCTCAGCGACCTCAATTCGCCGTCGCGAAACACAGCGCTTACACAATTACACCTGCGGTCATCCAGTCTACGCTAACAAGCGGGGAACTCCGCCTCGAGTCGAACACCTGACCGAGCTGGTCCCAAGCCAAGAGAAGGAGGAGAGTGGCCGCTTACACTCTTACGTTTTTACACTACGCCGTACTTACCTGAATACTTACCCTTACCAGTATATGTGGAAAATCTAGGGGAGGTGGGTGAGTGATGTCCGTAGCTTAATTGAGCTGTGAGTCGCTAAAAGTCCCTTGCCCCACACGGCCCTCCGGTGGTTACTTACCCCACACGGTTGGGTTCGTTTGGCCCTCCATTCCTTTCCACCACCTACTGAACTGAAAAACTACACATATACTGAGTTTACAACAAGGTAACAATAGAGGTTAATATACTTCAATGTTAAACAACAATAACTTACATTACTAAACATAGTGCTACATAAGCCCTAACACTAACCCTATACTTAATTCAGAAGTGAAACAACATACGAGTTAAATAACTTAGTGCTACACAGACATAAACCCTAATATGGTAACCGGTACTTACTTACCTTTATCGTGACATTCCAAGTCTCTGTGAAACCTTGAGCCCGTGGTTTTCTTGCAACCAAGTAGGCGCATAACCCAGTAGAGAGTGACATGGGGAGGCAATCTCGTCCCCATCTCCGCCCCGCAACAAGTAAGTCTTCCCCATCGCCGCAGGGTTTGTCCCCATCCCCGCCCCATCCCCGCAGGCTTTCTCCCCATCCCCCACCCCATCCCCTCCGGACGACATCACATTCCCCGCAAAAAGTATACACCAATTCAAATTTAAAAATAACATTTTTTAGCTTACAAATCTATTTGTATTGCAGACTGCTATATGCTCTGTTATTATCTTACCGACAGTTTGCACTAACCAAGTCCTGACTATTTCTGACTAGTAGGCTTCAGGAAATAAAAAATCTCCTTAACAGTTCTCAAGTTCTTAACATCACCCGGGTTTATTGCCGGCTGATTCCCCATTGCCGCGGTATTACCGCGAGAGTAAACCCCATTACCGTGGTATTGCCGCAATTGTTGTCCCCATTACCGCGGTATTACCGCATTTGTTGTCCCCATTACCGCGGGATTTACGCGGTTACCGCGGTTTTTCCGCGGGGAGATTCCCCATGTCACTCTCTATAACCCAGTCTGTTGTCTTCAGTTTCAAGAGGATCGAGAGATTCCTGTTGCTGCAGCAGCCGTGCCTCTATAGGTCAGAATGCCGTTCCTTCTACGACTCTCAGACGGACAACATTTGGGAACTTTTTCTCACCGTTAAATTGATTTCTTAAGTTTCTAATTTCGATGCCATACCTCGTGAGATCGCAATCAATTTCGATAATCGTCATCGTCATCATCATCATCATCATCATCATCGTCGTCGTCGTCGTCGTCATCATCATCATCATGACATTATCATCATAATAATAATAATCATCATCATCACAATCATCATCATCATCATCATCACCTTGATATCAATGCTTGGAAAAGAAGTTCAAGGTCTTCTTCTGCGTCAGTGTTCGCGAACGGTGTCCCACATATTCTTCAAGAACCTGCCGGAGTAGGCTACCTATTACATTAAGGTACCCATCTAGGACCCATAGTTCTGCATGGTCCCATCTAACGCTCACAGAAATGCTGCCAGCGGCACTGTGTTTCTCATACACCTCCACTCTTCCCTGGCACTGCCAGGGAAGAGTGGAGGTGTATGAGAAACACAGTGGTAATTAGCTGAGAAGTCAGAGGTATAATTGTCTGCTGCCCAGATGGACTATATAGGCCCTAATGTGGTATCAGAGAAGAGGTATACGACCTACGTTTTATCATGAATACGCTTTATCGCGATACGCGTCTTGTGGTTGGAGCTAGTGTTGTTTTCGTCAACCTGGCAATTACGAAAATTAAGGTTGACGAAAACTAAAACTAAAACTAAAATACGCAGACAACGAAAACTAAAACTAAAACGAAATTTGTGCAATAAAAACTAAAACGAAACGAAAATTGATCAAACGAAAACTAAAACTATACGCTCACAAAATAATTTTTAAATTTTTTTCAGAAATGCTGTGTTCAACAGCGAACACAGCACTGTAATTTCGCATTTAGCAATCTTTATTATTCGTCCACTTTCATCAATCCAACTTCTTCTTGGGCAAGAATTCTTTTAATCAATCCAGCTTCTATTTAAACAGCAATTATTTTTTATCAATCCAGCTTCTATTTAATTTTAAGCAAGAAGCTTTTCATCAATCCCACTTCTATTTAAGTAAAAATTATTTTCATCAATCCGACATCTATTTAGAAGAATTCTTTTCGTCAATCCAACTTGTATTCGACCAACGCTAAAACCCATACAATAATGGCGAATAATTAGGAACACTAATATGAGAAATTACCAAACTTCAAGTGACTGGTGGCGCTGGGACAAACAAACCCTGAATATTTATTTTTTTGTGTATTTAAATGGAATTAAATAATTGGTAAAACTTAAACTGAGATTAAATTACTACAACTAAAACTTAAACAAACTTACTAAAACTAAAACTAAAATTAGCTTACTAAAACTGGTTGATCCATAAGAAAAACGAAAACTAAAACTAATATTGACACACAATAAAAACTAAAACTAAAACTAAAAATGAAGACTAACAATCATAACTAAAACTGAAACTAAAATTGAGACATTATTAAAACAGCACTAGTTGGAGCTCATTTGAATAGCACACCAACGCAATTTCTAGAATTTCCCTGATGCAATTAGCAAACCCAGTTATGAAATAGGCTAGACATCTGGATTTTATGACCAAATGAATGCGGTGATTTGGATGTCAGTTATAATTTCTGGTGAACAACATCCCCACGGTGTAATGTTTTAAAGATTGTTGCTCATTAATTATTATTTTATTACTTGAGCATCAATCTGAACAATGTTCTTGTTGGTAACGGTGTGGTTTTCTTGTGTCTCTTCTGACTGTTATGTGATGTTCTTCTCAGTTCAAAGTTCAAACCAGTAACGTAACAGACAATCGTGCCCGGCAGATGGAAAGACGTACCGGAGGTGCAGTAAGCCACACCACTTCCAAGCACAGTGCAAAGCGAAGAGGGTGAGTCAGAAACACCGAAAAACAGAAGTGTGTCAACTGGAGCAAGAAGAAGAAGAAGAAGACGACGACAACGAAGAGTTGCTGACACTGGACGCGGCGCGCAAGGACAGATGGTTCACAGAGCTTCAGCTGGCAGGCACAAAAGAGACATTTCTTTTGGACACGGGAGAGAGACAGTGAATCTCATTCCGGAGGCCACGATCAGAGAGTTAGGACGCCTATGCGATATCCGTCCAGCTGGGGCCACGCTGAAAATGTATGACAAAGCGGTGCTGCAAACGAGCAGTGGCGGCTCTACAGGGGGGCCAGGGGGCACTTGCCCCCCCAACTGAGGTTGTGGCCCCCCCAGTGGCCCCCCCAAATTTTATTCCAAAATATTATGAAATATCGTATCATTTAATTTTGATATTTTCACAGGTATTACTTACTTGCTTAAGCATGAATCATGATGAAATCCGATGTTATTTTATCTGTGGTGTTTTCACAAACATGACCTACTTACATGTACTTCCTGAGAGTATTAATTATTTTCTTGTCGTATAAGCTACATTCCTGCTATCCATCACTGACTCCCTATCCGCAAGTATATTGAGTACAGGGTAGCTGCCTTGGTATGGCGACATCACCAGCTAAGGCTTCGCCCAATTTACCTCCGAGAGCAATGCTGTCTGACTTCGGGTATCCCCAATGCTTTACGGAAAGGGAGTTCTTTGGTTTCGTTCGCTCATACTGCAACTATGAAGAATCGAGCCTTTTCAGTGGTAGGCCCAGTGGTTTGGAACGTCCTTCCTTTAGACCTACGCCTACACACTGAGAATCTATCTGAATCCTTCCTCAACAAACTTAAAACTGTACTACCCTGATCTACCCTACCCAAACAGTGTGTTCATAAATGCCCAGGCTCTTTTCGGGCTCTGTTGCGGATAAAAACTCTGTGCATCGTTCTGAAGTGGACCCACAGACTCAGTCAGACTGCATTTAGGCAACTTGTCTACATCCAGTTATTATATCATTCCGAACTAAATCGACAATTCTCTGACCATTCGTTTACTACTTAATAAAACTTGCACTTAATTAAAAGTGCATGTATTGTTTGTAGTTTCTAGGTTTTACTTTTAACAAAGTGAGTCTGTTTCCATTTGTGTCTTAACTTGAGGCTGTTGATTAAACAATTCATGTAAACGAATATATATATATATATATATATATATATATATATATATATATATATATATATATATATATATATATATATATATATATATAGCTCCAATACAGGTCTCTTGTCACCATTCTCACTTTTGACGAAAATAGACTGGCCCCTCCATCTGTTTCCCCGGCCCCCCCGTGGCCCCCTGTTGCAAAAGTCTAGAGCCGCCACTGCAAACGAGAGGCATGATTACTCTTCAGGTATGTCATCCTCGCTCTGCTACGCGTCGAACGATGGATTTCTACGTGGCCGCGAGGCATTAGCAGCCCATCCTGGGGTTCCAAGCATACCGAGACCTCCAACTAGTCAGGGTGGCCGAAGAGGCCTTGTGTGAGAACACCGCCTGTTCTGCCGACACGCCAACCTATATGACGGAAGCGGATGTGAGGTCGGATTATGCCGACCTTTTCGACGGAGTTAGACTGCTCCATGGAGACATACACCTGGAAGTCGACGAGACCGTTCGACCAACGCAAATGCCTCTTCGTCGATTGCCCTTAGGAGTCCGGAACAAGGTCGCCGAGGAGTTACAGCGGTTATAAGTCTACAACGGCTACGCCCACCAGCTGGCTCTTCCTCGCTGTGACCTCTCGTGTTACCGACCAATTTCAAACCTGTCGTTTCTACCAAAGCTTCACGAACGCGGAGCCAACGTCCAAGTGACCGAGTAGGCCTACCTGTCGTCGACTGACCTAGCTTCTCCAAGCCCCTCAGTCGGCCTATCTGAGCTGCCATTCAACTGAGACCGCACTCCTGAAAGTGGTCACCGACATCATTGAGGCGATCGATGCGGGTGACCACGCTTTGCATGGTCTGCTCGATCTCTAGGCCGACCATCATGGTTGAGCGCTTAATTGTCGAGGTCGTACGGGATCCGCTCGGTTACGCACGACTACCTCCACTCTTACCTCTGCGGTCGTCACAGACGGAGTTCTTTCATCCATATCCGTCCGCTCCCATCTCTGTAGGGTCCCTCAAGGCTCAGTGCTCGGACCACTGCTATTTCTACTCTACACCGAGTACCTTCGCTAGAGTGCCACTCGATTTGGAGAGGGAGTGGGGAGGGGGTGGAACGGTGCGGGGAGGGGCGGGGCGGGGAGGGAGGAAGTGAGGGAAGTGGGGGAGGGGAGGGAAGTGGAGATAGGAGGGAACGGAAAATAGGATGGGGAAAGGTGTGGGGAAGGCGAACGGCTAAGGTGAGGCGTTACTGGGTTAATTAGGTTTGTGCAGGCAGCATTCATGTTTAGCATCATTTTCGTCCAATGTCGGTCTCTAGAATGCTATGCAAAACAGGCATCGTAGGCTCTAAAAGCTTCAACCCCGGACCCCACTGGGGGGCTTACAGCACTCCCCACACCTCCTAGCTGCATATGGGAGGGGAGGGATGGGAGGGTAATGGGTCTAATATTTTAGATAAGTTTACGTCTATGTTGAGCGCAGCCCTCTGCGGACAGAAATATTTTCAATCTAGTTTACATAGCATATTTATTTAAATATATTATATTTCTGAAGAAAAATCGACCGACTAATATTCATCTTTGTGAAGACTGTAAACTTGCTTGTGAAGAATAAAACATTATAGGAAATATTATGGGTATAAATTGGGGCGACACCTGCTGGTAAGGACGTAACCGGATATATATTGCCTCACGAGCTTTAATTCATCTAAGAATGGCTTCCTTTGCTTATTTCTGACAGCTGCACGTGTGGAACAGAATAGTTCAGTAGATCTAATGAAGATGTCGAGAAAATCTAATAAAACTGCTGATGGAAAGAAAAGCCAACTGACTATGGAAAATCTAAAGATGACAGATGTAGTGGAGTTAGGTGGAGACGAAGTATGTAGAAAACGTTCTGTTTTACATTGATTTTTGCTTGTAACTTCTTGTTCGGCCAATCTACAAGGGGTCAACCCGAATCCCCGAAAACGCTGAAAACAGACAAAAGCCCGATTTCCCGAAAACAGTTTTCTAGTAAGCGGCCGAGTTATTAAAAGTTAAATTGTAAACATGACAACGACATAGCGTGGCCTTGATGTATATCGATATACTGCCTATTCAAATATGTATTTGTTAATGATGTTCATTCGGGTCGGACTTAGAAAATCAATTTGGGGGATCCGGCCGAAATTCCTTTCGGGGATTCGGCCCGCACCCATCTACAATGCGTCTGTCGCGATAAGAGATTTAAAACAACAAAACTGAAAAATGCAATGTAAATATGCTGGAAATAGGGTCCACCAATTGAGCTATTGGTAAAGTTGTAGTTTACGTTGCTAAATTATTTGATATTGTCACCTTGAAATAGAGGCTGGATTTATGAAGGAAATCGTTTCCCTAAATTGATGAAAACATTCCTGTGTTCAAAATTGAAGTTGGGTTGATCGAAATAATTTTTACCGTAAATAGAAGCTGGATGGATGAAATTAAGTTTTCGATTCAGTAGAAGCTGGATTGATGAAAATAATTGTTTCCGTAATTAGAAGCTGGATCCATGAGAATATATCTTTGCTTAAATAAAAGTTCCATTGATGAAAACTATTTATTTCGTCAAATAGAAGTTGGATTGATAAAAGTAATTTTTTTCAATAAAATGGAAGTTAGATTGATAAAAAAATTTCTTGATGAAATGGAAGCTGGATTGATGATAGTTAACATGCACGCAGGCCCGCCGAGAGGGGGGGGGCAGGGGGGCAAATGCCCAGGGGCCCGGCGACCCGCAATCAACTTATGATATATATATTATAATAAGATATACAAAGTTTATGATGTATATACAAAGTTTATGATGTTAAGCCTTATAAAAATATAACGTAACACGTAACGAGGGGGCCCGGGAGGGCAGAAAATGCGGCTTGTGACAATTTTCCTTCTGACAATTTCACGGAAAAGCAAAAAAAAAAAGGTCATCAGAATTTTTTTTTGAAAAAATTAATTCCGGTGAATTAACCGAAAGTAAGAAAAAAATTCAGTTTAAAAAGTTAGGGGACCCGTGACTGCTCTGCCTAGGGGCCCGGAATTTCTGTCGGCGGGCCTGCATGCACGCAGGTAGACTGCTTACTTACCAACGTCAAGTACGGCATTGAAGACATTAGAATAATTTAGCAACGTAAACTACGACTTTACCTGAGCTATTATCAGCTATACCTTTCAGTAGTTATCATATGGTAAAATTGGACTTTATGTCACCTGGAACCGTTCACTTATTACTTAAAAAGGTCGTTCAAGGTTGGGAGAAACTAAAGCACTGCTACTTCCGCACAGTGAATGAGGTCTACTCGAATCCTTGAAACCCGATTCCCCGAAAGTGGATTCTTGAAAACTTTCTACCAAGTGTTTGAATCCTGGAAACAAGTACATAGGGCTAGTCGGGCAAAGTTTTAGTATGGGGCTGTGTAGGTTTTCGATAATATATATTCAAAGCTCTTAAAAAGTATAAAAACTTAAAAAGCAGAACAAAATCAGAGCTGATAAGTGTTGCTACATTTTTCCAGAGATGATCTTATGCTTATTATAAAGTTACTAGATGTTTGCGCATCCTAAGACTGGAAAAATTCATTCAATGACGATTTTATATACTTACAAAGAAACCTTTTTGAAAGATCCATAGTTTGGCTAACTGTTTACCCATGAGAAGTGATGTTTGAGAAGCTTGACAGTGGTTTTCTTCTTTGGAGAAATGTTGCCAGTTGCCTCTGCTATTATGATAGTCAGTGCACTCAGATGCTATCTAAGATTCTAATAATTTCCATGTCAAGTCAATCAGAGTCCAGAAACATCATCACACCATCTCAGTTTATAAAGAAACACATGAAAAACTATGCAAAGTATCATCTCTTATTTTTGCACGTTGTTCAAGATATGACCAGTTTTATATTGCTAGGGTAGCAACAGCTCACAAACAACTTGGTTCTGGAGCATTTTTGATTGCTAATAACTCATGAAGTATGTAGTATGCAGCTATCAAGTTTTCACCAGGTTGTTTAGCTCTTCATGTAGATTCTCGCCATCTAAAAACTACAGTTTGTTCGTTTATCTGTTAGCCCAGTCTGACATGGCGTTTTGTTAATTTGAGCAGTATAAATTGATATTGAGCAAACACTGGTTGACTGGTATTAAATATAGAGTCCCAACAGTTTTTAATTTTGTTTCCACTATTTTGATATTCTGAGGTATTTTAACTAATACCTGGGGCCCTGGGCGTTCTAGACCCTCTAGAAAACTGCCAGAGTTTTATTGACTCAATTCAATTAAGTCAAGTCAGTTAATTGATGAATTGTTTCACAGGCAGATTATGAAATGGTTCAGTTTGATGATGATGACGAGAGTTTTGAGCTGAACAATGACTCTTCTTCAGACAGTGACAATCTGCAGACTGAGGTAACATTCTTTGTTTCCTTCTGTGTTGTTATATTTCTAATTATTATGAGTGTTTGTTACTAATTACACAGAGAACACTTGAGACAAAACAGATAGGACAAACTGACATTACTTAGTATGAAATGAAAGATTATATATTAGATAGATAGATAGATTAGATAGATAGATAGATAGATAGATAGATAGATAGATAGATAGATAGATAGATAGATAGATAGATAGATAGATAGATAGATAGATAAAAAGAAAGAAGGATAGATCAGGGATATTTCCCAAAGGATGTTTGTTGAAGTAGCGTGTGTAAACTGTATGCTCTAGCTTTTAGATATTGTTCTAAAATGTTGTGTTATTGGATCTCATGTCTGCAACTCACCAGACACCTTGAAGTCTTAAGTCTGCTTTGATTTCATGTATTTTCTTATGGCATTTTGTCACATAGCATTTGCTTGACCATCATTTTGTGTGGGTCAGCGACTCAACGTATAGCAGGTAGACTGATTTCTGTTTGGACAACTTAAACACCCAGACATATCATATATCCCGTCTCTACTTCATCAGCGGCATTGCCGGTTTCATGACTCTTAACCAACTGTCTCAGTTTTGAGCTCGTCTCCAGGCTGAGTGTAGCCTGACATTACATGGGTGTAGATCAACCTCCACCACTTGGGTCCATGTGTGCCTTGGCCTTCCGACCAGTCTGTTCCAGCTCATTGGGGGCAGGGGAGAAAACAGGGCTCAGAATGACCTAGTCTATTCCTGCCTGCTATCACTTCATACAAACTGCCCATCATTTAGGTTAGCAAGCAGTGCACTGCAAAAGTGTTTGGTTACACAAATTCATGCATACATTCATTTAGCTACATTATGATATGTACAATTATGATTTAGTTAGATGGTGAATGTAACTGTTTTGTTCATTCTTAGGTCAAGGATCTGATATGCACTCTGGGATTTGGAAAGAAGAAAAATATGCAAAATGACAGGTCATTTTCAATTTCTTTGCCTGGTGTTTGATTGCTAATTAATGTGTGCCTGTCACGTAGAACTGTGTCTGATATTTAAATCATGTGCAATTGATAATTCATTGTCAAGTAATCTGTCAGGTTATTAACCTGACTGGCTTGATTTTAGTTTATTATGTATATATATTATATATATATATATAATGTGTATATAATATATATATATATCAAGGCATTTAATATTGTTAATACCTCATAAGGGCGCTGCACGTTGTTAGTACCTCATAAGGGCGGGTGAGTATCTAGCATTCTAGCTGGTCTAAGTAAGTGTGTTTTAAGACAGTTTGAACATGTCTGCTGACCAGAGTTAAATTGAGTTACATGTACAGCGGAAAGTCCTAGACATGGGCATGATGGACTCGTCAATGTGCATAAGTCAGACACCAACATTACTCCAATAGCAGCAGAGCACAATGATTGCCAACGAGTGGTATTTTCATTTATTGAAATAGGAATTAGAAGTAAAATTATCAATTTCCGTTAACAAGAATAAGAAAGAAAATTTGGAATTATTTTGAAAACGAGAATAGAGAACTGAAATACACTACAGAATGGAAATATGAATAGGAATTAATTTCGATTGGAAATTATTGCACTATGATAATGTTTGCGGTACATGGTCTATATAAGTGAGATTCAACCCATCATATGTACGACAGCCGTCAAGATCGGTATCTTTGGTTACTTCCAACATCAAACTGTGACTAGAAATGTCTTTTTAAAATTATTAGGTGCTCTTCTGTAGCTGTTATTGTGTTTTTAGTGAAATAAATACTGTGAAAAAAAGAAAAGAGACAGACCAAATAAAGACTTCTGAGAAGCGCTCTACAGAGCCAACTACCAAAGCTACAAAACAGCCTCAAGATGAGAAACTTGGAAATAAAAAGAAGAGAAAAGCTCAAGATGACAGGTAATTTGAGCTTTAACTTGTTTTTCACTGTTGTGTTGAATGGCCATGAAGGGGTCGTCTTTGGAGTGACCTCAGCCGTTGATCCCTGGTGACACTAAGACCGGCAGGCAACCATTAGTGTTGAACGTCTGCTCAGTGTTCACCCAGTGGTTCCATAGATATTTGGATGTGCTTCATCTCTCATCAGTGACGGATTCTGGTTGGTGGCTTTATCGTGGATGCAACCATCTTTGTTGCTCCACACTATCGACACAGTCGCTTGGTCCAGCAACTCTAAACATGATGCTCTCAACTTCAGATGGGAATCCGTTGGTTGGGCTCCACTTGTGTGCGTGGACCTGCCACTGGTGACTCATGTAATTTTCTTGCATTGTTTTGCTTTCTGATTAGATTTCTGTTCTTAATGTAGACATATAACATCATTTAGGCTAACACTGATTGTCAGAGTGGCAATATATAAATGATCTTAATAAATAAATAGATAAATCCTGTTCTAAATCCTCGACTACTTGTAAAGCGCCTTGTAAGAACCTCACAAGGGTCGTAAACATAGCAGTCAGCAGATCTAAAGAGACCTGAGACATTTGAAAACTGTTTCTTGAGATGTCTTTAATGAAATAATGGATATGTTTAGTGGTAGCCTTGTTCAACCTGTTCCTTTGACAACAAACTGCACTATACATAAGTATGTGCCCAACAAATCTACATGGGCCACTCAATACAATAACCGTCAACTAGAAATGCAAAGTTCTCTGAAATACAGAGAGTTTCTGAGCAAGCTCCTCAGAGAGCATATGAGCATTCAAAGTCAGTATTGCCACAGCCTTTCCAGAGACTGATAGTAGAGTAATACCTTTCCAATTTTTGCATACCTAAGAATTGGTATGATGATGCCTTCTCCACAATGTCGGTACTTGCACAGATGATGTTTGAGCACAACTCCATTATCTTAGTATAATTTCACCTCCATATTTATTCAGTGTGGCTCTGATTCCATCAGCTCCACTTTCAGACTCTTAGCTGCCCCATAGGTGTAGGAGGCACAGTTTGCCCCCAAAATTCGGGCATTCATGTTTTTTGGAAGAAAGAGCTCATACACGCATCATGCACATGACGCAAATTATTCTGGATTTATGTTTTTTTCTGGCAGAAGTAAAAGCTTGCTGCTTCTTGCCACCCAACCAATGAAGTTCCCCTATGCCTATGAACTGCCCTCTGCTTTGTTCTCTAATTATGGGCTCTATAAAGATTGTATGGAAAAACTTGCAATTTAAAACACCATTAATTATTATCGAGTGCATTGTTGCGTTGCTGAGTGTTGCAATCATTTAAATAAATGCTTTGTAGCAGTTCATATTTGACCAATGGTTGGTTTTCTAATTAAATTTTAAAGTAGGTTTTTTTGGGTTTTGCAGTGATGATAGTCTCTTACATAAGCCAAAGAAGGCAAAAAACAAGGAGACTAGCAAGAAGGGGACTGTGGCCAAGACTGACGCTAAGGCTGCTAAGAAGCCTCATGCTACAACTCCTGCACTGAATCTGGATCTTTCACACAAATCAAGAAATTATTTCTTAGTAAAACCTGGGAATTGGATGGACAACCAGGTGACTATTCATTTATGATGATGATGATGAAACTGACAATTTCTACAGTGCCATAATACCGCACATGCCGTTATAAGGGCGCTTACAAATCCAAACATCGGTTGGGATACGCGTTGAGAAGTAGTAGGTCTTGAGACTAGACTTGAAAGCATCAACTGATGTTGCAGCACTGATTTATGATCTGCTTGTATTGCATTAAGCAACAATGAAAGGTGCATGCTAGCTGAACAATCACTAAGTTCATGCTGTATGTTGTGCTGCATTTGTGAACAGCTGTTACCTTTTTGCTGTATGACTGGACAAGTTGTACATTTTTTTCTTTAAATTTTATATGCTGCCTGCCTTGATTATGCAAGTGAGTGATTAAAAACTGCTGATCAAGATTGTCGGTTGATTGAGGTAGAATCCAGGTTGATTGATATGAAAGCGTATTCAGTTTTGATGATGAAATGATGATAAGATTATTTTGGACAGCATCTTCAAGTTTTGGATGGTTAGACAAAACAATGTACTACGGTGATATGGTTGATGGTTATTCATCTTGATCATCATGATGACTAATGTAGATGAGTGGTGATGATAACAGATGAATGATGTCTGATTAAGATTGATGATTATGATTGAAATATCAAGTACGTATGTACGTGGGCTTTTATAGAGCATATTTTAAGAACTGCCCTAAAGCACTCTGAACGTGTCTTCTGTGTAAGGATTTGAACAGGCGCGTCTTACGAAACGACGAGAAATGTTACTTGCGCTGAGTTAATAGAAATAGTGCGAATGTTGTTGGATCATGTAAGCCTTGTCAGACAAAGTGCATGATTAAATGTTCTGTTGCTTATTCTAGTTTATAGACGATGCTGTGGCATGCAGTTCATTGTCAAAGGAACAGGTTGAACAGTTGGAACAGTTCGCAAGGAAACTTCTGGATGAAGAAGTTACTCTGTACAGATCAAGTTAGTCAAAAACCAGAAGCGCTTCATTGAATTTATTTATTAAGGCTATTTGTATAGCATCACTCCAGGAACAGAATCATAGGGTTCCGCGACAACTCGTCGAATGACATTTCGTATAACGACACTTCGTCTACGACAATTCGTATAACGACATTTCGTCTACTAGTGTATCTGTATCCATTATGGCTAATCAACAGAGGCCGCTTTCTTATAGTTTCGCTAAAACGTGCTATATATTCTCAGGAATCCAGCTTCTAATTACTGACAAGATTATTTTCATCAATCCAGCTTCTGTTGAATGGAAACCTATTTTCATCCATGCATCCAGGTTGATTTCCAGCTTATTTTTACGTAAAAATTATTTTGATCAATTCAGCTTCTATTTCAACACAGGAATGTTTTCATCAATCCCACTTCCATTTCGGGAAACAGTTTTTCATCAATCCAGCTTCCATTTTAAAGTGACAATATCAAATAACTTAGTAGACGAAATGTCGTTCGACGAATTGTCGCTCGACGAAGTGTCGTAGACGAAATGTCGTTCGACGAGTTGTCGTGACACCGAATCATAGACCTGCTGTATGCATTAGCCTTAGCAGTGTTAAATGTCATGAAGAACAGAACATTTATCGATGCAATCTTCACCTGTGTTCTGATCTGTAAAAGCTGTACATACATAGTGCCCATTGCTTTTGAATTCATTACAGAACAAGATCGCAAGGGACCTTCGGCATGGATGAAAAAGGTTTTGGTGTCTGGAACGGCTGCAGACAAGATGGCCGCTCTTGTTATTCGTGTTCAGGATTCTCCGTTGCACAATCTGTCAAGCCTTGATAATCTGATTTCTATGCTGAAGATGAAAGAGAGACGCAAGTCACTTAAGATTCTGGGTTGGTTTCATCTTTGAAGTTTCTTGTTTGTTTCACTAAAATCTTTTATCACTTTTACTGGGTAATGAAATTGTGAAGATCTTGTTGTGCTTTGAAGACTAGTTAGTGTTGCTGAATAGTTATTTTATTTATTGTTTTACAAGAAATTTAATTTCAGGCTGAATTTTGTGTAAAATATCAAATGAGAAATTGACTGATTTAATGATTTAACTGAATAGCTAACGTTGATCTTTGAATTCTTTGCTTACTTTGTTCTTTGCGGGTATTGCCATATCGATTGATTTAGACCATGACAAAAGATTCTTGTACAGGTCTGTCATGATCTAATTACAATTATTATTGTTCTTAGTTTGTATACTGATATGGAGTTAGTATCTAATAATTCACTGACCAACAAAATAATATTTTTTGTTTGCTGCTCAGAACTTTAGAACTGTTCTTAGCTAAATTTGGGGCGCTGATTTCAAATATGAAATCGAAATTTGGCTAGCACGTCAGGATTTTTAGGTACGCATAGGTGAGGTTCTACACAATTGCGAACTCTCAACTCATATTAAAAATGTATGAAGAATAGGATTTTGTGCTTGTTCTTAGCTAAATTTTGGATGCTGGTTTCAAATATGAAATCGAAATTTGGATGGCAGGTCTAGTTTTTCAGCTACGCTTCAGTGAAGTTCTACACAATTGCGAATTCTCAGCTCATATTAGTTGTGCGAAAGCAAAGTATCAAAACTGTATACACAATGAGGCATTTGCTTTCACATTTGTTCTCTTAAAATTTGGACGCTGATAAAAAAATCAAAATTTGGCAGCTCTGGTCATAGAAAGTGGGACATGGATTGACGTGCTTTTCAATTTCATATTTGAAATCAGCATCCAAAAAAAGCACAAAAGCAAATGCATACCATTTGTCACAGTTAATAAACCTTGCATTTATTTCATGTCAGCGCCCAAAATAAAGAACAGTTAAAAAGTTGATAAAACATAAATATTTTTTGTTGTTGCGCAGTGTTAATGTAGGCATATAAAACTTAAAGAATCCGAGAAACTTTATAACTTAAAAACTGGACGTGATAGACAAAAACGGTTTCTTTGGAATCAGCATATTAAATTTAGTTAGGAACAGGTGTTAGAATCCCAACAGCAAAATGCTTGTTGATCAGTGTAATAAAAATCATCTGGTCATAGAAAGCGGGATGGATTTCTTCAACCAAAACACAACCATTTGTCACAGTTCCTTGCATTTATTATGTTAATTTTATAACATAAGCTTTTAAAAATTTCCTTGTCTTTGTCCCTTGTCTGCAACTAAATCCTCTGAACAACCCCCTCTCCTAACGTCACACGGTGTTCATGAATAAGTTTCTGCACTACTCCTGAAGTGCCAATTTAGAAATGTTTGTATTTACAATCACGATTGCAAATGACCCTACACAAGCTATGCAGTGACCATCTCAGATGCAGATTGAGCTCACACGGGTCCTATTACATTATTGGCTACAGCTCAATCAGTGATACACCATGTCACACAAAGATTTGTTGCTGTTGTGATAACCAGATTTCTTCCAACATTCTAACAGTAAATATCGTGTGCAAATGATTCTGAATTGATTATATCTGAGAGTTGTGCTATGATTTCATTTGTTCCAGATTCTGTGAAGAAATTGTTTCTTACTGATCTGCTGCCTGGTCAAAAGCTAAAGCCTTTTCACCAAGTAAGTAGCCTACTCTGAGCTGACTAATTCTCAGCAGCCACGCCTTGTTTTACTTGCTGTGAAATGCTTGGAAAACTGTGTCTGGAATCGGTCACAGGATTTTAAGTCTGTTGTGTTTCTTTGCATCTGCAAAGACTATTGTGTTATTTGTCAGGATGCATACATAGCACTTTGATATAACCTACCAAAATTGTGTGTATTTACTAAATGTTTAATCACTTGCAAGTTCAGTTGAAGTGGAAATTCAGTATGCTGCTCCCTGTGGGGCCCATAGTAAGGACCTTGTTATAACTGTGTTGAGTTATGAAACTTGAATTACTGGTACATATAAATTTGGACTCCATATCTCTGATTGTCGTAATGATGTTTTCTGTGATTCTGTTGTATTATGCAGAGGTTTCAGCATTGCAGTAGAATGCAGCTCAGGTAGTCGAATCCATTCTGAGTTGGTATTGTATGTTTCACTGATTTCTAACTCGTTCATCCTGACACCTCCTACCCAAGGCTTCACAGGTGGCAGTACTGTAGACTTCACTAGGCAGTTAGCTAATGCAGCATAGACTAGCTATTATAAGCTTCTTTGGAAGTGTTTTGGGCATATGCGTTTATGACACTGGCCTTCAAATGTGTGACAGGCATAGCGTTATGTGGTTCAATGAACTGTAAGTTCCATTTCTTTTTTGTCAGCAACCATTAAGTCGAATCAATGAGTTGGCGAGTGGAAACAAGGACAGTCGAGACAAGCGACTTTTGATTTGGCATTTTGAGTCCCAGCTGAAACAGAAGTATGAAAATTTCATCAAAGCTGTTGAGGTAATTTTGATCCTACAGTCGGACATTGAATCATTTGTTGTTGATTTCATCCATTCATCAATGGTTACTTGATTTCTAGTCATTGCTAAAAACAGGTCTTGCATTTTAGAACAGGGCTAACTTTATCTGATTGCTGTTACATCGGCCATTAGCCTCTGCTCATCTCAGTGGCATCTGTGGATGAATCATGTTGAATGATTTTGACAATCCATGTAACAGAGACAGAATTACAGATGGAGGAGGAGGAGGATGCATCTGTCCTAATGTCAGATTTCTTCTGTCATGCGTCTACTTCAACCAAATGATTTAGGTGTAAGATCTGATGAAAATGGAATTCTGCCTCAACTGAGAAGTGAACCTGTAATGGCATGCCATTCCATGCAGTCACTTAAAAATATTTCACATCAGGCACTCTTGTCATTGTTTAACATAAGAATTTCAACTGTTTTAAATGTCAATCAATCAATCGGAATTTCTATAGCACCCCTTCAAGATCTCTACTCAGAGGTGCTCCCGACCCAGGCCAGGCTGAGGAGAACAGTCTTGAGCAACTGATAGAATGGAGAGGATGGAACCCTGGTGAGGAGACACATCTTCAGAGGAAGTCCATTCCATGTTGTTGGACTGATCATGGAAATGCCCGACGCTTCTTAGGAGATGTACAAGCAAAAGGAACAGCCAGGTCTCCATCGGCGGCAGAGTGGAAGCTGCCACCACTGTGAGATGAGACAGAGCAGCAAAGCTCTTGAAGATAGATAGGCACCATGCCCAGAGGCATAGCCAGCAGACCAAGGAGGATATCATAAAGGAGAAGTGTTGGGGAAAAGGGAGCCAGCATAGAACCTCCCGCATGTAGTGTGAAACATGATCAGTTTTGGTGAATCCGCTGGTAAGACGTTCAGCCACCCAATGAACCCACTCCAGCCGCTCAATGCAAACACGTGGGAGCCCAGCATAGATGGAAGAGCAAGTAGTCAAATGTAAGTTAAATTAAAATAAGTAAAAAATCTTTCAATGCAAAGCATTCAAGTAGAAATTTTTTTAAGACAAGTTAACTCTTTAATGACGAGCGTGTAATAAAATGTTTGGGAAACCAATGCAGCTCGTCATTAAAGGGTTAAGTTTAAAATAGTGAAATTAAAATTTCTATTTAATTTTGTTAAATTTATGTTTTAGATACTTGGCCATGATACAATTGAACAAGTGAAGAGCAAAGCAATTGGTAAGAATACTTGATCCACATTTTAAATGTTTTTTTAAGTGTTTAATTTTATTTATATCCTGTTTTAAATGAGTGCTCTGAGAAATTAAAATTAATTTAAAGAGAATTGTTGCTCTAATTGAGAATTCTTAATCTAATCTTCAAACATCCAATAAGGCCTTGGTTTATCAATGCATAAGCTGCGTACTTGTGAGCTTATTTTTAATAAACGAAAATTGATTGATAGGTTGCTATATTATATTTGTTGGATGTCTCTTTGTAACTGTGTGTTGTTTGTTCCTCCTTTTTCAGAGGCAATATTTGACATGCTTTGTGACAAACCAGAACAGGAGAAAGTAAGTACAATACAGGTATAATGTGCACATATTTTGCAAAGTTTATCATAAAGTAAATGTGTTAGTACCTACTGAATGTGTAATGCGCCGCAGGTGAAGTTCTGTTTGCCCATGTATTGCAAAGTCAGAAAGCTTTATAATAGGTGGTATAAACAATTTCAGTGCTAGAAATATGATACTGACACACCGCATAAGTTCCAGGGAAGCAAAATTACATCCTTTGAAATTCTTTTGTAGGTAAAAACAGCTCTTGGAAGTTGCAGTATCGTACTTACTTGTAATCTGACTGCTCTAGTATATATTTATATTCATGGAATAAAATGAACAATACCTGGTGAAATGGTGTTCTTGTCTTTTATTTTTTAAGCATTGCTATGTACTCTGAAATTATAACTTACTCAATTATTGGCACATAGTGATTTATTCATATTTAGTTTTGCACTTTTATTGATGCAACTTAGGCAGCTGGTATTTTCTGCAATAAAAAAACTGAGCCTTGTTTGTGTTCTTGTGTTCAAGAGATCAAGATATTGAGCGTGTAATTGATAGTGTATTGCAGGCTGTCTGTTCTGTTAGTAGTTAAGATTTATGTCTTCTGTCATTTGTGTTCCTGTGAATTGATCAAGTTGCATAACTGTACACTGTAACCGGTTGCGGTTTGTCAACCGGATTGTTTCAATATTATTAAGATTAATGACTGCTGAGTATGGTATCTGGAAAGATTGCTGCATGAATTCTGTTTCTATTGCATTGCATTCTTGTTCTTTAGGTTCTTCTGTCGATATTGGTTAATAAGGTTGGAGATCCAGTTCGCAAAATGGCAGCAAGAGCTGTTCACCTGTTATTGAAATTGGGTAAGAATTGTACTTAAAGCCCAAGATTCTGTTTTTCATGTACATTTACAAAATGTAGGCCTACACATTATGTGCACTTGAAAAACCTTTTGAATAATTATAAACCTTTAGTATAATTATATCTAATTATGAAAGATGTTTTTTCAGTGTTTTCATGTACAAATTGATTCATGGCTTTTTGCAGTGGAGAAGCATCCCAACATGAAGATGATTGTTACGTTAGAAGTGGAGAGGTTGCTATATCGCTCCAATGTTACTCCAAAAGCTCAGTGAGTCAGATTCACATAAATCATTATGGAAATGTGTTGTGGAGATGTAGTAATTATTTTGTTATGGTCTTTTGATTGTGGCTGCTTGTAAGGTAAGGGCAACATGTGTATTGTAGGACTTTTATATAGCACCTTCCAAAACTGTGTCAGTTGAATGGATTGAGAACATGGCGAATTATGTATGTGTGGAGAACCGCAGTTCTTTAACACACTTGTGAGGTTCTTAAAAAGGTATTGGTATTGCTAAAAAGATTTTTCTCATAATACAAAATGGTTATCAATTTCTTTGGCAAGAACAATAACAAAACTCCCTAGGTATCACATTTTTACACCTTATGTATTGCATTCATTGCACTGCTGCCCATGAAACAAATAATGCAGTTTGTAATCTTTCAGTTTACAAATCGTTGCATCATATATGGCTGAGTTGAATGTAGCAATTTGTAAATTGAAAGACAGGTGAATTTGATTGGCTGACGTTGGTTGAGTTATGTGGACTGTCTGTTGACCAGTCTGCTTCATACTCAGCCTGTATGTGAGCAAATTTTGCACTCGATCTGCCTCTTGATGTGCCTCTCACTAACACAGCATTGTGGCTCTCTGGAATTCTTAATGGCTGGTGTACAGCTTTGGAATTTGCTGCCCAGTTTTGTTTTCCCTCTCAGTTCTCAGAACTAAGCTTAACAATCTCTCAGAACTAAGTTTAACCCTTAAACCGCCACATACTTTATGGGGTTCATGCACCCCGGACGCCAAATACTTTCTTGTTGCAATATACTTACATATGTATATATATACATATATATGTACATATATGTATAAGTATATATATATATATATGTATAATTGTATATATATATAAGTATATACATATTCACATATGTATATATATACATGTTCAGTTTATATATATATGTATATATATATACATGTTTGCATATGGATATATTATAACACACATATATATATATGTAAGGATGTATATAGCCATGTATATACATATTTTCATATGTATATGTAAATATGTATATACTTATATATATACCTACATATTATATGTATATATATACATATGTATATATATATACATATGCATATATATATACATATATACCAATGCATATCCCCGTATAGGCGGATATGTTTGTAGATTGCTATTAGCGCCGTTGTATTGCAAGCTGTCTGTTCTGTTAGTAGTTAAGATTTAAATTGCATAACATGTAAATGTACAGCGCAGTGCGTTTGTCAGGCGCTTATTAAAGAAAAGATATTATTATTATTATTTATTATTATATATATACATATGTAAATATGTATATACTTATATACTATATATATGTATATATATTTGGATATATATATTTGCATATGTATATATATATATTTGCATATGTATATATGTTTGTATATATATGTATTTATATCTATAGGCGGCACCGGCGTTCAACAAGATATGTGTCACCGGCTATAGGCGGTTCCGGCGTTCTGCTAAATTTCCCTGGGAACCGCACGGGTGCGGTTCCGGCGGTTTAAGGGTTAACTTAACAATCTCTCAGAACTATTTTCTAACTAGGTTTTATGTTTGTGTATATATCCAGATTGTGTGAGATTATGTAAGAATTTAGTGAAGTCTAGACATTCAATATGTAGAAAATTACTGAATATATGTGACTTTGAAGCGTTATTTATTGAAAGACCTGACAACCTTGTCACATGGCTGTTAACTCCCACTCTTCGGTGCAGAACAGTGGAATACATTATTTTGGGGCCACATACATTGATAGTATTGTGAAAATTATCATTTTATTTTCTGCATTTTAAATTCATTGTTTGCTCACATGTTTTAAGACAGGCATGGGCAACTTCTTTTAACAGAGGGCCACTCTAAAGTTTTAAGGGCAGCTCAGGGGCCGTATGCCAATCGTGACCTAATTTTTGCAGATTAATTTGTCCTAGAAAATGAAACACTATTAATTTTATTCAGACTAAATATTAGAAAGCAAATGAAGTTAATTTTTATGACGAAAATCTATTTATTTTAATACATAAGTCCTACACTAAAAATAAAAAACAAAATATGTTTATTCAGTTTTAAAAATACATAGAGCTGTTTGTCTGTACATACAAAGTATCCATTTGTTTGGTGTGCTATATTTAATGTGAGATCTGGAACTTCTAATTGACACAAATCCACAATGTTCGATTTAATGTTGGAAGTGGCAATTCGAAGTTCATTGGAGAGATTGTCATCTGTTAATCTGCATCTGTTTTTGCACTTTTTACTTTCATCTTTAAGAAGAACTGTTTACAAATATAGGTGCACCCGTGCATGGAAACAGTCTCAAACAGAGCAACAAGTTTCAGGCTATGAAAATTTAAGCGAAGGGTTACAATCCTGAGAATTGTACAGTTTGTAGGACTGAATCAGAGGTACCTCATGAAATTTTCTTTCCAACTCGCTGTCGCATTGGAGTTCAATCGATTCCATTTGCATGGAGTTTGGTACTGAATTGGCATCGATGGAAAAGGGAGGTTCAAACAATTTAAGTCTAGTCCATGAGCAGTGAATCAGCAAACTGGAACTCTACTTTCAATAAAATTATTTGTTCTGTGCACTTCTTAATATTTGCAGAATCAGTAAAACATGGAAAATGCACAGTATTACCGTTTGATATTTGATTTGCCCAGAGTAGCAACTTGGTTTGAACAGTTCAGATAGATAGTTTCTGAAGTAGCGAACCTACCCACTTGCTTTACTGCATTGTTTCATGCAGAGAGTAGATTAGGCCTATAATGACTGAGTAGTGAAACAGTTGACTAGATGCCGGATTTGTAATAAATAAGAAACAGATGTTTTAATGTCGGTCTATGTACAGAAATTCATTTGTGTAGGGCCGGATTTCAGATTCCCAAACTATGACCGGATAAAAGGACCTCAAAGTGCCATGTACAGTGCTAATATGAAAGACATGTCAAGGGCCGGTTCAAAGGTCCCCGGGGGCCGCATCCGGCCCGCGGGCCGCCAGTTGCCCACCCCTGTTTTAAGACATGTTTTTCATGACATGGGCTTTGAAGTTCCACTTGTTTTGCCAACTTCTGGAGTTTAGAGTTACAGGCATTGCATAGATGGACCAGCTGCTTTGCATTATATATAAGACAGTAACCGCTGCTGTCTGTATAGATGAGGTCAGAACCGCCAGACATGTACTCAAAGGATGCCATATTAAGTGTCTAGATAACTAGTAGTATGTTTTTGTTTTCTTTTAGATATTATGCTATTTGCTTTCTCAATGGACTCCAACTGAATGCTCAAGAAGGCCAACTTGCATCTCATCTTGTCACAATCTATTTCTCATTTTTCAAAGTAATTTATCTTCTTATTTGCCAGAGTATGTTTGGTATGGTAGTACCGATATTCATTTAATTTATCCTGAGGTTTCATTCCAGAAAGAGATCCTTAAACTCAAGGGACTGTGATTCTGAGTACAATTATTGGATGAAATGAGTGATTTTCATAGTTTCAGCTAGAGTGTAATGAATTGAGAATGTTCACTAAACTTCTAATGCTACAAAACGAGAAGTTCCACATGCAGTTGACTTGACAAGCATCACAGAAGCGGACTCGAATGCAATATTCCCATGGATAGATGAGACATTTGCAAGCAAACGGCTTAAAATCCAAACACATTCTTTCCGAGTGAAATTTGACGGTGACTGGATGTTCCACCAGCAAGATAATTTTAAGCCAAATGACTAGTTTAAGCTGTAATGGTGATTTAACACTTTGAACTCAAAGTACAAGTTTAACACTTGTATGTCACTTCGTTGGTGTACGAGATAACTTGTCCATTCAGCCTAGGGCTGCCGCACACTGGCCTAGGGCTGCCGTGCCCTAGTAATAAATAGTCCAACAGTCAAAGTGTTAAGCTGTAAAAGCATGTATTTTGAATTCAGGCTATGTTGTTTACAAAACTGTAATCTCTATTGACTTATGGTTCATGATAAATTTCAGTTGTCTTAGATTTGCTGATAAATTGCTAACAGCTTTTGCATATGAATGCTCTTTAGTAGTTAATCAGTTGTTAGTACTCTTTGTCTGATGTTGATATTTGTAGTCATTCGTTGCAAAAGGCGAAATTGATTCAAAGATGCTGAGTGGTCTTCTTGCTGGGGTGAACAGAGCATATCCGTTTGCCAAAGGTATTTGGTTGCCATTGACTATAATTTACAGTTTGGTGTATGTCATTTGTAAAGAGGTCTACAAGGCCAAAACAAAATAATGGTGTGTTTCCGGTAACGCGACCGAGTCACTTTTTTGCCGTGACTCGGAAAATTTTGTTAAAAAATTTTTACGGAAAATTTTTAAAGAATTTTTTTTTACGGAAAATTTTCTAAACAAATTTTTTTTTACTTCACATACACAGAATCGCGACATTATAGGTGCATTCACTAAAGCAGAGACGTTCGGAAACTAGCGGTCTTTCAATGGAAATAATGGTGCCGTAAATTACAGCAATAAAAGGGCTAAAGTGTGGAGTTTGGGAGAGGGAGGTAATAGACCCGAAAGTGGTGGATTTTCTCACGGTAATTTGACAGGGTTATTTCACAAATCTGACCGCCATATTCATTGTATCAGAAATACCTTTTATCGTACGTGCCATTATAAAAGTAAAGCCTCCTTAGCAATCAGCCTACTTAACAACCTCCGTAGCATTCTACTTTCATAGCAACCAGCCTTCTTAACAACCAAGCTTTGAAGCAAGCAGCCTCTGTGTCAGCCTCATTAGCAACCAGTTTCAAAGTCAGACTTGGCCCATTTAGCAACCGCCTTCCTTAGCAACAGTTAGCAACCCCTGCCCCTTCCATTTCACCTTGCAAGAAAAACGATGTCAACAAAAATGAAATAAATAAGATTGTTTTCTACAGCAGTTTGTAGGTACATTCTGCAAATAGGCATTTTAATACTCGCATAGAAAACACATACTTTGGTACAGCATGTACCGCTGTGCATAAATGGGCAGTGGCTTAATTTTCGGAAATCACTGCATAAAATTATTTTAACAAAATAAAATTATTTTCCTACCTACCTACCCAGTTTTTTTAACTCTGTTACCGGAAACACACCATTATTTTTTTTGGCCCAATGTTTTACTTGAATCAGGCCATATGTACTCATTAACAGCTGAGAACAAAGCTTCTTTTTGACTAGATATTTAAACTACTCTGTATTTTGAGAAGACTTGCCACCACCACCACCCTCACACTGGCTGATGCTTCCTAGAAGTAGCTCACAATTTAGATGATTATTATATTCGTTTATGTGATGCTTTTTTAAACTGTTACTTATTGTTGCATTGTAAGATGTAATTTAGAAGCTGTGTAACGAAGGCCTACACATGTCGGTTCCAATCTTACGCATAGACTGAGAATACATTAGTGTTCCTTGAGTGTTTTAGGACTTTGATTTGCCAAGTTATTGAGAGAGCAAAACATCAGCATTACTTTGAAGATCTGCATGTTTTGCTTAAAGTCGAAAGCACTGGAAGCCATGTGTTGCAATAAGGTTAAACCAACCATTGTGAAATGAAGCTATGCTATGTTGGTTTCAAAGTCTGATTCTGATTTTTCTTTTCTGCCAGCTTTCTTATATATTTTACACTGTCATGTGAGAGGTTGATTTTAGTTTGGTCTTAGTGTAGCTTTTAGTTAAGAATGTTGTCTACTTTGTTTGTGGATCATATGATTTGATTGATTTTGATTCCTCATTGATTTAATTCCTCTCTCTTAGTTGATCAGCAGAGGATTATGGAACAGTCCGAGACGCTCTTCCGTCTGATCCATGTCTCCAACTTTACGACGAGCATACAGGCTCTGATGCTGCTCTTCCAGATTGTTGACATAAGGTTTGCTGTAGTCTTTGCCAGGCATTGTACATAAATATTGCTCTTGAGATTTTCTTATCTTTATTGTGTGCTGTTTTTATTTTCATCATTGTGTTCTATAAGAATACATGATGAATATCTTGCTATTAAAAAAGATTTGCTTGAGGCTGTTGCTTTTTACTGCAATATATACTTGCCTGTAAGTTGACTTTTTGGACAATTATGAAAGTCAGAAGTTGGGAGGGTCACCTAACATGAAGGGCAAGCCAAGGTCACAAGGTATCCATCTAAGTTCGCACAAGAACGAAGAACTGCAACAATTGGAGATGGCATGACACTCCACGGTGAAGAAGTTTATATACAGTATAATGCTACAGAGTGAAAATTGTTTTAGTGTATTGTGTTAACTTTACCTTAAAAATTACATAAATTGATAATTTTACGGGTAATATGATTAGAGGCTGTTGATTAGGGGTGGATAAGTTCTTGGATAACACTATAATTAGCATTAGCAATGCATGTGTTGATGCAGCATGTTTTCTCCTGTTAGGATCTAATTTGGTACCTTTCATTTGATTGGTGTTTAACTGGATGATTACTTGTTTAACTTATGCTGCAAAGGTGATTTAGAAAATCCTCTGTGAACTAGTGATACGATCTGACTTACTCTGGAGACTTCTGTCATGCCATTATTGTCGTATGTGATCATTACGAAATCCCATTTGACAGATGCAGTCCAGATGGTCTTCTGATACAGCATTCATTAACGCTATTTTCTGTACTTTTTTGTTTTAGTGAGTCGTCTGCGGATCGCTATTACATGGCTTTATACTCTAAGTTGAATGATGAGGAGATTGCATCATCAGCAAAGCTGCCAATGTTTTTGAATCTGCTACTAAAGAGTATGAAGAAAGATTCTGTAGAAAGCCGAGTACAGGTATAAATGCATGTTGATGTCTTTTAGAAACTATACATAGTTAATATTTAAGTCATTTGTACAGTCAATGAATTCATTCATTCATTCATTCATATCAAGAATTTATAGAGTTCCCCTTCAAGAAACCTACTCAGAAGCACTCCAAGCCCAGCCACAGCAAATCAAATTAGATTTGAGCAACTTGTAAAAGATATTCAGATTGTCTCTAGGCAGTAGGCGTTATCGCCCACGGAAGTCCTTTCCAAGTGGAGGGGACAACAATCGAGAATGCGCGACACCGCCTAGTTATGTTAATTATGTCATTAATTATGTCATTGTTATTAGGTCATTGTTATTAGGTTTTTGCTGAACCAGTTTCTAATGAGTTGTTGATGTTGTTTATGTAAACAAGTGTTTGTTACTTATTAAATATGCTATTGCACATTTTTTAAGTACTTGTTTAAGATCTCTACAATTTCAGTTTGTTCATGATCAAGTGTTGCTCTAAAGCGTTAAAATACCATACATGCACACTGGTAGTTCAGTTAAGAAGAATGTCTCTGCTTTTTTTATATTTATTAAACTTTTATATTTACTTATGGAAGCAGGCCCGCCGAGAGGGGGGGCAGGGGGGGCAAATGCCCAGGGGCCCGGCGACTTTTAGGGGCCCGGGCCGGGCCCGCAATCAACTTATGATATATATTATAATAAGATATAAAAAGTTTACGATGTATATACAAAGTTTATGATGTTAAGCCTTATAAAATAACACGTAATGAGGGGGCCCGGGAGGGCGGAAAATGCGGCTTGTGACAATTTTCCTTCTGACAATTTCACGGAAAAGCAAAAAAAAAAAAAAAAAGGTCATCAGAAATTTTTGTGTGGAAGTAAGAAAAAAATTCAGTTTGTTCAAAAAAAGTTAGGGGCCCGTGATTGCTCTGCCTAGGGGCCCGGAATTTCTGTCGGCGGGCCTGTATGGAAGAAGGCAGCAGTAAATATACAAACTTTTATTTTGGCACATCGGTTCTGGAAAGATTGTTTTTGTACATAAAAATTCGCATTAAGGTCCCTGTCACTGATTGTATATATGTATCTGACAACTTACTTTAGCACTTATTAAGTATCTCATAAAAGCATTATTGTTGAGTTGTTAACACTGTCTATAGAGTGCACTTCTAATTAAACCAACTTTTTTATGAAGCATCACCTCTGAGAGATTGTTTATTACAGATGCTCTGCAAATATCCAGATCCATTTGTAAATTATCCATTTTCATGTTTGACGTCTCTAAAGTTATTCTGATGTATTTTATGTTCTTGTTCCTTCATTTCCAAAACTGCTTGTTTGATATGTTGACATAATGACTAATGAACCTTTCGTTTGGAATTGAAGGCCTTCATCAAACGCCTTCTTCAGATTACGGTGTCCACATCGTTGTTGGATTGTGGCACTTTAATGTTGTTGAGCGAACTGTTGAAGGATCGCCCACATCTTCTTAATCAGACAATGGAGACTGTGGTAAGTTGAAGTCATTTAACATAAGTATAAATTAAGGTACATGGTCATGGTGTCAGATACAGCTTATTCTTGATGCTTGCCTTTATCTATCAACAGATTGCATGGCTTGACAAGTAAATCAATGATTCATCAGGATTGAAAGTGTGGACACGAGGATAACATCCCAAGCAGCACAGCGGAACCTGTGCTTAGCATGGCCAGCAATGTTGATGCATAGTGTGATTCAGAGCAGAACTTCCTTGTAATGATGATGTTGAGTTCTCTGCCCAAAGGCAGGTCCATGGGTTTTTATGCCACCTGGGGATGAGATGAGTGAGGTGGTTTCCCATTGCCTTCCTCACATACAACTATGGGTGAGCAAGTTGAACCTGAGACCCTCCAGTTATAAACACAGAATATGCCGCTACACCACTGCACCCTACTTATAATGCAACATGTTTACAATGTGGTATTTTATACAGAGACAGAGCTATAATGAGTATCCAGTGAGGCAATGCCTCAACCAGCATATGTAGAGCTGAAAGATTTCAAATGCTGACAATATAATTTACGTTAAACTGCATAAATGTATTACATTGTCTATTACTATGTCAAGTTGTCAGCCGCTGAGAAGAACAGTCTCACAGTTCTCAGGTTGTTAGATCTAATTAGCAGCAGTCTCACCAGTGATGTTCATTGCTTAATGGTGTTGTTGTTAGTGGCTGTGTTATGGTTTTGTTGTCAGTTTTTAGACAGCAACTTCTTGTACAGGTTTCAAACCTTGGATGTGGAAATAAAAGACCCTATGTATTCCGAGGGGAGGGAGAGTTCTGAAGGGCAACCATTCCAGACAAGTAGAAAAGGCACATGTATTCTTGTCGATGCAAGTTCACATTTGATCATGCGCTGCTTGTCCTATTATTAGATATGTTGAGAGAGTCTTTTATGTTGCTCTTGCACTGACAGGGAAATGTTGCATGGATTTGTTTCTGTGACTAGGATTCTGATGATGAAGAGGAACATTTTGTGGATGTAAAAATCGAAGATGATGACGAGAGCCATGATGCTGAAGCAGCAGCTGTCACTGAAAACAAGAAGAGTGGCAGCATTCCAACTCCTGTGATGTCATCATGGATTCATCGGCAGAATCTGTCAAGTGAGACAATTTTTCAGTTGTAGTCTCAACATATACTAAGATTGTCTTGGCAATTTTTACTCAGATGCAGACTGAAAAATAGAAAAAACATTATTATATTGCATAACATGTCCTGAACTGATCTTTTTCTGTTACGCTAATTAATTAGACTCATTTCGGTAGGTTGCCCTGGTAAAATCTTACGCTATGAACTAGACTCATTTCATTTCGGTAGGTGGAGCTGCTATTGCGCTATATTGCCGTGCTGTCTGTGCAGCCCACGGATGTTGACTCTTTTAAATTTCAGTAGGTGGTGCTGCTATTGCACTGTGTGCTAAGAATTGTTTTTAAACCGTCGCATGGATTCAAATGTCCGTGTAATGAAAGTCTATTGCCATGCTGTCCAACATGCATCATATCCTCATCAAAGTTATTTTTACCATCTTAATATTAGAAAGCATCTAGATATTATTGTTATTGTTGTAATTATTGTATAGGCAATTTAGTTTCACAGCTGTTGCAGCCTGTGCTGTTATGGACTCATTAAGTCATGTGGATATTCTACAACGAACAATGATGTTTCAAGTCCTATTCTGAATTGAAGGATTGGCTGTTGGTGGTTGTAGATGCCAGGTGGTGAACTGTTCTAGACAGATGTTCTGTTCTAGACAGATGTTCTAGCAGTGTTGAAAATAATCATGATAATAATAATAAAATTGTAAAATTCAGTTTTGTTCGAACTAAGTTGAACTTGTGCTGCCTACAAACTATCTGGCAAGAGTCTTTCTTGTTTTCGATGAGTAACAGTGCAGTGGTTGATTTATTATGATATTGTTATGTTTCAGATAAAAGAGACGGCTATGACCCAACGCACCGTAATCCTCTTTTCTGCCGAGCTGATAAAGACTGTAGCAGTGAACTGTTTGTTTTACCCAATCATCTTTACCCATCTGTTACAGTGTTTGCTAACAAAATCCTACAGGTAAGCTGTGCTTGTTTGACCTTGATTTGGTCTTTAACTTGGTGAGCAGCAGATTGCTGATGGGTTTGCTTTTCGCCCCATTGTTCGAGGTCAAATCCTGATGCATCATTAAGTCGTCGTCACTGAGTTTTCAAGCTATGTAAACTGTCAACAAGGGTTCTGCCTTTGAAATGATTGCCTAATGCATATGTCGTATTCGTGCCTGAGCTACCACATCCTTTAACTGAGTGCTGTTGTTAGTGGCACATAACACCATTCCACAGAACCTAATTCGTAATTCGTGTTGAGACTGACTTAATAAGTCCTCTGCCTATACTGGCCATCACACTCTCAGTTTAGCTTTCTTGACCTAGGTTCTGCATTTGATACTGTAGTTGATCTCATAATTCTTCTAGAACGATTAGCCTCTAACTCAGGGGTTTTAAAACTGTGGTACGCGTACCCCTGGGGGTACGCCAGGTGTCGCTAGGGGGTACGCGAAAAAGTTAAAAAAATGAAAATTTTCTAGGCCTATAAGTTAAGGACTTATAGGCCTTTTTGGACTTCATGTCCATCTTTCATCATTGGCTATTCTACGTCCACCGTTCGCTTATTTTTCTGTAGGCTAGGCTACATTTCTATGAGTTTATGCCATCGGATGTAGGCTACCGGTAGTGTTGCCGGCTGATTTTTCAGTCCAGGAAAGAGACCAGTTTGTTGAACAATCATGTTATGGTGGATTGAAGAACGAATTCAAGAAAAACATGTGTGAGTTTTGGCTAAAACGAAGAGCCTGAATATGGATTAATTTCTGACCGAGCTTTACACTTTTTGATTCCTTTCAGCACGTCATATCTGTGTGAAACAGGTTTTAAGCAAATCTTGCGATCAAAAACAAATACAGAACAAAGCTTGAACTCGAACCAGATTTGTGTTTGAAATTGACAAATATAAAACCAGATAGGCCTATTGTAAATCTGTGTTTGTCAAAACAAGCCCACTGCTCACATTAACACTTTCTAATAATGATTTTAATTTTCCTTTTTGTTGATATGATTACATTCTTAAGTAAAAATTATATTACTTTTAAAATTTTCTACCTATGACTATATATACCCAGTTTGCACCAATGATGAAGAGGAGTTGTTAATTGCAGGGGGACTTCACGCTCGCATGTTGTTTTTGATCTTACCTTGCTGGGGGTACGCCAAAATTCAATTTTTTTAACTGGGGGGTACAATAAAAATAAAGTTTGAAAACCGCTGCTCTAACTGATTCAGTCCATGCTGGATTACCACATATCTGTTGGCTTAATCACGAATCATGAAATTCTGTGGTCTATCCTCTCCAACACCATGCATATGTGATGTTCCCCCAAGGTTCTGAGCTACTTCTCTTATTAGTTCTTCTGTATTCTGCTCCAGTAATTTCACTTTTATATCATCATTAAATTGCATAGTCAGTCATTCATATGCTGACGACCTTTAATATACAGTGTATTCATCTTGTTTAATTCACTGGGCTACTGAACTGTCTTTAAATATGTCTCTGCAGTAATAATTGGCTGAATGTCTCAAAACCAACTGTAGAGCAATCCTTTGTTTAATCGAGCTTCAGTATTTCAAACTTCCAGTTCTATCAAATACGGTAACAGTCGATGGCCCACACACAACCAATGCAAACAAACAAACATAACTGTTTTATTGAACTTGCTTATTCTGATGTTCCACTTATTGAAATTTATGCGGTTTCAGTGTTTGTCGAACAATTGAGTAGCAGGCATAAAAACTCACTATTTCTCCTTGGCTTTCAAGCACTTGGATATCTAACTGCATATTCTCCTGCCGGCTAACTATCCGCACCTCAGATTCACATTTCGGTGTGACCATGCGCACGTTACAAATTTATTTATAATAATAATAATAATACTTTGACGATTGGCAGCTGAAAATCTAGTGCTAATATCGTGGGTTGTTATAAGTTTTGCCATTGTTGGAAACAGGGACAGAGCTTGGACTACACAAGTAATCCACTGGAGGACTTCAGTCTCCAAAGATATTTGCATCGAGTTCTAACTCACAATGCGAAAAAGATGTCCGGAGGTTTGTTTCCATCTGCTTTTGTTGTATTTGCTAACTTTCAGATGCAGTAACTTCTTTGACATTTTGTGGTCATTCAGTTTGTTTAGAGACATGATTTCTGCAGAGTGGTTTTTATACAACAGTTGCTTGAATCTTGAGCATCATAAGCAACATATCCATCCTATACTTAAGCATAACAGTCTCATTTCTCTAGTCTCAGGTCTACTTTTGGAACTCAGTAACTGTGCGATCAACTTCAACCAATATCTTTGGTTTAAACCGTGTCTGGTGATTGTTTAATCTAGTATAAAGCTGTAAGATGTAGGTGCTTCTGTTTGTGGGCAATAGCAGTTATGTATATGCTGATAAGTATTATTTAATAAGCGTCTTAAGGCTGTTGAAAACTGTTGTCTTGTGTCATGTCTTTAAGGGAAAGTTTGACGAACGTTGTGTGCTTTCCATCTTCTTGGTGTTTTAATTGATTAGATTGAAGAGTTCTCTGATGTGTGGACTTATTATAAAAATTGCGATATTAGTGACATGGTGGAATTCAGGTGTTGGCTATTAGGAATTCTCTTAAGAATATTTCTTGTGATCTTTTCTGTTTCCAGATGTTGAAGATGAAGAACTTTTGGATGACGATGCGATTTCGACGTAAGGAAACTTCTGTTTGGACTGAATTTCTATCTAACCTTTGTTGTAGGAAAGGTGAAGGTGAAAGCTCCTAAATCGCAGTGTGAGAAAGCAAGGGAGATGATGTTCATAAGCAGGCAGTGGACCAAATGTTCAGTGCATATTACATTCACGAGGGCAGGCTGTTGCAGATTCCGACTGGCTCACTCCATTTCCAAATTGTACTGCTTAGTGTACCAACAGCTTTCCAAAGGTTGTTATATAGCTTCACTAATTGAGACCATGTTGTTGAATTGCAAGACACGCCACTGCTCCAGTTTTCCTTAGTATTTTTGTTTTTTGTTGTAGGAGCTAAATTTGTTTTTGGCTGTGGATGAAATGACTGATGATGTTTAGAAATTTACTACAACTGCACAACTTTTAGTGTGTCAGTTCAATCCAGCAATACAACACTACTTACCTGGTAAAGTTAGAGCTCAAGTGTCTCATGAGGAGTGGGTGCTCATATCCTTCACTTCGACCCATGAGTCATCAGTGGACAAAGCCTAAGATCCTAGGTACAAGACCAGTGCATTGCAGGACTTGCCATTTTGAGACATTTTGCTTTACAAATTGCTTGCTATGTTTAATGCCAGGAAATGATTTTAGTGTAAGATGTACTGTAGTTTCTGTTCTTTTTCAGGGACAGTGACGATGTTGATGATGATGAAGAGGCCGATATTGATGATTGATCATCTTATGGGTAAGGGCTTGTTCTCTTTTATTACAAAGATATTTACATTTGTTTTTTTTGCAATTTTTGCCCTGTGTTACTTTTTGGTGGTCTGCACTTTTTGGGCCAACAGTTGACCTGTGTTTTCTTGTAAAAAGTTATCAAGTGATAGTTGCCAGATTGTGCCTTTGTTTAACGGACCAAGTGCTTTAAATCCCAGTCATCTATTAGATTATCTCATATATGCTTAGGCACGTGTTTGTTTGCATGTGCGTGTGTGGTCCAACCATGGTTCTGTCTGGTGAACAATGTGAGAACATTTTAAGCAATTTCTTTAATGACAGTTAATGAGACAGGCAGGGCAGAGGATGGGAGAGAACGTGTTGAAATAAGGAGCAACAAGGAATTTTCCCCAGAACGGACATTTTGCTGAACTACTGCACAGATATACTGCTCACAATAGGCTGATTGTTACGACTGGTCTTAAAACATCTTCAGACTATTGAACAGTTATTTCTTTTTTAATCATTTCTATTTTTCACATCCACTCAGTTTACAGCTTATGTAGTTCTGTGGTCTTCTGTGTATTTCTGTTGCTGCACTGATGAGACATTTGGTAACGAATGTCTTTTTTCAAACTTTGCTCTAAGAATAAAATGTTGAGAATATCCATTTGTCCCACAATCAGTGATCAGCTGTTGTGATCAAAGTTCTTAGATCTATGCGGACCTTATCTCGTGAATGTGTTGATCCCCTTGTCATTGAATTTACTGAAAAGTTTATAGCGTATTAATAAAGCCTGCCTTTAAGTTTCAAACCAGATTTATGGTTTTTATTACAGATGTTTGAGTCTTATATTGATGGATAATTGACTCACACAGAGGTAAGTTTAAAGTTGAAGTTTAAAAAATTAATATTAATAAGTTTTTGTAAGAACAGCCATCCAAAACTAAGCAGCCTTTACTTAAGGCTTGCATTGTTTGTAAAGAAATTGTAAATTTCACATGGTGGATAGCAAATCAAAATCTCAGCAATGTATGAAATGCTTGTACCTTATTATTTAGGCCAACATCCAACATATCACAAGGAATTTAAGAAACCAGCAGATGTGTGCAATTGTTGTTGCTTAAGGTTTCCTGCAGTCGGATGGCATTCGTTGGCGTTCAATGGATTCAAGAAGACTGGAGTTAACGAAAAAGAAGAGATCTTGATAGAATGGCTGTAATGTCTTCATTCAGAAATGATGACTGTTGCTGACAATGTAATTGTAACCAGTTGTTATATATCTGTCAGAATATTTGTGTTGCCAAAGAAAAAGAGTTGTTAATTAATTGTGTCAGAGACTTGTTAGTTGTTGTATCACAAACACTTCCAAGTGCAGAGAGGTTTGGGAATGAGATGGTGCCTCGTTTGAATAATTTTGAACTTTTTCAAAGAATTCTTTAACCTTTAGCATGAAATCAGAACTGTAGAGAAAGAAATACTTCGTCTGGTTATAGACTATAGCCCCTGCATGTAATTTAAAATTAAAAACATCTGCCAGATTAGCAGAGAATTTCACGTTGGCTGCCAAATGGGGCATGGGCATGTTCCTACCTACTTATGGGATCTTTGTTGCCCCATTTCAGTGACTGCAGCTCAGCTCGAGAAGAACCTGTTCCTTTTGCACACACTTGAGCAATGCATGTTCTTTTATAGGTGGTTTTCTAAGTATAGAACTGTTCAGATTGTGAGTGGGCAAAAGAAAGACATATTTGGAATCTGGAAACAAAGCTGATAATAACCTAATATACTAAGATCCTCAGAAATATAAAAAATAAATAAATCAACGTTGCTGCTCAATGCATTGAATTCCACAAGTTTTGTAATTTCTTTTACAGTTACCAATCTTCAAATTTTCTGAAAGTTCACATACCAGAAATCAATTGAGTCTTTTTATCATAATGTTGCAAAGTATTTATCTAAGCAATCAATTGCACCTTCTTGATTACACACAGTATTTCTGTGAGGAGCCAACTCTATGCAGCAAATCCTCGTTACTTTTATTGCATGCATAGGCTACTCGCAGAACTTCTCACAAAAAACATTCTTCATATTGTACTTTGTAAGTATGATTCTTCTGGAGTGCCTCTGTTAATTTCATAATTGAATAGCCCAACCTCATTCATCCAGGCTTTGGACTGGCACTGTTAACTAACACATTACTAATATTGTTAGCAATGGCTGAGTTACCTATTTTTTACTTTTAGATTCTTTAGTAATTTTTTACATTTTAGATTATTTTATATTATTTTGGTAACATTTTCTTTACAAATGTTACATTATAATGATACACTCTGTGTCAAGCTTTCAATGACGGGCACAATAATATTTTGAAATAAATTTCTATGTTCAAAATAGAAAATACTAGTTTATTTTGTACTTTGAAAAGTATTTGGTAAAAGCATTTTCAAAATAGTTTTAAAAGTATTTTTGGAGACTTTCCTTTGTCCATTGGGCGTTAATCAAGGAGAACACTTTCAAAGCTGCCATTGTCTCCAGGGATACTGAAGAAAATTCGCAAATTTTAAGTAACTCCGAGAAAAAAATACATTTTGGCAACTTTGCGCATGTAAAGTTGTTAAAACTGCCATGAAATAATAGCCAATAGCCCAATACAATAAAAAGAAAATACCGGACATTTTCAAGGTTTTTAGGACATGTCCTCATTTTGCCGAACGTCGGGCAAGATCTGTAGAACTGATCTGCCTACATGTAATTTCCAGCATCGTTTATCTGGAACTTCTTTTTCTACTACTGTGCGTGATTTGGATGTGACCTTGGACCAGGAATTGACCTTTCATAGCATGTGAGAATAGATATATATGCCACGTGCATACATTCATATGCTCAGGAATGGATGATGGCAACGTTATGTATGCAGAGAAGACTTGAGCAGGCGGCGGAAAGCAGGCATATTATTGCTGTGAGGCATCAAGCGCAGCTCAAGTGGGAGCCAATTCCGGGTTGAGGGCCCAACAATCGAGAAGGCTCGGCGCTGCTTGAGACATGAACGAGCCCGGGGGACAAGAAGCTCTCCCATGGCCGAGGAACGCAGAGCCCGACGGGGGGGCTAGGTCAGAGACAGAGGTCAGACAGGTAGGATGGAGCACAACCAGCAAGACACCGCCAAACTAACTGTCGTTAATTATTATGTAAGAGATGCGCTGCGAGGCAGGAAGCCAGTGCAAAACATTGCGCATGTAAGCAGAGACTGAGGCGTATTGTGGAATACGACCAATAAGTGGGGCAGCTGAGCGGAGGAGCCGTCAAGACGGCTGAATAAGCCAGATGGGAGACCAGAAAGAATGGAGCTACGGCCGGGTGACTAGATGTAAATAAAGACGAAGCTAGGAGCTCATGTCACAAGATGCTAGGCTACCTATTCCACATAGCTGCACCGACCACAGCGAAGTTTCTGTGCTGCACTGTGGATCTTCTGCCTTGGATCTTAACGAACGGCAAAAAATTTAATATTCAATCCAGTGATGTGGTCTCGAGACCGCGGTCTTGGTCTCGAGACCGAAAAAATGCGGTCTTGGTCTTGGTGTCGGTCTCGAATGTACCGGTGGCGCGTTGGATAACATCTGGCGAAGGGTGCGAGAGGTACCGAGTTCGAGCCCCGTTAGGGCGGATTTGCTTTGTAGGCTGCTATTAGCGCCGTGTATTACAGGCTGTCTGTTGTTAGTAGTTAAATTAACTAGTTAAGATTGTTTCAATTGCATAACATGTAAATGTACAAACGCAGTGCGTTTGTCATTTACGCTAAATTAAAGAAAAGATATTAACTAATAATAATAATAACTTTTCTTTAATTTAAGCCTGACATACACTGCGCTAATAGCAGCCTGTGCAAAGCATATCCGGTTAACTACTAACAGAACGGGGCTCGAACCCGGTACCTCTCGCACCTTCGCCAGATGTTATCCAACGCGCCACCGGTACATTCGAGACCGACACCAAGACCAAGACCGCATTTTTTCGGTCTCGAGACCAAGACCGCGGTGGTCGGGTAAGCGATGCAGATCAGGTATTTTGGAGGGGAATTTTTCTCTATTGGCAAAGTTTTTTGTATTTCGCAATATATGCGCCTGTTGACTGTTGAGTGTGTTTAGCTGTAGTCTGCTCTTCGATCGTGAGACCTGGCAGACTTGGGGGACAAAAACTATAACTATTAATATAATAAGCATCTGATCTGAAGTATGGTAACACTACAACTGAGAATTGCGTTTATGGTCTTGAGGCTTAGGTCCTGGAAAATGCGGTCTTGGTCTTGGTCTTAATTGGACCACGCGGTCTTGGTCTCGGTCTTGGTCTTGGACCACGCGGTCTCGGTCTTGGTCTCGGACCACGCGGTCTTGGTCTCGGTCTTGGTCTTGGAATTTTGGTCTCGTGCACAACACTGATTCAATCGTCATTCATTCATTCCGAGCATTTATATAGCTCCGGAGTCAGAAATTGCCCTGCGGGAAGTGCTCTTGTCTTATCTTAGGGAGTTGTGTGTCTTGGTGACTTGGTCTAATTGATGTTGGCCGTAGATTGGTTAACTCTACTGCACAGGGTGACCCACTGACATGGGCGGAGTTTATCAGGGGCTAGGGTGGGCTAAGCCCCCCCCCATGAACCCAGACTTTTTCTTCGCGGCATGGCTCTTCTGAACTTTGAATGTGATCTGACGTCTGCCTTAGTCCCCAAAGACCTGTTTCTCATACATGAGAACAGTTGATCTCGACGCTTACAGCTGCATTAGCTGTAAACGTGGGATGGGTTGTGCTGAAGCTATATTTGCTCTAAGGACAACCGTCGACCATTTCACCAATAATGGTAGTTCAGTATTTATGGCTTCCTTGGACATTAAAAAAGCTTTTAACAGTGTTGTACATAATAAACTGTTCGACTCTTTGTTACAAGCGGGTATACCATCCCCATAGTATCTGTCTTAGAAAATTGGTATAGTAAATTATTGGTTAAGGTGCGCTGGGGCAGTTGCTTTTCATACTGCTTCTCAGTGACTTCTGGTGTGAGACAAGGGAGCGTTTTATCGCCCTCTCTGTTTAACATATTCATTAATTTGTTTGTTGTGCGACTGCGCCAACTTGACATAGGATGTCACATCAACTCGTTATTTATTGGTTGTCTGTTCTACGCGGATGACATGTTAGTAATATGCCCATCTGTTAATGGGCTACAAAATATGCTTGACCTATGTATGTCTATTACTAATGATTTGTCTCTACAGTTCAATCCTTCCAAGTCTCATTGCATTGTTGTAGGTAAATCTGCTAAACTCGCAATTACTCCCATGACTCTGGGAGACGTATCGATTCCTTGGGTGCAATCAATAAAATTTCGCAATATATGCGCCTGTTGACTGTTGAGACGTGTTTAGCTGTAGTCTGCTCTTCGATCGTGAGACCTGGCAGACTTGGGGGACAAAAACTATAACTATTAATATAATAAGCATCTGATCTGAAGTATGGTAACACTACAACTGAGAATTGCGTTTATGGTCTTGAGGCTTAGGTCCTGGAAAATGCGGTCTTGGTCTTGGTCTTAATCACATTATTGACCAACGTCGGTGATGGTCTATAGGCGGTTCTTGGTCTTGGACCACGCGGTGTTACGTTGTTGAGCTCGGTCTTGGTCTCTGACCATCGCGGTCTTGGTCTTTTCGCAGTCGGTTCAGATTTGTGCATGTATGTTTTGTTTCTGCCTTCGGGCGTAATAAAGTACTGATTAGCGTAGTCGACTAGCCGCAGACTTCGATGTAAGGTCATCATGTATATTTTAAGCAGTAAAATCCTAGGCTTCTCACCAGAAGGCCGAAATAAGTAGACCTACCAAGTATGCTCAGAATACATTTGGCGGCTGGGGCAGACCCTACTGAGAGGCTCAAATCGCCCCAAACCCCTCCATTTTAAAAGGGGGAGGCGCTTGCAGCGGGGAAAGGGGAGTTGAAGGTATGCTTTAGCCCCCCCATGAACTAAAACCAAACTCCGCCCATGCCCACTGACCCGGTTGAGCAGCGATATATATATAAACAAACACATGAAAAACACCGTGTCAAATAGAGAGGACTAGTGTCTTAATATTACTAATAATATTGACTCTAATCCATTGACCATTGTAAAAACTGTACTTTAATATAACCAGCAACACTTGGTTACAGACTAATAGACTAACAGTCTAACAGCCAGTCGATATCTGATCACCTGCAGTTCGTAACACACTTGTCTCAGTGGTGTCTGTCACGTTGCATGACGTCACGCAATCGTGACAATTATAAGCAGTACTTTAATAATACCAGAAGCAAGTGATTGCAGCATGTCAAACTCTGTAGGCCCTCTTAAACTGATTTCGTTATTGGTAGTTTTTACTTTTGCAGTACAGTAGGCGGTAAAATGCATTGCATTATTAGGTAACTATAGACATACCGGATTACCTAAGAAATCGATAGCAATTAGGCCAAAGCCAGAAAGCCAGTCTTCAAGTCTAAGCGACTTACTTGATAAGCAAGTGACTTAGTCGACTAAATTGTTAAGTCGGTTGCTAACTCAATAAGTCAGTCGGTAATTCCTTAGCGACTGACTCCGGGGACTGCGTACATTATTCTCCATGCTTCAGACTCAAATGTTTGACAGCTTTGAAAAGTGCTTTAAAAATTATCAAGAGGGTCGGCCTTGCAGGTTGGAACATCAAGCGGTTTTCAAGATCTATAACTAATGAAAGTTTATTGAAGGCGGTTTATGACGACAGGACACCAGAGCAGTAATGACAGAATGATCAGACAATTACGGCTCAGAAGCAGATATACTTTTGACGGCGGAAGAGTTAAACCTAGCTGCTTATAAAGATGAGGTGCATCACCCAAATCATGGTTTGGAGGGGAAATGTGTTGTATAAGATCAGAAGCAGCAAATTATAGAAGACCAAAAAACTTGTGTGAAGCATTGTTTAGACTATCCATGTCATGTGCATTATGTTGAAGTCGCCCGTTATAATAAGTTCAGAAATAGAAGAGACGAGGAATTCAAGGAGCCATTGGAATTCTGTTAAAAAGTCAGAAGGTGAAGTATAGGTGAGGACTCTGCCAATAACGGAAGAGACAACGCAATGCATGACTATTCGGGGACTCGATCTACAACAACAACAAGGGAGAAAAACAGATTCAAGAACACACACTGCAGTCCACGACGACTTCAATGAAGGAAAGAAGTCTCGACTCAGAGACGACCGGAAAGAGAGAGGCCACGTACACAGTCGAGGACCCGCAGAGGCGACATTTAAGAACATGGCGTTTAAATGCTATGATCATTGATGTCACTGAACTTCGAAAGCTTGTAGATATCTTGGGTATACCTTGGTCTCCTGATAGAACACGACATCCTTGAGAGAGAACCTTGAACGAGCTAGGCGCTGGCATGGGCGCCCGCAGGATTTTTTGCAGAGGGGGTCAGTCACGGCCGAGAGAGTTAGTTGCGTTATAATATGTCATTAAAACTAAACTCACATAATTACATTGTCTTAACAATACCTATTAAGTCTTAACAGTGCTTTTTTCAGCCGGAGCGGTCCGGAACGGCGTTCCGGAACCTTTTTCAGCTATTACAAAATAATATATTTCATTAAAAATTTTAATAAAAAATTATTTTAAATTATTTAGATACGTTAATTTCATTTAAGTGCTTTCAATGTTTTATTGAGATTGACACATATGAAATAGAAATTTTAGCACATGTCTCTATACTTGTTCTGAATTTGCTGGAAAAAAGCACTGAGCCTTACTAATTATAGCCTAGTCTTTTAAAATCAGACGCAACAATCATTCAGAAGTAAGTGAGTAAGTAAGCATACTTTTTATTTATCCGACTACATAACCGCACTTTGGTTTACATGAAATTAACTATTATAAACAGGCACGTAGCGAGACTTCAATTCAAGAGGAGGCAATTTCACAAACCATTGGCAAAATCCTGGTTATTGGGGTCATTGGTCAATAGAAGTTTCAGTATATTAAAAATGCAGGAGGAGGCAACTGCCTCCTCGTGCCTCAGTGTAGCTACGCCTATGATTATAAAGTATTCTAGTTTAAAACGTTTTTCTCATTTAGTTCTCAACCTGTGGGACAATTCGGTCATGCGGTCTTGGATGCAAGGAATAGGGAATGTCATTACAGGAGGGAGCAGTGGGTTTATCAGATCGTTCAGACGACTTCTTTTGTGACTTAGCAGGCTTCACGGTCCAAAGGGCACTTGGAGTTTGCTGCAGCTTACGCTTATTCTTGTTATCCATATTAATATGCCATGGCTAAAACAAATGAAGTCGTTAACACTTCATACCCATGGCTGCTTCTGGGCTGGCTTAATTAAGGGACTGCTCTTCGCTTCTTCAATAATCAGATAATCCAACAGTTGTTTACAGTTCTTCCAGAGATGATCCAACAGAATGGATGTAAACTACACAGTAAAGTCTAACCTATTGTTCTACACAATACCAGCGAAGAAAAAATTAAGGATAACCTTGACACAAAAATCTTCTTCCATAAGTAATCCAAAAGAAGAGAAACACGCTCAATTCTAGCATACTTTTAACTGAATACAAAATCTTCAGATACAGACTCAGAATGCATGAGAGAAACGTAACTGATACAGTGCTTGAGGAATGCAGGGATAGGGACCTGTTGGGGTAAGCTAATGCCGGTGTGGGGAAATTTTTGACCTCGGGCCGACCTCTTCGTCCAGAGATTATCCAGAGGTCCCAGTCGTCTTGGCTTTGTCAATATGCGTGACCAAGGTGACAAGGTCAACCTCTGAGTCGAAGTGTTCCACCACTGATGTCGGTAGCCTACATTAGTCCGAGATAACATGTGTCTTTGATAACATACATGATACATAAATAATGGGGAAGCCAGTTGAACGTAGACCTAGCGGACTGAATCGTGATGAGCATTGTTTATTAGGGCTAAGTAAAGAACTAAATTTCGGCCATGCCAGGGCCGTTCTGACAGGCTAGTTGTAGCCCACGATGACGGCCGAGTCTGTTTTAATGGGTGCCAGAACACCACCAGGAGGGGCACGGGGGAGGGCGGTTGGCTTCCAGGCCTATGGCTAAATCAGCCACTGAATATTAGTATAGTAACTTATTAGTAGGCTAAGCAGTATGAAATTAAAGCTAGTATTTACTAAGTATTTTGAACAGAATCTTGTGACATATTTTAAGCTTCATTTACATGATTAAACCTGTCGGATTTTTATTTGATCATGATTTCCAGGGGGGTCAAGCGACCCCCCTTGACCTATGCTGCGGGCGCCCATGGGCGCTGGTATAAACGCCATCGTGGTAGATAACCAGACATCTGATCATCACAGTTATATTATATTGTGTATACTGAGATCTTGTTTATGTCTTGAGAAGAAAGGGGTAAGGAGTTAGGAAAGGAAATGACGAGGAAGAAGAGGAGGAGGAGGAGGAAGATGGGAAGGACGGGAAGCGGACTTGATCCGCACTGGACTACAAAGCGTTTCTTGTTCTGCTCTATTGTTTTCATCTGTGTCGATCCCTATCAGTCTATATTCATAAGTCTGTCCGTCCGTCCGTCCGTCTGTCTGTCTGTCTGTCTGTCTGTCTTTCTGTCTGTCTGTCTGTCTGTCTGTCTGCTCTTGTGAAGCGCTCGTCCGCTAACGCACAGCACTGCCATCGCCAGGATGGCTTCCAATCAATAGCGAACGAGAACTGATGAGGGAACAGAGGAGGAGGAAAATGAGGAGGAGATGGAGGAGGCGGAGCTTTGCCCAAGCACCACTGCCTGCCCCGCTCACACTGTCCTCAACCGCCGTCGTAGCAGCACCAGCAGCAGCCTAGCATCATCATCATCGTCGTCGTCGTCGTCGTCGTCGTCGTTGACGGTGCAAGAGAAAGAACAATGTTAGACGGACGAACGGACGGACGATCGCCAGAAGATGTTCGTAGTTCGGCCTTGAAAGACATCATCGACGATGGTCGACCACTGGGTGACGTTGGACCAGTCGACATCATCAGCATCAGCATCTTATGATCATCCTCCGCATCCTCTGCTTCTGCAGCTGCTGAGGCAGGACTACTAAACAGGTCAGATCTTCGCTTGAATCGAGTTAAACGTTTGATCGCCTCAGTCACGGATTCCGGGAGGAACAGACAGACAGAGGTACGAAGACGGAGACGGTCAGAGACACACACACACACACACACACACACACACACACACACACACACATACGCAGATAGATGCAGCTGGATTATTTTGAGACGTACGAAACCCGATCAATGTGCATAACTGGCTTTAGTTGCAGCGATACAGGCAGAGGGACATATAGGAGAGAGACAGACAGACAGACAGACAGACAGACAGAGACAGAGATACAGAGAGACAGAGAGATGCATATGTCCTGTGATCCTTCCTGGCCTTCATTCCATCGTAACATTGAGCGTGACGCTGCACGAGTCTACTGTAGACCAGATGTTGATGTTACGAATAGATGCACCGAGAACATGATCAGCCGGTGACCGCATAATACACACGGTTATTCTGCTGCTGCTGCTGCTGCTGCTGCTGCCCAGAGGCGGATTAACATTAAGGCATGTTCAACATGTTCGGCCGAACAGGGGCCCCCACACTTGAGGGGCCCCACAAATGAAAAAGAAAAATTTCAATATTATATCATTATTGTTATTTGTTAAGGTTAATAGTAAAAATGAGCAAAAAATCAGAACAAATTATTCGAAACTACCCATTTTAATATATACAAATGCACAACTTTCGCAAATAAACACACACATATATATTATATACATATACACTTAAACACATAAGTATAATACATATAGGCCTACACATATAGGCATATACTTATAGGCCTACACGTGATTATATACACATACACATATATCCATATTTGCATACATATACACATTCTGTCTGGTTTTGAACTTGACATTAATTAATAGTTGTCAAATCGCAGTTACTTTAGCACAGTCTAAAGCTATTCCACAATCCACACATGTCTGATCAGGTTTCCAGTCTGGGGAGAAGAGGTTTAGAGGTCGCTAACGTTGGATGTCCGCGATAAACAGTCTTGTTTATCCTTACAATCGGTTGGTGCATGCAGTCAAAGTAGAAATATTTCAATGTTTGTCATCCATTAACCTCTGAGACACGGGTACACGACCAGGGTACACGAAAGTAGCAAAAGATTCGGGCTTAAGATCAATGGAGAGAAGACCAAAACAATGACAATTGGTAAGGAGAAAGAAAAGATAAACATCACCCTGGAAGGAGAGGAGCTGGAACAGGTAACGGAATTTGTGTACCTGGGGGCGTAATTACGGAGGACGCAGAGTCGACAAGGGACATAAGGAAAAGAATTGGGCTGGCGTCAGCAATGTTTGGAAAGCTGAGGAAACTATGGAGATCAGGCAACATCTCAACAAGAACAAAAACCAAACTATACGAAACACTGGTGATACCGGTCCTCACGTATGGAGCAGAATCTTGGTGCATGAAAAAGGAGGACGAGAGAAGACTCCTGGTGGCGGAGATGGGATGGCTACGAGGACTACTGAATAGATCACGAAGAGAAAAGATACGGAATGAGGTGACACGAGAAGAACTGGGACAGAAGGAAACGATAGTGGAAAGAATAAAGAAACGAAGACTAACATGGTATGGACATGTGATCAGGATGGAGAACGGAAGAATGCCGGCAAAGGCGCTGCACGGAGAGGTGGAGGGAACAAGGAGCAGAGGACGTCAGAAGAAGAGATGGATAGACAACGTACTGGAGGACATAGAAGACAGAGGATGGGACTTAAGAAGGGCAATAGAACTCGCAAGAGACCGACCGAAATGGAGAAGTTTTGTTAGAGCCTCATCGTCAGCGAATACTGGACGGAGGAGAAAGAAAGAGAAAGAACCTCTGAGAAATGTTTAAACAATTAGCAGGACTATAGCCGTGTTACGATTGACTTGATAGAATCACATCTGCCAGGTGGAAATCATCAATTTCTGAAGTTCTGAATAGTCTTCGACTCTGACTTGGGTGATGGTGTGACAAACCAAAAAGGTCGGAGAGATAATACGATCAATGTCAGGACAGGCATGGGTGGCCATAGCCATGCACACACACACACAATCGTGACACATGCATATCTTTATACGGTTGTTTTCGCACATAACGCCACGTTTACACCGCGTTGTCTATAGACCGTCCTTAATATGTTAAGTTTGACGCGCGATGATTAACTCTGAGTTTTCTCACATAAAATTATGGCGGACCGCCAAATCTACGTCTGATGTAAGTAGTAAAGTATACTTACATTGCATTAATAATTATTGGTATTAATACCATGTGTGTGTGTGGTCCCGCCATTGGTTACTCTTTCTTATTGTGCATTGTTTTGCTACCTGATGTAATAGTCTAGAACTCTAGATTTAAGTTACATTTAACATGCACCATATAGACTATAGCGCAGAGATACTAAAAATGCGCTATGTTAAGTGTTCTAATGCATATTATGCATACATACGTACATATCAATCAATCAATCAATCAATCAATCAGAATTTATATAGCGTCCCTTCAAGATCCCTACTCAGAAGCGCTCCCGACCCAGGCCGTACCCAACATACGTACATACATACATACGTACAATAGTCGTACATACATACATAAATACATGCATGCTGTATGTGACTATATGGTTTTCTCAAGACTCTTAAAGACGCACTTTTCCCGCTGTTTCATGGCCACATATATTGAGCGCTTCTGAGAGTCTCTTTATATGTGGCGCTTTATAATTGTCATGTTACATTACATTACATTACGTTACATTACATTACGTTACATTGGATACCATGTGTGTTTGTGAGCCCTATATCTCGAAAAGAGACAACTCAACAGCAAGGAATTGAGTTGGGCAGCATGATGATGCATATTAGACAGGTTCACTGTCATCGAAACGACGAAACCATACTGCAGCTTCTTTATCTTAGTTACTTATATGCCGAGGCTAAGAAAATGAAGTCGCTAACACTTCATACTCATGACTGCCTCAGGGTTAGCTTAAAGGACTGCTTTTCTTCTTCCTCTTCCTCCTCCTGATCCTCCTTCTGCACTGTTCTCCTCCTCCTTCTTTTTAGTATAATATAAGTACGCCTCTGCTCCAAAGGAATGGAATCGACCAGTGGTATCTTCAGTTTGCGACTCTCTCGTCGTAGCTCAAATTCACTTCCTTTCTTCAAAAAGAGGCTCAACACTCATTATATTTCCTTGGCTTTAAAGCACATGGATATCTACAATGTGTAGGGCCTACTGCATCTTCCCGTGGCGACTGACTATCCGCGCCTCAGATTCACATTTCGGTGTGAACATGCGCACGTTACAAATTAATTAATTAATTAATTAATGATAATAATAATGGTAATAATAATAGGGCAGAAATTTGTTTCAATGTCTGCTACCTGAGCCCCCTAGCCAACTAAGCTATTAGGAGTACACTAACCGTACACTGTTCAACTGTTGGTGGGAAGATGAGACGGCGAGGGAGAGGACAGGCCACCCGCCCTCGTATGCCGAGGCTAATAAAAATAAAGCTACTAACACTTCATACCGAGGGCTGCCTCTCAGGCTAACTTAAGGGGACTGCGTCTTCTTCTTCTTCTGGAAAATTAGGCCTTACTATTACCACTTTGCGGGAATTTTCTCAGGCACGGATAATGTTAATGCGTTTTAAGTAGGTCTGTGACTAAAAATCTAAGTAATGTGGAGTGGCGTTGTGTTGTCTTGCTTTCTGTTCTAAAATAATTTAGGATTGTACATCGAAGGAGGCAGCAACAGACATTCAGACGGATGGACAATCGGAACAGACAAGAGACGGACAGACAAATAGACTAAGAGGCAGACAGTCGACGACATCAGCCAAGATGGCGCCCTGCAGTGAGCGAATGACGTCAGGCCTATAGCTCCACGTTTTTTTTTTTTATTCACAAGTTTACCGTCATCATATGACATCAAAGGCCGTTGACGACAATTCAAAATTATGTACAATACAAATTTAAAAAAAAACAAAGAATTAATAGAGTTCCAATGACACCATTTAAAGGCGTCTAAACAGTATTTTACAATGTCACTGATATTCATTGTTTGACATCATAATACAACTCAGCTATTAATATCTATGATACTTGCAGGCAAGCTATACAATGCTTTGCAGAAATATCATAAACAATTTATTTCTATTCTACTTTGAATTTTCAAACATTGCAATCAAATATTATTAAAGAAATACATGCATAGTCACAGATTAAAAAAAAAAATCAAAGTTCTTTATCATATGTTATATGTTATATTCATTGTTTGACATCATAATATAACTCAGCTGTTAATATCTATGATACTTGCAGGTAAGTTATACAATGCTTTGCAGAAAATATCATAAACAATTTATTTCTATTCTACTTTGAATTTTCAAGCATTGCAATCAAATATTATTAAAGAAATACATGTATAGTCACAGATTTAAAATCACAGTTCTTTATCATAATTATGCTATAGACATGAATATAAAAGAGTAATTTCACCAGATTTTCTTAATTTCTTACTTTTAATTGTTAATAAAGCTTAATGGTTATTTATTATACATGTAATGTTGACATGAGATTCTTACTTTAATTACAAATGTTTACATAAGGAATCAATCAATACAAAAAACAAACCATATTAACATAATAATATAGGCTACATACATGCTGTTTAAAAAAAAAACAAAAACAAAACAAAAACAAACAACAACAAAATTAAAATAAAATCTTTATAACAGATTTAATCTATTCATATTACAGCCCAACAACTAAAAGTCTACACAAAGGGAACCACCCGTCGATGTCCATTGACAAAATTACAAATATTACATCCTACAAAACCTTTCCCTTACCGATAATGTTGACCAGTCTAAAAACTTCACTTTGGAAGCAGCCTACACCAAGCAAGGTCTTAATGCTAAATTCTAACTTGAATAGTGTACACTTATCTCTTAATATATTTGAGATATTTTCTTTATTACAATGTAACTACAGATGATTTATATCTTCTTTGACTTGACAAGAGGTGCACAATCCATTGACATGCTTCTTCATTAGAAACAGTCTTTCATTAAGATTCACTTTCCCCAGTCTTAGCCTGGAAATTTGCACTTCCTTTTTTCTACTAAGATCTATAAATTTATTATTGGTATCTGTGACAGGACAAATGCTCTTATAATGAAGACCCTTGAGGTCACTATCATATTCCTTCTGCCATTTAGAGATTATATGAGATTTAATTATTGAAAATACTTCCTGTAATTCTAAATAATCTGTGGAGTTAATTGTGGGTAATTCTAATGATTGCTTTGCTAAGGAATCAGCTCTTTCATTACCCAGTATATCTATATGACTAGGAATCCATATCAAATGTACCTCACTCAACTTTATTTGATTAAAGATTCTTGTTGTATCTTGCAATAAATTGGGTCTGGACTTAGAAAAGGATTTCTTTAGAGAAGTAAGCACACTCAAAGAATCAGAAAATATAGCAAAATGTTTAAGGTCCTGGTTTTCATTATCTACTATCCAGGCAAAAACTTCTTTTATAGCAGTCATTTCAGCAGTATAAACACTGGAATTATCACAAAGGCGTAACTTATTATCTATATCTAAGCTTGGAATAGTATATGCAGCGGCAGCTAAGCTATTTGCTTTAGAACCATCTGTGTAGACATGAGTATAAGAATTGTATTTACTTATGTGTTCCAGAGTGAGGAGTTTTAGAATTTCAGGATTGTCATCCTTTTTACTAATTGATTTGTGGAGGCTAATATCAACATGAATATTTTCATTGAGCCATGGGGGATCTGAAGGAAAAGAAGGAGCCTTATAAGGGTAGTGTCAAAGGAGGAAAAGAAGTCAAATGTGCGTTGATATGTAGACAGATTTTTATTATCTCTAGTCTTAAACTTAAAAGTCCAGTGAGGTTGAAAGATTGTTCCCATTGGATGATTAGGGCTTCCAATGACTTTTGCTCCCAGTTTAAGCGAGTTCTGTAAATTTCTTAAATGTAACGGAGGTTCACCACATTCATTTTGAAGTGCTATAGCCGCAGTTCCTTTTGCAGCCCCACAGCAGAGTCTCAACGCCTCAGTTTGAATGGATACCAACTTATTCAAGTGAGTCTTTGACGCAGATGCATAGGCTACATCGCCATACTCAATTACAGATCTAATTAAGGCTCTATATATGTTAAGAAGGGCCTTTTTGGATGCTCCCCAGTGTAAACCAGAAACTGCCCTCATTAAATTCATACGTTTTTGCATTTATTTATAATATATTCTATATGTGGTTTCCAAGATAACTTACTATCAAAAATAACTCCAAGGAATTTAGCTGTTTTCTCTATTTTAATAAGCTCAGTTCCTATTTTAATGCAAATTTTTGGCACATTACGTTTTCTAGTAAATATTACCCCAACAGTCTTTCTAACTGAAATTTTAAAACCATTTTCGTGACACCATTTATCAATGGCATTTAATGAATTTTGAATCTTTATTTCTAATTGTTTAATATTGTGATGTCCTACATATATGGAGCTATCATCTGCAAACAATGTCATTTCAACGCCATTTTCCAAATCAGAGGGTATATCATTAATCATAATTAGAAAAAGTAAAGGAGAAATAATTGATCCCTGAGGTATTCCATTTTCTAGTATAAATTTATCAGATAGGGAGGCTCCAACTTTAACCTGAAAAGTTCTATTAGACAGAAAATTTTCTAACCAATAGTAAATATTTCCATTTATCCCTATATTTTGCAATTTTCCTAATAATGTAGGTATGTGTAACATATCATAGGCACGTTCGAAATCAATGAAAACAGCCAATACAGAATCCTTATTTTTTAATTTTTTCAGAATATTATCTTGTAATTTGAGAATTTGATCAATAGTACTTTTATTCTTTCTAAATCCCGATTGGTTTTTTGACAATATTCGATTTTTCTCAAGAAACCATTGTAATCTATTAGTTATTAATTTCTCCATAATTTTGCAGATAGTAGAAGTTAACGAAATTGGCCTATAAGATTCAGGACTTGATGCAGCTTTATCCGGCTTTAGAATAGGTAAGATGATAGCATGATGCCATTCATCCGGCAACTCATTCTCTGTCCAAATTTGATTATAGAATACCAATAGAATCTTTAGGGCATTTTTATGCAAATGTTTAATTAATTCGTAAGGAATTTTATCATCACCTGGAGATGTGTTATTCTTAAAATTTCTAATAGCATCCTTTAACTCATTAGCTGAGAATTTTTCATTTAATGCTTCAATTTCAAAGTCGGGATAAGTTCCAGAAGCTATAGGATCATGTTTACTTTTGGGTTCTTTTATGTAATCTAGAAATTTAGAATCATAATTTATGGTACTGCTAGTGTTGGCATACATTTGTGCTAACAAGGTAGCCTTTTCTACGTTAGTATCAGCAGTTTTATCATTGCATATTAGAGTTGGTATGGAACTATATGGGGCCACTCCACTCATACGCCTTGCCATCCCCCAAACTGTTCTCAGTTTAGTCTGGTCAGTTAATTCACTGCAATAAGCCTCCCAACCAGCCTTCGCCTCTGTCTTTAAAGTTCTCTTAACACATGCTTCTTGATGTTTATATTCAACAAAGTCTTTTAGTTCTCTAGATTTTAAAGCCTTATTTCTAGCTTTATTTCTTTTATATATTACTTCAGAACAATTACTATTCCAAAAGGGAAGTGGCTTATGTTTCCTATTTTTATTACTTTTATTGTAATTTCTTGTACAGGGTAACAATTCATTAGCTAACAATGTAAGAGATTCAACAATATTTTTAAAAGTGTCATTTATACTATCATCCAGCATGCCATCAGTGATATAATTCTGACTATTTTCCTTATAATTCTTCCAATCAGCTTTTTTAAACTTCCACATGTACATACTACTATTGGGTTCTATCATGACCTCTTCATTAATTACTATATTAGATAAGAAATGATCAGAACCAATATTATTATTACTCACAGTGTGCTGGCAAGCTAATGCTAATTCTCTGGTGACTATTGCAAGATCTATTACCGAGATATTTTTAAAATTTGCGGATGGTATACGTGTTGGTTGTCCTGTGTTTAGAACAGTCAACTGTTTCTCAATTATAATTTCTTCCAAGATTTTACCTCGATTATTTATAGTAGTGGATCCCCAACTTTGATTATGGGCATTAAAATCCCCAACCACTAAAGCTCTTCTGGAAGGAAAAGCCTGTTCTAGTTGTGATTTTGTGATTTTAGTATCTGGTGAAATATATGTATTTAAAATTTCCAAATAGCCAGTTTCGGTTTTAATTTTTATGCCTTGAATTTCAATAATATTTTCAAATTCTTCTAATTCTAGAACAGTGAAGCTAATTGCATTTTTGATGAGAATAGCTAGTCCTCCACCTTTGTGTTTCAGAAAATCCTTTCGAATGACATTATAGTTTTGAATTTTAGGCGTTTTATTTTTATGCTTTAAGAAAGTTTCTTGGATGCAGATAACATCTGGCAAAACTTGAACCTGAGCTAGATAATTTTTAAATTGCAGAATATGAGCATTTAGTCCACGTGCATTCCAGTGAGCAACAACTGTAGCCATAGCGAAAGATGAAGATAAGACTACGATGGATTATTGAATAAGATTACTTTGGAGGAGAATTGCGAAGCTCCTTCCACCTAAACTCCACCTCATAGCTCCACGTTTAATTAACTGAATGCAGAATAAATGGTCTAATAGTTGCACTCAAGGATTCTAGGAATATAAACGCAGACCTACTGCTTTCTGTTTAGGATTCGAGATGTCACAGCTATGACTCATGCACTCATATATGTATGCTCCGGAGTTGATTGAGGTAATGCCATTTACGCAGGCCTTACTTCTGCTCAAATCAGTTTTAAATGCTGCTGCTCGCCTGATCGGTTGTAGTCTACGCCTAGGTTTGGGAATACAGGCCTATAAAAATTTATGTGTGAGGCACTGGACTGGTTACCCATGCAAAAGCGCATAGCGGCATAGCTGAGTTTAAGATCTAGATGCCTACAGTATGCCTAATTGCGCGACAGGTTGTGCTCCCTCTCTCACCTCAAGGATCATTAGGCTACATTTCTGTATCTTCCTGTCGCGATCGCAGATTTCTCCGCTCTGCAACGCATGGCAACTTGGTTGTTCCACAAGCCCGGACTTCCACGGTCCAGCAGTTTTTCTGTGGTCGGCCCATCCTCCTGGAATAAGTGGCTATACCTTCTCAGCCTCTCTTTGCCTCTTTTCCGCAAACGCTTGAAGACTATTTTGTTCGATATCGTGGGTTAATTGTGTTAGGCCGGTCTGTAGTCTCTCTTGAATGGCGCTAAATACATTTGCCATTCCGCTGTAATGTAATGTAAACGGCGATCTGTTTGACGCCTTTTAGGATAAGATGTAAGCGGCAGCAGCAGAGCCGGATTAACGAATGTGGTGGCCCTGTTCAGTGAAACTGTGGGGCCCCAGCCCCACAGAATCACAACGAAAGGACACATTAAACGTGTTATGTTAAACGAATTAACATTCGTCTATTATTAATTTGTGCCTTCTGTCTTTTTGTACAATGATCAGTAGGTCTTAGTGTTAAAGTATAGCCTAGGCCTACATCTTTTACGGTTTAACGATATTACTATAGTATAGTATATGGAATGCACGAGAGCCCATAACTGTTCTGCATCGTGGCTCAGCTAAAGACTGGTACTTGATGATCGTAGGCAACGAGGAGGAATGTAAGGAGTTAGACGTGACCGAAGGTAGGGAAGTGTGCTGGTGCTGAGGGATTTGTAGGTCAAACAGGTCAATTTAATTTTTATTCTGAATTCAACAGGAAGCCAATGCGGCTGATGAAGTAGGGCTGAGGAACTTGTTTGTAGTGGGACACTCAACACCACGCTAGCTAAGAAGTTTTGGATGCATTGCAGCCTATTGAGCTCAAGGTCTGAGAGACCGACAAACACCGAACCAGCATAATCAAGGCGAGAGGAGACAATTGGGAACAAGCTATGGTTGCGATATATTCTTAGTCAGAGCCAACCTGAAGTATTGCCCTAATGTGATAAAAACAGGATTTACAAAGTTTGTTAGATGCGGTCGGAATGTTGCTTACTGTCCAGGGTTAGCCTACCCCCAAGTGTTTTGACAGTTTCTGATACTGGCACAACAGAACCTGCGAGGTCGATACCGGAAAGTGACCCGAACAGAATTGCCTCAGACTTTGTCTGGGTTTTTGCCAAACCATTGAAACAGAACCATGCATAGGCCTACACAGATGAGAGGCACTCCTCGAGTTTTAGTTTAGCAGACGGATCAGTGTGTGACAGAGCAACATGGAGCTGAGTATTATCTGCGTACTGTTGTAATTGGCCTCCAAGGTGATTACGATCGACTGATTGGGGAAGTAAAGACTGTAAATAAGAAAGGGCCGAGAACAGATCCCTGTGGCACTCCTGGCGGGATTTGTACCCTCGACCTCTCAGCTGACAATCCAGCACGCTAACCATGTGCACTAAACTATATAGCACATTATTGTTGTAATTAGTATAACTTCTTTTACGCCGGTGTCTAATGCACAAGGCATCAATCGATGGCACACCAAAACCCAGCCGTTATCAATCAGGTCAATATCCAGAAGATCAGCACGTAAGATAGAGAGGCAGCCTATGGTGGATAAGCAATTTGAAACAGATAAGTTTTCAGTTGAGAACGAAATGACAGAGCAGAGCGGACAGACACGGGGAGAGAGTTCCAAAAAGTAGGTCCAGCAACGGAAAAAGCTCGTTTATCAAGAACAGTTCTTGATTTAGGCCTAAATATGACAAAAGATAATCAGATAACCTCGTTAAATAATTATAAGTCTGGGAAAAGAACTGATTTTAAGTAGTGTGGCTTGTCAGATCGAGTTGTTGACAGTTGTATAAAAACTATTAGCCCCAGTTTGAAACTTCTTCTTTGCTGAACAGGAAGCCAGTGAAAACGAAATAACCGCGCAGAGAATTGTACCTTAAAGAAATGGAAACATTTTTCTGTCTGTGATAGAAACATGCTGTTTTCACTTAATTATGCAGAAATTCTAGTCTAATTCAAATCCACTTTTGTTTCTTGTCCGAATCTGGGAAGTGTTCTCAGGCATGGTTCCATAATTATGCCCATCTTGTAGGCCTATACATCTGCAGCCTACGACTCTTTTCTTCAGTGTTTATCTGCCTTTTCGTGCTTATGAAATGCATTTTCTTTTATTACCTAGGCCTACTACTATCCTTAAATAAAACCTCATAGACCAGCTGCATACATATCATCCTCAGCTGACGTAACCCTTACCGCAATCGAAAAAGTAACATATTGTAGGCTTCATATTCACTGTTACAAGAAATGAACGGAAATGAAGGTGAGTTAGTTTTCTTTTACAAATCCTACTTACCTTTGTCTGGATCGGTTCTCCCAATACCTGACCTTCGTCTTTTGAATCTATGATTGCCACTCTGGCAGCCATTTTGCTCTATATCCTTCGGTGTAAATGACCGTATACTTCTGTCATTCACAAGATCACCACCCTCACTTCCGATAGCTCCGCCCTTCTCATCTCTCTGATGACATAGTCTAAGCCAGCTTCTCTTTCGCAGAATTGTTCTTACATTCAATGTTCTTATGCTGATCTTTTCTTTACAAGGATTTCGTTGAATGGCGGCCAAACTGGTCTTTTCCCTATAGGCCTACTCCCGAAAGCCACTCTTTCCACCGAAGGCTGGATCGAATCGTTCGCGTTGTCTCGAGTATTTTTGCGCCATCATCAGTGATTACTAATACAATATTCGCCAAATTCACCAAACCATGAACTCCTAAATATTACTATAAAGGAGTCAAAGGTCAGAATTCACTGGGTCATATGTTATTGTCATGCTGTTTACTGATAATCGGGTTTATTTGTCCCTTCATTTTTAACGGTAGGCCTATCCGTCGTTAGCAAAGTTCGTGTTGATGCTGAAATCCATTTAGAATGTCCGTCTGCCGTTGCACTTATGTAGGTCCTATAGCAGCCTATGATTGCCTTTGACTCTGTCAGATGTATTGAATTGAAATGCACTTGTTTCGATCTGTTAGATGTCATAGATACAGCGCTTTTCAGAGGTACTTAGAAATGCGTTATATTATAAGTTACCTGTAACTTATACATACATACATGCATACATACATACGTACGTACGTACATACACATAAGTCACGGTTTTTTAATAATAATAATAATAATAATAATAATAATAATAATAATAATAATAATAATAATAATAATAATAAGAAGAAGAAGAAGAAGAAGAAGAAGAAGAAGAAGAAGAAGAATAAGAAGAAGAATAAGAAGAAGAAGAATAAGAAGAAGAAGAACAAACAAATATACCGCTATCTCACAATCACTGAATCACATCATTTCGTCCCTGTTGCAGTCGAAACTACAAGAAGCTGGCACACAGAATCACTGCAGTTTGTTCAAGAACTAGGACGCAAGATCTCAGCAGCGACAGGCGACCAGCGTGAGACCAGTCATCTTCTACAACGCTTATCAGTCGCCCTACAAATCGGAAACTCTATCTGTTTTAGGCACCTCAGACTGCAACAACAGTAGCCCAGGACTGAACGACGGCTTATAAAAATATTGAAAACAGTTACTTTTAATCAGTCTGTGCATATGTTTGTTGGCTTTATGAAGAAATAAATTTGTCTTATAATAATAATAATAATTAAAAAGATCATTCTTGAGCTGTGAATTGAATGTCTCCAGAGTTGGAGCATTCTTCACATGGTCGGGAAGACTGTTCCACGCAGTGGGTCCCACGACAGAGAATGATTAGTCGCCAAACCGCTTGTTAACACGATATCTTTGGTTGATTGAATAAAAATAAATATAACGAAATCATTTCAGTTCGAGTTGCTCAATCGAGGTCTAGAGGACAGAGCAGCAGGTGCTCCAATCAACTCTAAGACCTAGCCTAGATCTCACCAATGACTAATAATAGGCGGCCTAAATTACGGCGAGAATCCAACAATTACCAAACAAATACTTTTGACGTTCTGCTCAGAAATGCTACACTGCTGTTTTTAGAGAGTTTCTATATTTTAAGTTGTCTGACTACCTTATAAGGGCCTTCTGTACTCAATTGTCACTTATTCCAAGGAAAGGCAGATCATGCGCACGACATGTCGCAGCAATTAAAGACCAAAGTTAGATTTTTAGACGACCTCCGATGGGGCAACAGAACTGATCAAATGAATGGTGGCGGCGGCGGCGGTGGTGGTGGTTTTGCATGAGTGTCGGTGGTCGTGGGGCAGTGGTGGTGGCGTTGGTGTCGGTGGTCGTGGGGCAGTGGTGGTGATGGTGGGGCAGTGGTGATGGTGGGGCAGTGGCGGTGGTGGTGTTGAGGATACGATGCTGAATTGGTGAGGGTGGTGAGGCTAAGCGTGGGTGAGAATATGAGGCCAGTGTGGCATATGACATGATGCCAATGGAGGTTGAGTGAAGGTGTTGGGGGGGGGCAGTGAGACTCTGTGGCCGACTGATGCATAATTGACTTGAATCACTTGATTATGTGATCGTAGCCTGATGTTGCGTTGGCAAACACCTCAACCGCAATAGATAGAGTAAGAATTCTCCGGACAAGAATGCTTTCTATAATTCAGACCACATTTCATTTGATGCGACAGTCTTCTGGTCTCCAGCAGAAGGGCTGCAGTTAGGAAGGCATCGACCCAATACGTCGTCTTCCGCCGACCGAGGGACCGCCGCCGCCGCCGCCGCCACCGCCGCCACCGCTGCCTGCAGATGTCCGGATGGGCGCCTCGGCTTCGGATGGGCCTTGCAATTTACGAACGACTTTGTGAGGAATTATGACCGCTCGGCCGACTGACTGGCTGCACGTGGCGATGGGCCGACTGATAGTCATCAAGCAGACAGGCAGGCAGGCAGACAGGCAGACAGGCAGATGAGCGGGCGGCCAAGGCAGATATCCCCAGAGAGGGGCATTGGGAAGTACAGACGGAGGAAAATTTGCGATGTATTTAACCACAAAGCGAAATAAATTCGCCGCAGAACCTGAACCTCTGGGAGTCATGGATGGATGGATGGATGGATGGATGGATGGATGGATGGATGGATGGATGGAGGGACGGACGGACGGACGGGTGGATGGATGGATGGATGGATGGATGGATGGATGGATTGATGGATGGATGGAGGGACGGACGGACGGGTGGATGGATGGATGGATGGATTGATGGATGGCTGACTGCATCGACTGATTAATCCATAGATCGAAATGGCAGAAGTCTGCAGTTTACTGTGTTTTCTGCGTCTGTTCAGTGTTTCGATGTCGATCGTCTGACTACAACTTGATAACTGAGGGCAGCCTTTGTCGGGTAATCATCATCATCATCATCATCGCTGCCCTGCAGCTGCCCAGAAACCCTCGCTTCTTCTTCCCCATTTAGTCTGAAATAAATGCCAACAGGGTTTCTGCAGAGTCTCAGTGACACGTCAGTTCCTTACGTGACAGATATCGACCATCTCCCGTTAAAGACCTTGCCTATTCCAGCAACCAACTTTAAACATCTCCAGTGGCAGACCGTTGTATAAAACCTTCAGAAGCCGACATTGCCTTCTAATCTTCACCGACGTTAATTAAGTGGCTACAGACTGAAATCTCCTGCGAGATCTCTGCTGACCATTAACTGCCTCTGTTGAGTGACCGAATCTGAGTAAGGCGCTTCTTGCCCTTGGAGGCGCCAGAGCCATGCCGTCGATAGGGTCAGCCTATCGGGGTCCATTGGTCATCATTGGACTGGGCAGTGGGTTCTCCGTCGTTGGGGCAGTTCCGGTGGCCATCACGTTTTCGATCGGTGTCAAGACTTCAGCGACGATCATCGGAATGGGGTTCGTTGGGTTCGGGTTCCTGCTGATCCTGCCCGGTCTCTTCTGGTGCCTCATGGTCCGCACTCACAGCTTCAAGTTCTGGCGACGCAAACGACGATCGACCGTCTCGAACACTCGGAAGCGCCACGACGACGAAGAGGAAGAGGACGACGAGGAGGAACAGGAGGAAACACCGGCCTTGAAGTCAGTATATCAATCACTCGCCTAATCACATGTCTCCATATATATACATGACGCCACATGACATGAAATGACAGGTAGACGTGAGATAAGATATTGTATTCGTAATTGATGTTTATATAGCGCCGTTCAAAGAGCAAAATGAGCCAGAGGCGCTCTCTGCGCTGGTCTGTATGATTGCTAAATGTAATTAAGAACTAGACAAAATAAGACAATTGCATCAGTTAGAATCAACTAGAAAACTCACCAGTGGCTGCGGACCCAAGCGCACAACCGACCGATTCCCATCGACAGTTGACATGATTGTGGCATGGCTGTTCAGAGTCTCTGGACCAAGATGCGTCGTCGATAGATGGAGCAACGTCCAGTTAGCTACATTGGTTAAAACGAAGTAGGTGGCGTCCCAGGGGCCTCTCTCTGCGAGACACCAACAGATGGCGGTTCGCCATCCGATGGTAGTAGCTCATTTAAGAGAGATCTAAATCTCAGGTTAGCACGGTCCCTGCACGGAGACCTTCAATGGTGTGGCGCCCATTCAAACGGAATCTCACCCGATCAATTCATTGGAATATGAGCAGGGTCAAGGCAATGCGGTCGCTACATTTAAAAAGCGTGTACATTTACATATGCACCTGCGACTAGTGTAATATAGCGGTCAGCTTCTTGGAATTTCAACGCGTAGGCCTAATCTTTGTTGGTTGGCATAAATTAGACCTTTTCATAGCATCAGAGTTGGATTTTTGAAATTTCTGACAGGTAGGACCGAAATTTAGTGTGTGAAATGGCAAAATGTTAGAGGGCGCTAAGGGTCTGTAGAGCGTTGTAACCTCCCCACCGATGTCTGCACAGTGCCCTGTCGCGAACGAGTTAGGTCTATAGCTTATATATTTAAATAACTATTGCTGATAGGAATTCGGACTTTTGCAGGTTAATTAGTGCTGTGACGTTATTAATGGTTAAAACGGACTGTTCGATTAGAACCTGAGGTTGTTGAGTTTTGACCTATAGTCGTTACTCGTTATGATCCCTAGCTTTGGCAGCCCGGCGGCTGCCAAAGCTTTCAGAGCATATCTTTCGAACAATGCTATTGACAATTCAAGAATTGTGAAGCGTAATTGGTGCGTGGATTGAAACTGATAATCCTATAGCCTGCATCTTTAAATCATGACTGTGGAGCTTGGCATTTGTCCAAAGGTTCGCTTGAAGATGTTAACCCCTTCGTACGACTGCACACTGAACTCACATAACTCACACATAGCAAGATACAAGTATACTAACCTAGACCAGATAAAAGACTCAATTGGTCCTTTTCTTTCTTCTTTACGGTCGTCGCTTCATCGTCCGTCGTTGGCGTCGATCGCACACGTACTCAGTCTCTTTCTCCGTTTGCTTCTGTCTTGTGCCACTAAGCTATAGGCAATTATGAACGTCCTTTTCGCACCAGTTCCTAACGTCGTCCAACCATTCTAAGCTAGGTGTACCACTGGTGTACCTCTCTCGTACCTCTTTCCGGTCGGTTCCTCATTCCAAACATGACTCTTTTGACCATTCTGATAACATTCTGGTGTCATGTAGAAATTCAGTTTCCTTTCCATGTTTCACGATGTTCCGTGTGCAGCCTCTCATCATCTTATACGTCAGCTGTTGTCTTACACTTCTGCCATCACCTGACTGATGCTCAAGATCCGTCTGTAGCACCTCATCCACAAACGTAGGCCTATTTCAATGGCGATTATTATTGGCTCTAAACCCGTCGTCGTCTAAACTTAGGCCTACTCTTAAGACTGAGTGGCTGGATATGTAGTCCAACCCGGAGCTGTTTGCACTCGATCGGAATCGCTAGACTAACGAACGACATTCACTTCCAAAGAATACAACATTTCGGGTCTTACAATTAAAGCATGTGAATATAGGCTAATGGTTACTTAAGATGGTGGTAAGGCAACGTAAGAAAAGTTAAGTAAGGTATTGTAATGTGAGGTAAAATGAAGCAGTCATTCTTTCGAGACGTTGCCTGAAGTCGTCAGTCAGAGGTTCATGAAGTGGAGAGAAAACAGGACAATTAACCCTCTATAGCTCATCTGAATTAGTGCAAAGCAACATTTGAAGCCAGTTGTTGTCTGATGTTTTAGCAACAGCTGCACTAACAACAGATGCAACAAGGATCACCAGCTCAACAACGCAGTGGCACCACCGAGGGAAAGGCGATGGCCACCCCCGTACATCGACTCCCCTCCGCTCATCATCACCGACCACTGCGCCACCGCCACCAACCCCCTCCAGGTGGCTACACTCACCTCCTCCTCCTCAGAAGACGCTGCTGATCCCTCGACCGCCGCTGCCGTAGCCGTAGACTGTTGCTATGACAACAGCGCAGACTGTCAGATGAACAATAACAACGGAAATGCTCCAACAGACAATGACAACGCTGATGCTGTTGCTACTGACGTAGACAACAACAACCGAGAGACGACTTTCTCCACAACTCCAGCTCACTGCAATTCGTCGTCTTCTCCCACTCAGTCTCATTCTCTGACTCCGAGGAGAATCGAACAACCAGCGACCATACTCACCTCCTTCTGATATATGCACCGATCGCTCTTCTCCGGTTTCTTAACCTCGTTCAGTTGCGGATTGGCGGCATAGCTATTGTCTTTCTCGCGAGGAAATAGAATTCGCAGATGTCACCTCAGTTCATTTAATCGCAGCCTTCTCTTCTAAAGTCTGTGCGTTTTCTATTACAAATGTCTCTCACCTTTCTCCTTAGATATCTATGCTTACGTCGGATATCTATGCAAGTGCACCCTGACACGGCTTCTGCTGGAAGTAACGACAGATCAAGTGCCAGCCCCACGTACAGCCCTCCTCCTCTATCTCGATCAAACCCAGCGAAGTCCATGCATAGGTTGAACTTTGACCGAACGACTAACAGAAGATACACGATTCAAGTTTAAACCAACAAAAGCTGGCTTTCCCGAAGCTGTGTGGGAAATTTTACAACACTCACTTAGCTGCGGCATCGATTAAACTATTATTACACTCTGCACATCTCGAACACGCGGTTTATTAGCTTGGTATAGACCGAGAGAACAGCGATCTAGACAGGTTACATCAGTTTCTCTGACTGATTGTCATAGACGATACTTTAATCAAGGCAATGCGTGTGTATTGTGACAGGAACTACACGCTATTTAAACTGCAGAATGAGGTTGCTCAAACACTGCTGAACTGTGACTCCAGATTTGTACACGATACTGTCAAAAGCGCGAATCTTCTGAGAATTGATAGACTTCGGTCTACCAATCAATACTGAGATGAGATGGAGTTTTTGCTGCGAATGTTTATATCTGTAGTTGGCATAAAACTAATGAAATTTGCTTCTGCGAAAGATGAAGAATTATTTCGAAGGACAAAGTTTGATCATGCCAAAAATCGCTCAATTTCTTGCCAACGAGGTCATCTGGATCTTGCCAGCAAGGCAATCGGTTACCTGAATCAAATGCATTTCAGACTGCAAATTCTTATGTTCAGTCAAGTTGCTAATTATCCTATAAGAAATGTAGCCTATATGATTCCTGAGCAGCGACCACTTTCCAGTAATAAGCAATGAATTGCTTCTAGACTTGGCAACGGATTCTTAACAACTAGTTGGTGCATGCGTTCAGAGCTGTAATCTATACGACTGCATAGTGTACATGTATAGTCTGCAAGACGAGTAAGCAATTAATTAATCCTATACTCTGTTGCTACAGCACTCGTGGAATAAGCCGCTTATTTTATACAATTTTAAGAACTTGAATAAAGACTTTCGAGTAGTCTAACTTGCTATAAAATCTGAAGACTTTGGGAAGTAGGTATTATAATGTCTACACTCTTATTAAAGGTGCATATTATGGGTTTTTTTACTAGTCATTTACTCTGAATTTCTGACGTTTGCTGTAGATACTTGCATTTTAAACTTTTAACCTCCTTTTTTTGTTAGCTGTCAGATATAAGTTTGTGTAATAGAAACAGTATTGTCTTATCTTACGATACCTTGTACTAAATTGCATTATTTCGATTGGACTTCAATATAATTTTGAATACAATTTCACTTGAAGCGATCATTGATTGATTGATTGAACTTAGTATTTTGACATAGAATAGATTTCCTTATCATACTATAGGCTGCTTAATTTCATACAAACTTGGATACATGCATAAATACACTCATACATGTACATATATACATAGATAAATGCATACACATATACATAAAGACACACTCATATGACTGCCTTAGCACAAGCAGCAGTGGCGTAACGAGGGGGGCAGGGGGCGGCCGCCCCCGGGCGCAGGACAGGGGGCGCAAAATTAGGCTGTAGAAATTTTTTTTAAAGAAATCCGGCAAGAATAGCTAAAAAAGTAAAAAAAAAGTAACTAATATGCACGAGCATGGTAGGGGCGCGGGCGCCAAGAGGGGGCGCAAAATGAGGCTTGTGACAATGTAACCACTTTTTCATGGAAAAAGACGGAAAAGCAAAAAAAAAAAAAAAAGGTCATCAGAATTTTTGGCGGAAGTAAGAAAAAAAATTTCAGGAAATTCTTGCCCCCGGGCGCACGAACCCCTAGTTACGCCACTGACAAGCAGCTAAGACCTCAGAGCTCTTCACATTTCTGTTACGCCTATCAGAGGCGCTGATATTGACGTAGGGCCCTATAAATCTAAGGAAATTCAGTCACTTCATTGGTTCGTTTGTTTTTGTATTTTTCTGAGTTTTATAAACTTTTGATTCGCATTCATTCATACTTTCTCAATTTTTCTATCTATCTCCGTTTTTTGACGACCTATTTTTAGTTATCATAATAATTTTTGACAACCTCCTTTGGTTAAAAAGAATGTTTGATGACTTTGTTTGGTCTCCGATGATTGTTACGATCTTGCTTTGTGTTTTTAGGATGTTTGGCGATCTTAGTTGGTTTTCCAGGATAGTTGGTCAACTTGTTTGGTTTCAAAGAGTTTTGATAACCTTTTTGGATTCCCAGGATTTTTGATAGCTTTGTTTGGTTTCCAGGATGTTCTATCATAATTTATATAACTTTGTTTTGTGTCCCATGATTTGTGATGATGACCGTATTTTCCAGGGTGTCTGATGACATTTTGTGGTTCCCAGAACTTTTTATGACCAAATCGCATTTGGCTTTCCAAAATATTTTATGACCTTGTTCGGTTTACCAAGATTTCTTATCACTTTGTTTGGTTTCTCATAATTTTCACCTTTGTATGATTTCTCAGGATTTTTGTGACTGCATTGTTTCCTGGCATTCGTATGGTTTTGTATAGTTTTCCAGGATTGCTGTGAATTGTGATCTTTTTAGAGTTCTCAAGATTTTTTTTCTTGCCTTGTTTGTTTTCCATAAATTTTAATTTTTCACTCGCGTTGTTTGAGTCTCAGTAAAAGACCTAGTAGTAGATTTCGTTTATTAAAAATACTAAGTTGACATACCGCAACTTGTTTACATGGGATAATGAAGGTAATGAAATTAAAAACTATAAGTTTATGCCTTTAGTCAGATTGAGAGTTAAATCTTAAAATCACCGAATAGTCCGAAATAGAACCCTAGAGATGAAATTGTGGTCATCTTTTTTGGGCAGTTCAAATTCATGAGGCCTAGGGCGCAGAGCATATATGGCCTACGTACGGTCGGAGGAAAGAGGCCTCTAAGCACATGTTGAAAGTTCCGGTTGACCGCTTGAAGGAGTCTAACGTCTGCATCTTCCATCATTCTGTCTAAATCCTGGTGTTCAGGAGGGAGGTAGCCCAGTCGTTTGGCCCTTAGCAGGAAACGTTGGAGTTTTTGACGGTCGTTTGCGGTAGTGAATCCCCACCAAGCGGGAGAGGCATACAGAAGGCGAGAGATGGTAGTTGCACGTGCAACTTCATGGAGCGCAGTTGGAGGGAGACCGTGTGCCCTGAGGACTCTGAGAGCGTGGAGCGAACCAGAGCATGCACTTAGAATCCTGTTGACATGGGAAGAAGCACTAAGATCGTTTGCAATAGTCACTCCGAGTATGAGCATTGATGTTACTCTCACGATTTCCAAGGTAGGTGGGTCAGATGTTCCTTTGTCGCGTCGACGGTGGATGATCATTTCCTGAGATTTGCTCTCATTCAGTCGTAGATTGTTCCTAACGGCCCATTCCGATACGTTTTCCAACTCCTCCGAAGTGAAACTCCTCATGGAGGATCCAATAATTAAATAAGTGTCATCCGCATACTTCCTAATCAAGTTCTGAGGATTGACCGGGTGCAAATCCGAGGCATCGATGATGTATGATGATGGGCCTACCCCAGAACCTTGAACAACGCTGGCGTTGATGAACGCAATGGTTGATTTCAGCCTGGAGAAGCGGGTAAGGTGTTTTCTGTCTTGTAGAAATTCTACCAGCCAATTGTAGATATGATCTGGGATTTCTAGTTGGGAAAGCTTTTGCGCAAGGGTGGAATGGCGCACAGAATCAAAAGCTTTTGAAAAGTCCAGGGAAATCAACGTGACATAGTCATTTGTTGATAGTCTTGTAAGTCTTCCAAGAACTTTTGATTATTTTGTTTAGTTTGACAGTATTTTAAAATCCTCGTTTAGTAATCACGAGTTTTCGTGATTTTACAAAGATCCCAGAACAGGGCATCAGTTCTGTGAAACCTTCAAACACTCGAAGGGATTTGACGTTGTGTTGGCCGAGAAGTGTTCGTATTCTGTGGATGTTGCGTATTCAATTTAGCGTAACTGCGCTGGGTATTTTTTTAACTTTACTAATTTTGCTAGCATCGGTTCCAGTATGGGAATTGTAAAAAAATAACTGGGACGTTGATTTATGTGCAGTTTGGGTGTGAAATGTAGACTTTACTATGGGATCCGAAGAAGTACTGAGGGGTTGAACCCCCAACCCCCGACAATTCTCACCCTGATCGGTTCAACAAGTCGCCTCTTATAGGAAATATGGTAAAAGTGCATTTTAGTGCATTTTATTGATAGTGGAGGTAGACGTGTATTTTTTAACGTATTTTATTATTTCAGAGATTTTCATTATAACTGTAATGAATCCAGCTTCTGTTTAATCAAGATTCTTTTCATCTATCACACTTCTATTTAGGCTAAAATTATTTTCATCAATCCCACTTCTATTTAGCAAGAATTCTTTTAGTCAATCCAACTTATATTGGACCAAAGCGAAAACCCCATGCAATGGCGAGTCATTTAGCCTACTACGCTAAACTACACGCTTTTTATCGGTGCAGCTTCTATTTTGACAAAGAACTATTTTCAGCAATCCACCTTCCATTTACTTAGCCAGGTAAGAGAAATAATAAAACACGCTGAAATACTCGGCTGACAGCATCATGAATTAAATACGCTAAAATACACTTCTACCAGAAATATATATATTTATATATTTATTTAATATATATTTGTATATATATTTATTTATTATTTGTAGTAATATAGCTAGAGAGAAAACAGGCGAGGACCAACGATTAGAAAACCTTCATATGGTTGTACACAGCTTCACAACGATCGATTTATTTAGTTTAGAACGCGATAGTGTTAACGGTAGGCCTATACGAAGACTGCAATGATGCACAGGCATACAGGCAGCAGCAGCAGCAGCAGCAGCAGCAGGCCTGCAGTGCATCATGCTATGGCCTTTCATCTATGCATCAGCTGAAACGCTCTGACGCCAAGGTACACAGGAAATACTATTAATTGTGTTTATTTGTTAAACTTTTGTAGCTTCAGGATATTTCTCCACGGGATGGACAATCGATTACTCGTAAGCTCTGGAGGGCAATCGGCGCATCCGTTCGATCGCCAGAAGAGACAATAAACCCTGTCGACATATAGATCGATGCCAGCAATAGTCATTCTTCTCCATTTAAGTATCATTCATAGGCATTTAGGTATAGAGCGCTTTGAACGGGTTTAAACTGCGCAATATAAATGACCAACCATATACTCAAGTGCACCATATATTTGAGAAAATAAAATACAGCCCGTAAAAACAAAGTTTCTTACTATATCCATCTAGTATCCTATAATGCGTCTTATGAAGCAGTTACCTCTACAAATATATAGTCCGCGTTCATTTTACGACTGCGGCCAATCACAACGCTGGCCAATGACAACGCTGCATATCGGAAAAGGGGATTCCCCGATTCGAAAAGTTGAGTCCCCGATTCTATAAGCTAGCCTTTTTTGGGGGAGCTGAAATTTTGATAGAATGAAGTGTGTGCGAGGGCGAGTCTATCTGCCAAGTTTCACGACGATTGAATGATTGTAAGTGATCGAACTAGTCGTCGCAAGATTTGACTTTTTAGCCTGTGGCTCAAACAATCAATCAAGCAAGATTCCCGCAAGTTAAACTAGATGGATAATAAAATACAGCCCGTAAAACAAAGTTTTTTACTATATCCATCTACTATCCTATAATGCGTCTTATGAAGCAGTTACCTCTACAAATATATAGTCCGCGTTCATTTTACGACTGCGGCCAATCACAACGCTGGCCAATCACAACGCTCCGTATCGGAAAAGGGGATTCCCCGATTCGAAAAGTTGAGTCCCCGATTCTATAAGCTAGCCTTTTTGGGGGAGCTGAAATTTTGATAGAATGAAGTGTGTGCGAGGGCGAGTCTATATGCCAAGTTTCACGACGATTGAATGATTGTAAGTGATCGAACTAGTCGTCGCAAGATTTGACTTTTTAGCCTGTGGCTCAATCAAGCAAGCAAGCAAGCATCGACCTATCAATATAGGTCGATGCAAGCAAGCAAACAAGCAAGATTCCCGCAAGTTAAAGTAGATGGATAAAAACAAGGCGTTTCTCCGTCTGTCTCTGTCTGTCTGTCTGCCTGTGTCTCTGTCTGTCTTGCTGTATGTCTCTCTCTCTCTCTCTCTCTCTCTAATCTCGATCTGTTTTCCGTCTCTCATGGTAGCCTATGCTAGAATATATAGCCTATACATGTAGGGTTCACATGTTCAGGATGTGCTCCTTGCGTTTCTTAGCGTTAATCATCTGGCAGAGAACTTGACTCGATTCTTAATTTCTTACTATACTGAATGTCTACTAAGAAGCTAAGTGGTCTTTTATAAGTTATAAAATTATAATATGAGGCTTAATTAGAACAGTAATGATAAACAGATTAGAACGACGGTAAATTAGCGTTTTGCAAACTAAGAGAAAACCATGAACTGCATAATATATATACCGGTATATCAGGAGCGCCGCACTTACGCTAGTGCGTACAGCGCTGAAAGGCTAAGAAATGAAAAATTGCAAATGAAAAAAGTGAAATATTATTACCTTTTCCGATCACATAAGTTATAAAATTATAATCACTTAGATAGCCTACTAGTTTTAGCAGGTAAACTACAGTGTAACACCATCTAGAGGTTTATATCTCATACCATTCCTCACGCTCTTTCACTGTCAATGTCGCTGGTCACTCATCTAATTCGCACACCCTCACCTGCGGTGTTCCTCAAGGTTCTGTTCTCGGTCTTTTTGCTGTTCATTCTTTACACCTCCCCACTTAGCAAACTCATTTCCTCAGCCTCTGCCGTTCATCACCTCTATGCCGACGACACACAACTCTGCATATCTTTCTCCCCTCACTGCCTTCCAGATGCAATAAATCACTTACGCAACACCATCACTCAGATTTCAGGCTGGATGACCGCTAACCTGCTATGTCTTAATCCTTCGAAAACAGAACTTCTCATTATTGGCCTCCGCGAGCAATTAAACAAACTAGCCTATCCTCCCGACCTTTGTCCAACAGATCTCACTTCTCCCGTACCTTACTCTTCTCCTGTTCGCAATCTTAGAATCATTTTCGATAAGAACCTTACCTTTTCCGACCACATCACCCAGCTATCTCGAACCTACTGTATGCACATCTGTGACCTTTGTCAATTGCGCCCAATACTTGACTACAAGACCGCGTGTACAATTGTTCATTCCAAACTCGACTACTGTAACTCCCTTTTTATGAAACGCTTGCAAACAGTCACCAAAACGCCCAAACACCACCACAAACCCCTGTTCTCAAATCACTTTATTGGCTAAAAGTCACACAGCGCATCCAGTAGAAAATAATAGCTATTACCTACAATGCCCTTCAAACCTCTAAATCTTCTTACATTCGACAGCTAGTCACCATCCAAACGACCGGGTCTACTCGCTCATCATATCTTTCTCTGTCTCGGCCTCCAGTCTCCTCTCAAATTCTGCAACCGTTGCACCTGCTATTTGAAACGGACTCCCAAAAGACCTCCAACAGTTTGCTCATCCTCCTATCTCTCATCTTAATCTAACCTCCCCTTCGCTTGACTCTCCTCTCCTACTTTCCACTCACGACTGAAAACCAAACTCTTCAAAATATTCTATCCTGACTGTACTCCTGCGCCACCACACGACAACCATCATCACCGATTGCCACCGTAGCACTATGCTGTCTCCTCGGCTTGACCTCCCCGCATTTTGACCTGGCACCGAAACGAACAGAGGAGTTTGGCTATTGCGGACTTGATTTCGTAATCGTAATCAAACTTCTAAAGCGCCACTCGAAAGCCAAGCGCAGGGCACCAGCTTATTCACGAGCGCTGCGTCTAGTCAGAAGGGTTGTCCGAGATAGTAGTCCGAAGGAAACCGAGTCCGGTTTCCAGAGGATCAGAGGGGTCAGAGTAGCTAGGGTGGGTGTCGTTTAGGTCAAGAGTTGAAAGGTAGATGATCATTGATCAGTTGAGTCGAGGTAGGAGTTCTTGAAAAGGAGAGACTTTAGTTTCGAGTGGAAAGCCTTGGGGTGATGGATAGAGGAGCCTGAGGCAGATGATGGTGGGTGATTGGCGATGATGGTGGAGGAACCGAAAAAGTCATGAATTCAGGAGGCAGATCGTTCCAGAGACGTGGTGCAGTGTTGGATATGGCTCGGTTGGAGAACATGAGATTAGTAGTGACCGGAGGTCGAGGAAGAGTGAGAACGGAGGATGAACGGGTAAAGCGGGTTGGCTGGATGGTGAAGAGGTCGCGAAGATATTGGGCTGGGAGTATTTTAGGGAGTTGTAGGTTAGTAATAGGACTTTGAAGTGAATTCGCTCTGGGATTTTTAACCAATGGAGTGATTTGAGGATGGAAGTAATATGATGATGCTTGGGCGTTCTGGTGACGGCTCTGGCTAGTGTGTTTTGGATTAACTGCAGACGCTTTAGTTTGGTGGATTCCAGGTCGAGAAAGAGGGAATTGCAGTAGTCGAGCTTTGAGTGGACAATGGGGGTGGCAATACTGGAGGCAGTTTTGAAATCGAGCATGGGTTGGATTCGGCGGAGGTCACGAATGTGCATGAAGCAGGAGCGCGAAATTAGAGAATGAGAGATGTGGATCAAAAGTAACACCGAGATTGCGGACCGAGGCATCACAGGTGAAGGTCTGAGATGAAGAGTTAGTGGATAGGTGTACTGTTGGACCTTGTTGGTCAGGGATTTTCTTGATTTGGTCAGGAGGTTCCTGAGCTGGCGCTGATTTGATATAGCGCCGGTGATTAAGCTGGTCTCCTTGACGTGGCTTTTGTCGGCGCTGAGAAATTTTCGAAGATTTACACTTAGATTTACATTTAGTGAATTAGTAGTAGCAGACTAACTTATTAAGCATAGTAGACTAGTGCAAGCATTATTTACAACATTATTTACAACAGCTTGTTTCGAATAATTTTTCAAGTAGGCCCATGATCGATATTGTTGGACCTTGTTGGTTAGAAATCTATATTTTACAAGAAAATAATTTTAAGCATCGGGCCACCCTTAAAACGATTTCGACAGACCCTAATAAATTTTCCTAATGATGCTACTCGTAGTCTTATACCATCATTAGACGAAGCCTCCAGTTTTACGGTGCATCAGAGGTTATTACCTCATTGTGATGGCACGTGTTGTTTTAACGTTCAGTGCTACACAAAATATGCAGTGATAACTTGAAAAGTGCAGCGTATATATGGCTTCTCTCGAATGCTACTGTATCTTTCAAATTTCAAAATATCAAAATGTTTTGTTCCTTGAACATTTAGATTCGGTAGTTGAATCCTTCTTGCTTGGTTTGTGTACCATTTGTAAACTATTTCTGCTAATTGTGTCTGGTCGGCAATAAGTTTACCTTAAGGCTTATGATGTTCTTGGAAATTGAACGTATTTTCTAGTTTTTATATTAATTTCAATAAATGTCTGGTTTGCTATTATTGTCCGCAGTCAAACTCAAAATCGACTCAAACTACATTTTAGCTACGAGTGACGGCTGGTTCCTACTAGCACTAAAATTATAGAGCAATTTTTTTTCAGATGACTGCTTAAAATACTACCATTACAGTGTGGAAATTCGAAAAAGTTTAAGTGGGGAGGGGGCACATCCCCTCCCCAAACCCCTCTCCGCGGGGCCCCCACATGCCATTGTCCCCGGCCTATGTGTGATCTCAAGCCTATTGTGCGTACACAATTAAAATCCTGGCGGCTCCGCTGATATAATTCCCTACAAGGGAAAAAAGCGAGAATACCTCTAGCGAAAGGCAAACTCGGCCAAAAGTTTGGAACTTTCTTAATCTTTATCTCCGGATTTACTCATCCGCCAAACGCTAATCCTGGAACTGACGTGGGCTATCCATAGATGCTCATTCAAAATAAAATCTGTGCCGCCTGTGTGGTCAGGTTCGGCTCCAAGTCCAGCAAATGTAGGCTACGTGGCAGCTATGCATACGGGTAGATGGGTAATGCTTGGAGATGGAGCAGCATAAAGAAAGGACAAGGAGAATCAAGATAGGAATTTTAAGAAACAAGGTTTTCAATTTTGAATTAAAGACCTGCCCAGAAACTACAAGACGAGCAGAACATAATGTAATAGTTGATCAGAATAATTATGTACGTATATATGTAAGTCTAGCGTACGTGAGTAATTAAGGCCTATATGCATGATTTACTGATGGCCCATTATGGACCCAATACGCGGGATCAACGAACATCCATGGCCTTACATCCATGGAAGGATACGAGCAACAAAGATCACGATATCGATCGATATATGCGAGTGATCAAACTCTCGAAAGCGATTAAGACTAATCAAAGCCATCGACGAAAGATTTAGCTCCATTTGATTTCACTCTCAACTGAAAATTACAAACTTTATACAGATTTTTAAACAACGTTACATACTTAAAGCAATTAGTTAGATGTATACAGGCATGATGGATTAACCTAGCTAAACATTGGATACTATGGCAGCCTGGTTATAGGCCTATTTATGGCCAACATGGAAAGTGCAGCTAAATCGCTGCAGTGATACGAGATGCTCATAAATATTTACGGATGACACTTTGCCATCATCAAACGGTTCAAACCCCTCTCTAACGGCTTTTTCTTTCGCAACTTTTAAAACTGCTGCTTCTCCGAAAAGTTTTTAAAACTCTGAGGAATGTGCTTTCATTTAAATCAGAATTGGGTTCTGCCTTTATAAGCAAAACTAATAAAATATTCTTACAAAACTATCAGTGACTAGTATTATATAAGAAATCTTGTGTCTCCATAATCTCTCAATTAGGAATCGTGTGTTGTCTCAGAAAGCGTTTCTTTCAACTGTGACTCTGAGCCGTCACTGGATCAGCTCAATTTTACCCACAATCTTTCCCTCCCAAATGGGCAGAATGGCCCTGTCGTCCGTTACCTCTTCGTGAACAACACCCGAATCGAATTCATCGCTCGCCTTCCGAAAGAAAAACCTACAAAACATACAGTTCAGCTAACTACCATCAGTTATAGGCCTATAACAAATATGACAAGAATCAATGTTTCAAAATGTGATGAGGTAACTTTACTGCTGTATCCTCCTACTACTTTCCTCATAATCATCATCTTCTTCTTTTCCTCCTCCTCCTCCTCTCCTCCTCCTCCTCCTCCTCCTCCTCCTCTTCTTCTTCTTCCTCCTTCTTCTTCTTCTTCTTCTTCTTCTTCTTCTTCTTCTTCTTCTTCTTCTTCTTCTTCTTCTTCTTCTTCTTCTTCTTCTTCTTCTTCTTCTTTCTTCTTCTTCTTCTTCTTCTTCTTCTTCTTCTTCTTCTTCTTCTTCTTCTTCTTCTTCTTCTTCTTCTTCTTCTTCTTCTTATTCTTCTTCTTCTTCTTCTTCTTCTTCTTCTTCTTCTTCTTCACATTCTTCTTCTTCATCTCTTCTTCTTCTTCACATTCTTCTTCTTCACATTTCTTCACATTCTTCTTCTTCTTCTTCTTCTTCTTCTTCACATTCTTCTTCACGTTCTTCTTCTCATTCGACTTCTTCTTTGCATTCTTCTTCCCATTATTCTTTCCCACACCTTTTGTGCACTTTTCTTTCAAAATTTTCTCGTTTGCACTTTTCGCATTCTTAATTACCTTCTTCGCATTGTTCTCATTCTTCTTCCTCTTCGTATTGTTCTTTCTCTTCCCTTTCTTCTGATTCTTTTTATTCCTTTTTCTTCGCATTCTTCCTATTCCTCGTTTTCTTTTTGCATCCTTATTTGCATTTTGCTTTTCCACACTCTTCTTTTTCTTTTTCACGTCCATGCGTGCATTTTTCTTCATATTCTCGCACTCTTATCCTTCGCATTCTTCTTCTTCGAGACAAAAAGAAAAAATTTAATCGAAATCGGACTCTAAGCGCTTACCTTTCTGGTAATTTAAGGAGTCTAAGGTACGCACAAACATGAAGTATACATGTCTGTTTGTCTATATAATGTAAGTATGCATCAAGACTCGTAATGCAGTGTCTTTTGTGTATAGACCTACTTCGCAAATGCACTGCCATCAAGACGAGAAAGGAAATGGACAGTTCAGATCAGTCTCATTATAAGATAGGCTATTTTGAGAAAATATGTTCTCAGCGGGACCGCCATAATTAAGCCACACCCTCCAAAGGGTCGTCCTTCATAATAATAATCGTCGTTTTAATTTCAAACTGACACAACGCAAGATGATTACAAATCAGTATTAAAGGATGATCACAAGTTATTACAGGAGTTTGAATTTAACTGTATACGGCAGCCATGCAAGGCGCCCATCACGTCCTACATCTCATTTTACGAACGCGCCATCTCGCGAATGATAGGCTGAGTGGACCTTTGCGAGGGTTATGGCCTTATGGGAAGCGATCCCGCTACCTACTGCTCCCCCATCATAATTATATGGACTGTATTACTTGCAGCTTAGTCGAGCTAAGCAGAGTGCCACAAATTATGAAGCGCAATCTGACAACATCGAAAGGCGCTCATGATAATATATCGACGCCTTAGTTATCGGACACCTTATTTATAATTTATCTCTAATAGTTTGTTTGTGTATTTATTTAGTCCTTCATTTGCGTATACTATATTCTGTGGAAGAGATGAGCGATGCTTAGCGATGCTAAGAAATGGTGCACCAAGCTAGGATTTGCTCCACATTAATTCCTATTATATGTAATCGACCGTATCAGAGAAGCATCAGAAGCATGATCCAGCCAGTGTCGCAATATAAAGTCTCCGCAAAAGCAGTCTCGCCGGACTGAAAATAATGCATAAGCCAACTACTCTTCTCCGTTTTTTCTGTTCCCTTCACAAATTTCATGTCACTATTGTAAGATTCAGCTTAAATAGGCCTATGCTAGGCTACACTTTTTAAATGTTAGAAAATCCATCCGCTTAAAATTATAATTAAATTTAAAACAGACTGTTTCTGGATACCGGCGATCTCTGCCTGCGATATAAATTCCAGTGGTTTCGCTTCTAATCATTTCAAAAGTTAAGTCTATAGCCTACTATTCCTGAGACTGTAAGGGTGACCCGTCAGAACGGCCCAGGACAAATCGGCCCGACAAAATGGCCCCGACAAATGGGCCCCGACAAAACGGCCCCGACAAAACGGTCCCCGTCAAAATGGCCTCGACAAAACAGCCCCGTCAAATCGGCTCCCGTCAAATCGGCCCCAGTCATATCGGCCCCCGTCATATCGGCCCCAGTCATATCGGCCCCAGTCATATCGGCCCCAGTCATATCGGCCCCCGTCAAATCGGCCCCAGTCATATCGGCCCCAGTCATATCGGCCTGGATACCGGCGATCTCTGCCTAATAGACTACCTAATATCCAATGTTGCAAGTACTTTCAAGCTTACGCTGACAAACGATGTTGAAATGAGGCCTCAAGCGACGGTTCAGCTGGACTGCGGAGACCATCGTCTAATGCTAACTGGTTGGCGTATTTAATTATTTAAATGCTTTCAATCACAACTATCATAGAACCAACTTCTATTATGGCAACGAATTATTTTTCATAAATCCAACTTCCATTTTAACGCCAAAATTATTTTCAGCAATCCAACTTCCATTTTAAACTGACCACATAAAATAATTTGGCAACGTAAACTACGGTTTTACCAATCCGAGTTCTATTTACGCAAATAATTCTTTTCATCAATCCAACTTAAAAGTACTTAGGACATGGGATATTTTGTGATGGGCCGATGTGACTGGGGCCGATATGACTGGGGCCGATTTGACGGGGGTCGATATGACGGGGGCCGTTATGACGGGGGCCGAAATGGCGGGGCTGTTTTGTCGAGGCCATTTTGACGAGGGCCGTTTTGTCGGGGCCGTTTTGTCGGGGCCCATTTGTCGGGGCCGTTTTGTCGGGGCCGATTTGTCCTGGGCCGTTCTGACGGGGTACCGACTGTAAGCATGTTTCGCCTTACCTAAGGTTGCCCTTTTTCGTAAGAAGTTGTTTAAACTGGCCAAGGGTTGGGTGTTTGCCCGGGAGGGTAGTTCGGTAAGGAATTGGGTCTTCGCACAGGTAGTAGCCAACTATGGTGACGTCAGTTGACGACGATTGGTCACCGGAGATGACACAGCTGCTCCTGGTGCCATCTGCCGCCAGATCAGAGTAACACCTACAGCACGTGCCCAATTAACAATCATATTATAATTGGCATTATTCTTACCGCCGTCAAATGGCTGCCGTCAGGAACTGATGATGATGTTGACGAATTTGCATAATATGCAATTAAGGCATATTAGGTGAGTCACTGAGATCTTGCCTCATTCATAGCTCAGGAAACATTGTTGAAATTTCTTAAATCGCGTCCATTGACTATAGAGCCTTCGTGAAGTTCTTGTAAGGCGCTATAGATCTATATATAAATGGCCATGTACATACATAGGCCTACACACATACAAGAAAATTTTACTTTCAAGCGCTATGTATATCCAATTCAATTTGATATGATCTAATGACTTTGATGATTGCCTTTAACCTTTAGCGAAGCCATTTTACGACAAATGGAGGTGGAAGCGGGATAATACTTTTACCCCAAAGAAATTTTGAATATCTCAGCTCATAGGTAAGCTACAGTGACAAATGAAGTGTCCATTTTAATATTCCAAGGTCCAGGAATCGATTAATGGTAGTTGCAATATTGTGCGAGTGTTACTTTCCAAGATGGCGGCCAGCATCTTGCCGAATATTAAATTCGACACTTCATTTGTTATTGTATCTTATCCATTAACTATTCTTTAGACAGAACAGTCAAGGTCACACGATCCAATCCAAACTATGTTCGTCCAGATCAGATTAGAAAAATCCCCGACCCTTCCAGCCATCTATCCACCTACTCTTCATATCTCACTTTACCTACATCTTGCCTGTGAGGAATCTGGTCATAACCTTAATCCACAGTTATTCTTCGCTAATCAAATCTCCAACCTCTCGCGTGTCTGATTCGTGCATCTTTGATACCTACGTTGCATTCGATTCTCTTTTGGTTTTAAAACTGCTTCTACTATCACTACATCCATTGTCCACTTCAAGCTGGATTATTGCAATTTCCTTGTCCTCAACCTCGAATCCAACCTAATTTTAAACTCATCCAGTGAATAAACTGGTCTCCCTGCATGACGCGGCTTTCGTGTGGTGCTGAGAAATTTCTAAGATTTACATTACATTAGATCCAAAACTTACTCGCCAGAACTTTCACAAGGACACGAAACGTCACCATATAACACCATTCTTATCAATCCCATCCTTAAATCACTAAACAAATTCCAGTACACATCGACTTCAAAGTCCTATCGCTAAACTACGTTTCCTTAGACAATACTCCCAGTCCAAGTCCCTTCGCGAACTCTTCGTCATATAAATATAGCCACCTTGACTCTAGAATGATCTATCCCCTGAATTCCACAAATCCTCAGTTCCTCCACCAATACCACCGCTCACCCATTCCCAGATGCCTCAGGCTCCTCTGTTTATCACTCCATGCTTCCCACTCCAAACTGAAGTCTCATGATCTCTTCAGGAATCCCTACTCTAATCCATCCAATCCTCTGCCTTCCAGTCTTCAACTAAACCGAGATCGGCAGCTCCTCTATCTCATCAGGTCTCTCTGGCAACCGAACATCTATGGACAACATGGCTGTCCATATAAAACGAATTATTTCCCAGACCCGACTAATGACATTTCAGCCAACCTCACTATCTTCACTAAGTGCTGATTTTCTGACCGTCTAACTATTCCGTGAACAGCAGCTCTCGGCAGGAGTCTCGAGACTTTTAAGTCGCCGACTTCAGACTCTCGAACTCTCTTCCGGCAAACGTTCACTGTACAAAGTCTGTGTTGGTATTTGGATCTCAATTAACAACCGACCTCTCCTCTGGACTCTTTTCCTCCTTTGATCGTTGCTGTCTGCTCCCACTTGACCCCTTTCGATCGGAACCAACCTGGATGTTACTTCCACACAAACGTTGCTTAGTAGCGACCATAGACTCGTGTATTGGGTATTCTTTCAGTTTCGCAATAGAAGTTATCAGATCATTATCATCTTATCTTCCTTTCGAAACTAACTGATCTTATCTTAGCCTATTTATCTCAAATCGGATGTTAATTAACAAACTCTTACCGGGTTTGTTGTTTAGAATCATCTGGCAATGTTGCCACCAACTCCTGGCGATTGGAGAAGAAGGAGGATGGGGAGGAGGAAGAGGATGGGGAGGAGGAGGAGGAGGGGAGGCAGAGGAAGTTGTCTTGACTTGAATGATTCATTCTTCTGATCTGCAACGGATGGCGACAGTCATCGCTCGATCTGCAGCAGTTTAATCGACTTTCCCTGGGAAACATACAACGTATACACTGTATAATTAATAATATAAACGAAGAGAAATCTCTGCAACGAAGGCAACATTCCTGTGACGCATACCGGCATACCTCTATGAGCCCCTTGGCTAGCCGTAACAAAAGGACGACGGCAGGGGGTGGACGGAGGAAGGGACTGACGGCTGAGACGGACGGCAGGGCAGCGAGCTCCGCCGCAGACGGACGAGTACCATCCCCTAGGGGTCACGTCTGCCACCCTGCCTCCCTAATTTCCTTCCTGCCTGTCTGCCTACCTGCCTCAAAGACAAAAGTCTTCTTACAGTCACTATAGGGTTTGATATCTTCCTTCCTGCCTGGGAGACAGAGGGGATGAAGGGAGGGAGGAAGGGATAGATACAGGGCTGTTGGGAGAGATGGACGGACGGTTGGAGGTGTGGAGGGAGGGAGGGAGGAGATGGGCGAATGGTTGGAGGTAGGTAGAGAGGGACGGACGGACGGATGGAGAGAGGAAGGGTGGGCTGTAGGTCGGGTGGATGGATGGAGAGAAGGACTAAGGGAGAGGCAGGGGGAGGGAGGAGACTTACGTCAACATAGCCCGTGACAACGCATCTCTTAACATTTTCAAATTGTTTTGAACTGTCCATCATCATCATCATCATCATCATCATCATCATCATCATCATCATCATCATCATCATCATCATCATCATCATCATCATCATCATCATCATAATCGTCGACGGAGCCACACTGGCTGAGTAAAATTAGAACAAACGATAAGAGACCGAAAGAGGGTCGAAGCCAGTGATGCAGGGCAACTTTAGTAACCGCAAAAGCGAAGCCGAAGAACAGTTGAGACCCAACGAACAGTGGCTGATTAGAGCAGGGAGCCCAACAGATTTATGACTTCGACGGAAAAGATGGGAAGTGAGATCCATTCGCTGAAGACATTTCCAGCCTCAGAGGTCACGTGTGGCATTCAGTCCCGGAACGGGGTCCACTCGGATCAGGTCATCTGAATGTTTCAGTCGAGAACTGTTGGTGGGTAGGTGAGTGCGTGAGGCTGGGGTCGGGTGCTTCTGATGGTCTGTCCTTGGCTCTTGATTTATGCATAATGCCCGCAATATCCGGGTACCCGTGATTGGCGGAAGCGGCGCCCGAGCGCGGCATCTTTGATGTCCGATTCCGCATTGTAGCAGCCGCGCCTTTGATGAGCCGCTAGTAGTAGGCCGCTCGACAAAAGGCGCTTCAAAACTGGTTTCAATCTGTTCGATTAGTCAGCTGCGCGCCTAATGCATTGAAGTCATATCTTCATTAGGATCGGTCTCTACATTCGCCCGACGCTTTGTTATTCGCAAATCAAAGCCCGATTGCCCTCAGCAAATCGCAACCGACCTAATTAACGGGCTTCAAAGCCGCCACCCAACCTCACAACGAGACCTGCCTCTGCCTGGCAGGCTTAGCGCACGTCATAACGTCAGCCGATGCTCGCTCCGCGTTTACACCGGAGGAGGAGGAAAAAGAAGAGGAGGAGGAGGAGCAGTAGAAGGAAGAGGAAGAGGAGGAGGAGGAGGAGAAGGAGAAGGAGGAGGAATAAGAGTAGTAAGAGAAGGGAATGTTCTTGAGCGGAGCATCGACTGAATCAGTGAATATGCCACTCCATAAGGAAGTCATTGGATTCTGACTGAGCTCATGACTCTTGTCCACTGGCCTTCGTCTTCGTCGTCGTCATCATCATCATCATCTTCTTTTTCTCTGTCTCCTTATACTCCTACTCCTGCCTTTTCTTCTTCATCGTCTTCTTTGCAAACTTTTTCACACTCATCTTCATCTTTACCTCCCTCTACCTCTTTATCTTCTTCGTCTTCTTCCTCTTCAGCTACTAATACTATTACTACTTCTTTGCATCATTCTTCTCAGCATTTCTCTTCTCACATTCTTATCCTTCTTCTCTTTCCCTTTCTTCGTGTTTGTCTTCGCATTCTTCCTCACATTCTTCCTTACATCATCGTCTTCATCATCATCATCACCATCAGCAGCAGCATCTTCACATCATTGTTTCATTCTCATTCTGTACATTCTTCTTTATCGTCATCATCATCATCATCATCATCATCATCATCATCATCATCATCATCATCATCATCATCATCATCATCATCATCATCATCATTCATCATCTTTATCTTCTTTTGTTTCTTCTTCTTTTCTTCTTCCAATTCTTCTTATTCCTCTTCGCATTCTACTTTCGCATTCTGTTTCTTCTTTGCTGTCTTCCAAATCTTCTTCTTCTTATTTTCCTTCTACATCGCATCTGTTGCTTCACATTCTTCTTGTTCTTCTTCACATATTTCTTTTTCTTCATCTTCTTTTTTTACTACTACTTCTTCTTGTTCTTCTTCGCATTCTTCTTCACATTCTTCTTTTTCTTCTTCTTCTTCTTCACATTCTTCTTTTTCTTCATCTTCTTTTTTTACTACTACTTCTTCTTGTTCTTCTTGTTCTTCTTCTTGTTCTTCTTCGCATTTTTCTTTTTCTTCTTCTTCTTCACATTCTTCTTTTTCTTCATCTTCTTTTTTACTACTACTTCTTCTTGTTCTTCTTCTTGTTCTTCTTCACATTTTTCTTTTTCCACTTCTTCACATTCTTCTTTTTCTTCATCTTCTTTTTTTGCTACTACTTCTCCTTGTTCTTCTTCGCATTCTTCTTCGCATTCTTCTTTTTCTTCATCTTCTTTTTTTACTACTACTTCTTCTTGTTCTTCTTCTTGTTCTTCTCCGCATACTTCTTTTTCTTCTTCTTCTTCACATTCCTATTTTTCTTCAACTTGTTTTACTACTACTTCTTCTTGTTCTTCTTCTTGTTCTTCTTCTTGTTCTTCTTTTTCTTCTTCTTCACATTCTTCTTTTTCTTCTTCTTCTTCGCATTCTTCCTTTTCTTCTTTTTCTTCACATTCTTCTTTTTCTTGCACATACTACTGACTACTAATCTGTAACTATGGACACTTAACTAGTCCACGAGCATAACTGAATAGGCCTACGTATGCACACTTTACAGAAGAGTGTACGTGACTCTTCATTTAGTTTGAACGAGACACAAGTAATTACCATAAATAGGAAACAAATCGCATTAGCTGCTGTCAGCCAACTGAGACTCTCGCGCACCATGACTTATGATTAGCCCAAAGGACAATACTACGACAGAGTCCATTATCGTCATTCATCGAAGAAATTGTTCAGCTATGTATACACGAAATTATGCATATAATTATACAAACAAATAGGTGCCTATACTTCTTTTTCATTTAGTATAATATCAGTTTCCGAGAAAGGCTTCTGCGAGGTTCTACAGGGCGCTATACAAATTTCCAATTACAATCGTACATACATAAATATTGATAACGCACATCGTTGCATACCTTTCTTCATTCTAACATATACATGCTTTCTTCATTCTAACATTGAAGCATTATATCATCTCTGTAAAACCGTCACCAAACTCTGAGCTTCGATGGCTGACTTCTAGCTGCGTCTTAACTCTTGATTTCTTCCTCCGTGATCAACTAAATGAAGTAATATAATTATAGGTCCCCAGATATTTCTTCAAACGACCACAACTGACCTGATCACATGATCAGCCTCTTTTCCAGTCCATAATAATTATTTCGAAACAATGTTGATAAAATGTCTAGTATGACTTGTGCTGGCTCTATATGCCTCTGAATATTTGATTAGCGCTGTTTTACGAACTTTACACGTGCTTTGAAACAGATTCAATAAGGGCTTCCTTAAGGTAAACTGAAACTGCTACTACAGGGTGGCCCAAAATAAAATGTCCCACGCGATAAAATGCTATTTCTCCGCACCTAATTGAGATTTTACCACCAAAATTTCAGCATTTACAGAGGAATGATTTTCCAACAATTCACAAAAATGTTACTAAATAATCTGCATAACTTCAAAAGTTACAGCTGTTTTAATATTAAATTCAATTTTTTCAAATTTCCGCAGATGAACGCTCTGATAGGCCTACACCAATCCAAAGCATAATCGCTAGCATAGAAATCGACGCGATTAGGGGCCTGCTGTATTGTCTTTAACCCTTTATAAGCGAGTGGCAATATATTTGCCGTTACATGCGGTATACTAAACAACGAATGTACAGTAATTTTCCACTAACCTAATGCATGTGGATTCACAAGATGTCACTACCAGATACTGTTTAACACAAAAACTTTATAAAGTTTATATAATGTCATATCATTTTTTACATAATGAAGACTTCAGTGATATCTAGTGTGGTATGAACAGCTAGTGGCAAGTATGTTGCCACGTCATGTGTAACCCAAACAGCTAGTGGCATATATATTGCCACCACTGGTGGCAATATATGTGCCGCTAGCTGTTTGGGCCCACCACTTACTTTTTTACTGATTTCAATTCAACAATATTATAGGCCTACGCTTGATTACTTTCTCTTACCTATACATAATATGTATTTATATTAACTGTGCCTGCCCTGGGCGCTTCTCGCTTATAAAGCCGGTATAAATTCGTGCAAAGTTTAATTTAATTGAGCATCAGTTCCGACTACGAATTCTCACATTTTGAATTTAAGAGTATACTCTTGAGAACATAATACTTATTTGAAAACTAAAGCCAAGCGATCGAATAGTGAACTCACCATGACCCCGTTGTATTAGTGCAGAATGCATCAGACTCTTCGTAATCCTTGTGATAACATTCGTCTGGTTGTGATCGAGCGCCGTGATTAGGCCAGACGTTTCTCTTCGACGTCCATCCATATTCCGAACGATCGTGGGCTTCGGTACACAGTAAGCACGCCAATGATGAGTCCTTAGGCAGAAAACCATCTGTTTGTGTGGGTATGATGACATTGGATAGCAATGGATTTCTGTCCCTTTGTGCCACGTGACTTTGAGCGACCTGGCACGTGACCCCGTCGTTAGTCCGGTTAGCTTTCCACGCGAAGGTCTTGTAATGAGGTTGGATCGATGGCGTTGCAATCCAGTACAGTTCATCCGGAACGAAGGAACTTCTGCTGCAGGAGTTGGATGACAGATGTCGTGATTCGGTCACTTCCTCCCAGACTCGTGACACGTGATCCTCAAGGATTCTGTCGGCGTTCTCATCGGCGGCGGCGGCGGCGGCGGCGGCGGTGGGTAATGGTTTCGTTGCTTCTTCGATGGAAGCCAACAGCGCCGCCATCAGGTAGGACGTCGAAACAGAACCGGAACTGGGAAATTCATGAGACGTGGAAAGATCGTAGGAGCCGGATGTCGTTTCCAGTCTGTGGGGATTCGTTGTGCGGCGGCGGCGGCGCAGTGTGTGGCCCGAATGATCAGTACAATTGTTCGACATGGTCACAAAGCGTGGCCGATTCCGATGAACTGAAATAATTAAGTATCGTTAAAGGTATACATTAGGGCCTACAGCTTAGTCTGGTTCGTTGTGGAATTAAACTGTTAAAGCCGACTCCCTCCTCGTCTACGGTCCTCAACCGAATGGTGGAGGAGAAAGAGGACGAGGAAGTGAGGAGGAGGAAGTGGAGGAGGTGGAAGAGTTGGTATAGGGGGACGAGGAGGTGGATGGTAGTGGAGGAGGAGGATGTGGTGGTGGTGGTGGAGGAGATGGAGGTGGAGGAGGTGGAGGAGAATAAGGAGGTGGAGGAGGTGGTGGTGGAGGAGGAAAAACAGACAGTCGACGGACATACACAAATTTATCGATCAAATTTAATCAGACGGACATCATCAGACAGATATATTATGAGATATTATAAATTTATAATGGTGAATTATTATTATTATTATTTTTTTACCCGAGGTATCAAGGATCCCTCAGGATTTAGGAAAAATTCCTATAAGGAGCAGGAAATTTGTCTGGAGGGTCAGGCCTCGTCTTCAGGGTTTGCATTTATTATTATTATTATTATTATTATTATTATTATTATTATTATTATTATTATTATTATTATTATTATTATTATTATTATTATTATTATTATTATTATTATTATTATTATAAAGCACTTTAAGTCTGTAACAACTCAATTCGCATGCGTGTATGAAAAATAAGTCACTAATACATTATATGCATGTATGTATGTACAATGTATGTATGTATGTACAAGCGCAGAATATGAACTTGCATCCTGATATTATAGAGATGATTTGTCGAGACCTGACTCCTCTGTACAATGTCTTCGTCAAATTCCACGGAGCTGAACATCAGAAGAGAAGGCATCTCTCAAATTAGACGACGGTCGCACGTGTACAAAGGCCGCGGTTGATATCCATCAAAAGTCGTATAAAGGACGTTAAAATCCCGTCCAACCTCTCTGATGTATTAATCTCGTTACGAAAGCTATACGCCGTCGCATGAAAGCACACCACAGCACCACCACCAGCACCAGCAGCACCAGCAGCGTCGCCTTCTCTTTTATATTAAAATGAAAGGTGAATCAGCAAGAAACCGTCGTCGTCTGCATCAGTCGTCGTCGTCGTCGTCCTCTTCGACCGTCGGCGACGGTGGCAGCAGATCAAAGGCTCTTTGAACTGCTGCCTGGATGATGTCGACGCTTCTATCTTCGCTAGTTCAGCTGCAACCCAGCTTCAAAGAGCGCACAGAAGTCGGCGAATATTTTAATCAGCATGAACAAGGCAGATGGCAATTTCGTAGTTTTGATGAAAATACAATTTAGGCAGCTAGCGCCGCCGACGCAAGCACGGTAGCACGGCGACGGTAGCAGCGCCGCTGTATTATTTCAGCACGGTCTGACATTAAAGACTGCAGCTGCAGTCGCGAGGGAGGCCTGAGGGGGCGGGCTAATGGTGTGGGAGGCCCTGATGAAGCCACAGTGCCAAAGGAGCGGACACATGCAGACCGATCATCAAGTCAAACAAGATACTTGCAAGTCCTGTTGAGTATCGATATTCCACGACTGTTTCGCCTGACGAACAGCCACTCCACAGCAGAGACAAAGGACAATACTGAGATTGATTTCTGGCGCGTATGTGATGCCCCGCATATGTCACGCTGCTTGTTTGTTTATGTGAGCGCGGCTTTCGACGCCGTTGACGACGACATCCTCGATCTAACATGGCTTAACACCAGCAGGGCCGTAGCGAGGGATATTCCTCTACGTCCATGGAACAGGGCGCAACTCAAGGGAGGGCTTAACACCTATCGTAGAATCAGTGACTTAGACTTTGGCCATAGGCTCTGGGTGTGCTGCTGTTAGATGGCGAATTATCAGTGATGGCTAATCACGTGAATTTGCTTCTTTTGACTGCATCAGTTGCGTGTCATACGTCCTACTGGTCCAATGCGCTGCGGCAATCAGAGTTCATTCGTTGAAACTGATGCTCCTGCGTAAGACTCGAACGCCCCTCCTTCCATCAACCGGAGGGGGTCATAGGCAAAGGGAATGACGTCATAGACCATATCATAGTCGGATGTCACTTTAAGACCCATCAGAATTTAAGAAAGAGATAGTGATTCGGCTGTTAATTAAAGACTGATTGTTAACCGTGCAATCGCCACACTAAGGAGACTTCATGGCTTCGTGCACTTCCCATAACATCAGAACATCAGCAGGAGTATACGGATGTGTAAAGAGGAGGTGCTAAGAATCGCAGCCGGTTGGGAACTGGGTTATATGCACCATACTCATGTAAATGCGGTGTGACAGTAGAACCCCATGGCCATCACGGATTCTCATGCATCAAAGGAGCAGGAAGGAAGCAACGGCATAGCATGGTCGCATAACGTTATCTGGTGGACTTTCACTAGAGCCAAAAACCCTGCCATCAAAGAACCAATGGCCTCTTCAGTCTTCATATTTAATGGCAAAAGTCTGATATGGAATCATTGTTATACCTTGGTCCAGAAGTCGCTGTCTGGCGTGGAATGTCCTGGTGCCGGATACATTCGCATGCAGCATCAGACGAGCATTAAGCATCGCCAAACGCAGATGCGGCAGTGGCAAAAACAACTCGTAATAAGGAATGCTATCTCACAGTCGTACCATTTCGTCCCTGTAGCAGTCGAAACCTCAGCAGGCTGGCAGTGCCTGGCACACTGGAGTTTGTCCAAGAACGTGGAAGCAGAATTAAAGCAGTGACAGGAGACCTGCAGCCGTCTTCACCTGGAGCGCCTATCGGTAGCTCTTCACATAGGAAACTCCCTGTCTTCCCTGGACACCTCGGTTTCGATCAATCAGGAGACAGATGACAACCAAAGGCTAGATGACGTGCCATCGAAGAACATTGGCATGCAGTTCCCGCGAAGTGACTCTGAGCGCCTACTGCAGTTCTAGGCGACTTCTGACCTTTCGACCTCTCTCCAGCTGACATTTTGACATAATGATGATGATGATGATGATAATGATGATGATGATGACGACGATGACGATGATGATGACGACGACGATGATGATGATGATGATGATGATGTATGTATGTATGCATGAGCACTTGTTATAGCGCCCCTTCAAGATTTCACTCAGAGGCGCTCCCGACTACAGCGCGGTCACTGAATCGGAGTTTCACGCCGAAGCGCATGAGCAATTGCGAGTGAAGGACTTGCCCAGGGTCCCTACGCGGCGGCTTGAGGTGGATTCGAACCCGCAACCCTCCGGCTGCAAGGCACCGAACATACCCCTACACCACCGCGTCCCACAAATGATGATGATTTTTGCCAGCCGGTCTTAAGACAGCCATGGATGTGTGATCAAATCAGGCACGCACCGATCGGGATAATTATCAGCATTATTACCGGCCCATTGCCAACATGCCGTTCATTTCTAGGGTTGTAAAAGAATTGAAATCATGTACTCTTATGGCAAGCTGAAATCTGACTGAGGAAGTTTCACTGAACACAGATGGTTCTGATGAGGTTAATTGCGGCGCTGTTGTGCAGATCAATCATGTCACGTTGCTCGCTCTCCTCGATGTAAGCGCAGAGTTCTACATGCATGCTGGACCATAGCATCTTGGTAAACCTGATCAGAAGCGCCTATTGAATCATCGACCAGACCCTGAACTGACTTTGTTCACTCCCCTATGGACTAGGGTTGTTAATATCGGTTTTTTTGGCAAACCGATTATCAATTTTAGAAATCCGATTTTAAACCGATTATCGTTTTTTATTGGCCTTCATAGAAAATTTAATATATTATAGTAGTGATACAAAGGCCGATTGTATGCCAGCGAGGGAGCGGAGGGGGAGGTGCGGAGGGTAGGAAGCCACCTGATTGGTCGAAGCCAGTCACGTGACCTATGACGTCATATCTATTAATAGCACAATGGGGAATTTACTGAAGTAATTTCCATGCGTCATATCTATTAATAGCACAACAATGGGAGTCTGTTGACCTAGTTTCCATGACGACGGCATGCCTAGTTTCTGGCGCACCTATGCTAGACTGCACTTTGACCTAATTAACATATCATTAGCATATTAATAGGAAGTTTACTGTCCTCGTTTCCATGACTATGGCATGTCGCATACATTACAAAGGCTGTTTTCCACTGCCTACTCAGTAACAGCTTCAAACCTCTTTCTATAATCATCAGCCAATAAGAGCACCCATTCGTATGCATGAGCACTTCAATTCGCAACAAGTCCAAACACGTTTCTACCCACATCCAACCAAAATACACAGCCTCGCTAATGCACACATAATTTAAACGATCCTATAAGTGTTCACCAAATCAACGGATGACATTATAGCGCTTTAGAAGTTACAGAGATTGACAGAGAAGCGCGAGAAAGAGAGACATATGTATTTTCGTTGGAAGAGTTAGAAGTTCGGAAGAGAGGCGTAGAGTACCATTAGAATATGGAGCTTTATAAACTTCAATCTGTGTGAAACCAGCAGTTTCTGTCAAACTCNTAAATAATTTAGCGCTTTACCCTAAACGTTTTTCAGCGCTAGTAAGTTTTAGTTAATAGTTAGGTTAGGAGTTAGGGCTCTCGGATGTCTTAACCCGGCTCTTGGCTTAGGGCCCCAGAAATCTTAGTCCGGCCCTGAGCTCACCACAACCCTCGTAGAAGGGTTTACAAATAGTATGCTGGTGACATTCAGTTGTAGGCCTACAAGTCATGTTATCTGCTAGGCGCACTTGCTTGTGTTTCTAAAAATGCGAGCAATTGTATCAGAAGTACAAATTTGGATGTCATGATTGTCATCAAATCGGTTTCACTTTAATCTTCGAAGACAAAAAGTTTATCTCTCTGGGTACACGATAGACAACATGAAAGATGGTCAAGGATACGATAGCGGCGACATTCCGAGGCTGCAGGGAGACAGAACAGGTCATCTAAGAACATGGCGTGCTTCCGCATTCTGAACGAAGACAAATCAATTATAGTGGACTATTATGTACTTTCTCTGCAGCCATAGGTCCTGCTTTCATTCAACTGCGGCATATATCAGCCCATGGTCGTTCGACAGAATTTATCACGTGATACGGCTGTGACCTTCTTTCATTATTCGAATTCTTTAATCATAACGCACCCAGTGGTGTAGTGGGGGAACGATGGGGAACGCCGTTCCCCCACTACTGAACGCACCTATACTATTGCAACGTTATCCTCGCAGGCCTGACAAAGTGTGGCGGACCTTGGGGTTCCTTATCTACATGTATGTTCGCCTGTCCTCGCCCATATTCCGCAGGACTCGACGGCGATTGCTCTCTCTTGCTTCCTGTTTGCTTTGCCTGTTTACTGTTTAACGACCACTGTGTGGTAACAAAGACCATTAGCGTCGCCCTCCTCCTTTATCCAGGCTTGGGACTGGCTCTGTCAGAAAGCGAACAGTGGCGGAGTTTACCACTCGCCGACTGTTCTATCGCCGTCGCCTCTGGTCCCTCGCCCGTGTTCCCCAGGACTCGACGGCGATTGCTCTCCCTTGCTTCCTGCTGCCACTCGCCGACTGTTCTACCGCCGTCGCCTCTGGTCCCTCGCCCGTGTTCCCCAGGACTCGACGGCGATTGCTCTCCCTTGCTTCCTGCTGCCACTCGCCGACTGTTCTATCGCCGTCACCTCTGGTCCCTCGCCCGTGTTCCCCAGGACTCGACGGCGATTGCTCTCCCTTCTTTCCTGCTGCCACTCGCCGACTGTTCTATCGCCGTCACCTATGGTCCCTCGCCCGTGTTCCCCAGGACTCGCCGGCGATTGCTCTCCCTTGCTTCCTGCTGCCACTCGCCGACTGTTCTATCGCCGTCACCTCTGGTCCCTCGCCCGTGTTCCCCAGGACTCGACGGCGATTGCTCTCCCTTGCTTCCTGCTGCCACTCGCCGACTGTTCTACCGCCGTCGCCTCTGGTCCCTCGCCCGTGTTCCCCAGGACTCGACGGCGATTGCTCTCCCTTGCTTCCTGCTGCCACTCGCCGACTGTTCTACCGCCGTCGCCTCTGGTCCCTCGCCCGTGTTCCCCAGGACTCGACGGCGATTGCTCTCCCTTGCTTCCTGCTACCACTCGCCGACTGTTCTATCGCCGTCGCCTCTGGTTCCTCACCCATGTTCTCTTGTCCTCGCCCGTATTCTCTAGGACTCGGCGACGATTTCTCTCCCTTGTATCCAGTCGACTGTTCTATCGCCATCGCCTCTGGTTCCACGCCCGTGTTCCTTTCCTCCCTCATCTCCCCTTCCTGAGGGTATGTGATAGAGGGCTTTCACAGACAGTGAGAGTCAGTCTGGTTGGTTGTTGTAGTTGAGTTGAGTCAGTCTGGTTGCAGTGCAGTTGAAGTTGTAATTGTAATTTGTAATTGTAATTGAACATTTGTATGAGTGCCACTCAGAGATTCAGAGGCGCTCCCGTCCCAGGGCTCTAACAAATAAGATAGTCTTCAGGCGTTTCCGAAACAGAGGAAGGGAAAGGCTGAGGAGCTCAAGACACAATTCATGCGGAAGATGGTTCCAAGTAGAGGGGCCGACATAGGCAAAGCTTCTGGATTGAGCTGTTGCACCACGCATGCGGGGACAACCAGAAGGCCTCTGGTGGCAGAGCGCAGAGCAGAGCGACCAGGGAGTGTAGAAACCGATGTGCATAAGGCCTGAAGGAGAAGGTATGAAGGAGCTACCCCGAGCAGAGAGTTGCGCATAAGTGTAAGAATTTTGAATTGAATGCGCTGGGGCACAGGAAGCCAGTGAAGAGTTTCCCGAATGAAGGTAGATATGTGAGAGTACTTTGGGAGACCACAGATAAGGCGGGCGGAGGCGTTAAGAATGGACTGAAGCTTGGAGAGGTTTAAAGAAGAGAGACCGGCAAAGATGGAGTTGCCGAAGTCAACCCTTGTACAGATCAGTGCATGGACGAGAGTGTTGACCGCGTGAGGAGAGAGTGAGTGACGGATGGTGCGAATTTGGCGTAGATGACAAAGGCATGTTCGAGAGATGCGATTGACATGGTCTGAAAATGAGAGAACTGGATCCAGGCTAACGCCCAGATCCCGAACTGAGACAGAGTAGTGGACGTGTGGGAAAGTAGTGCGGAGAAATTCCATGTCAATCTTGGCTAGTTGGGCTCTACCGCCAAGCCAGATGAATTGAGTTTTGTCTGAGTTAAGGCGGAGACGGTTGGAAGACATCCAAAGGTCCAGCGTCGTGGTGGCCTCAAGGACCCTCACGACCAGTGAAGCAGCTGTGCTGGCTGGACCATGAGCAAAGGCTTGGGTGTCATCGGCGTACTGATGAGCCGAGACCCCCTTGAGAGTGAGTATGTCTGAAAGGTCGGCGGTGTAGAGAATGTAGAGGAGTTATGCCAGGACTGAACCTTGGGGCAAACCGTATGGAATAAAAGTCCAGGAGAGCGGGTGGAACCGAAGACGACAGAGAGAGAGCGGTCAGAAAGAAAAGAGCGGAACCAAAGAAGGGCTGAATCAGCAATGCCGAAAGATTTAGATAAGCGCTCAAGGAGGATGGCATGGTCCACAGTGTCAAAGGCGGCACTGACATCGAACAGTGCGAGAAGAGTGACGTGACCTGGTCGACTGCACTAAAGACGTCAGCAAGAAGGTGAGTCATGAGAGATTCAGTAGAGTGGTATTTCCTAAAGCCGGATTGGAGAGGAGGCATTAGTGAGTTGGTGTCAAGGTAGTGAACGAGCTGAAGTGAAATGCATTTTTCTAAGAGTTTAGAAAGGAAAGACAGGTTGGAGATAGGGCGATAGTTGGAAGGAGTGGCTGGGTCTAGGCCCTGGCGCTTAAGCGAAGTTAGTAGTAAGTGTTGACTTAGTGACAAGTTCTACTTGATGTTCTTCACCTCGTTGAATCAACATATGTACAAAATCTATTGGTGTGTGTTGATTGACTTCGGTGACCGATCGACTGAGAGCGTCCTTCAATATACCACGGAGGCCTGACTTGCGCTCCTTCGAGCGACACGCGAACTGTGCTGCTCTGTGCAAGAAGCGAACTCTTCTTCTCTGCTGCCCGGAGAGCTCAGAGACCGGCTTCAGTCCGTCCTTAACTGTGCTTCTCGGATCGTGGTCAACATGAAGAATGCTCGCATGTTTCAAACTACATGCGACAGACACTCTGATCTTGTTTCAGGCTGAGGATAGAATTATTACATTGAAGATCCTGTTTCCTATTATGATGTCAATTCTTTCCCAATTCAGGATCAAAATGCAAAGTTATTTGATCGGATCCAGAATTTCGGAAAAAGCGGGCAGTGGGTACATGGCTAGCAAAAAGGCCAGCCTAAATGGGGTTCTGAAAGCGTAGACCAGAGATAATTAAAGCATCAGGGTCCAGAGGTAATTAAAGCATCAGGTAGCCTAAATGTATCGCGACTGACAGAAAAATTATTTATGTACTATTTAGCTCCATTGAATAACAACGTTTCAAGAGTTCCATGTTGAAGGAAACCCATGAAATGTTTCGGGTGGCTTAGAGTGATTTATATTATTATTCCAAATGAATTTCTGCGTTATCCTGTTATTCTGCCAGCTATTCAAATAAGCCTATTAGAAAGTGAAACTTGCTATAACTAGTAGCAAGGGACGCGGAGTGTACATCGTGATGTTAAATGTATGACTGTCCCTCCTACTTTGTGTTCTATAGTCGCTATTCCGGGCGCTGTAACACGCAGTCAACGAGATGATGGACTTAACGATTTCCGTCATTTTATGTAAACTCTGACGACTGTCACTGACTGACTGACTGACTGACTGACTGACTGCCTGCCTGACTGACTGACTGACTGACTGACTGACTGACTGACTGACTGACTGACTGACTGACTGACCAACCGACTAAATGACTGACTGGCGTACTGACTTACTGACTGCAGGATTGACTGATTTAAATAATTAATTGATTGACGACGACGACGACGACGACGACGACGACGATGACGACGACGATGATGATGACGACGACGATGTTGAAAACGGCAGTGGGTGGGTGGGTGTAAATAGTGGAGTTCGTCTTCTTACCTGAAGAAAATGTCGAAGAAATAAAAGAAAATGACTAAGGCGGCAAAACAGTTTTCAAGCGATTTCGTTGCATTGCATTTGAAACGATTAAATCTCCGAGACCCATTAGCCTAGCTGTGTTTCAGTTACTTATCTCGTTCTCTAACATTGCGTTACATAAACGAAATGTCTCTTCTACAAATCCTGGAACCAGCGTGCACCGTCCGCTGCTGTTCTGCTGTTGGTTGTCTCCATCGCTGAAAGCCAACGACTGCAGCCTCCTAGTTCCAGACGACCTGCGTCAGCTGCTGAGGCTCAGTGGGCTGGCTGCGTCCAGCCGCCAGGCGGGCAGGCCAGATACGGTGGGTGGAAGAACAGCGGGGTGGGGGCGGGGTCTGTCCCGGTTCGCCCGTCAGCGTAGGAGACCAGCAGCTGCAGACGCGTGAGCAGCGCAGTTGGGGGCAGGTGATGCTTCGAAGATCAAACGCTGCAATGGGACGATTTAAAACGACAGATCTTCTGCCAACGATGCTTCATCTGAATATGTAGAGATGAATATAGGAACAGTCATAACAACTCCCCATGACTACACGTGCAGTGATACAATCTCAGTTACCTCACCATTCTATATATTATGGAGCCTATATAGCCTATAGTATACACACACAGTGTCAGTGTCACACATAGGCCTATGTATTATAATAATATGTGTGTTTTTGTGTGTGTTTGTGTGTGCGTTAAATTATTAACTATATTGAATAGAAAAGAAGAGAATATTCTTTATTAGTGGACCAATTGCATACCGCATTTTGTCTTACAGAATTGTTTAAAATTCTACTTTTTGCGTCTAAAGTTCATAAGTAGCCGGAGTAGGCCTAGGCCTAACAGGTGTTACAATTGTTTTCTCGATTTCTGGATTTCTCTTGAGAGTTTTCGTTAATTATTATCTTATTTTGGTGGGCTTTAATTTGTCTAATACGGATCGTCAGGTAGTTTATAGTAATACTAGTTATATTTTATAAATCGTCCTAATTGGATAGGTTTTCCTGGTGCTGAGGGTATTTCTCGATCATGAGAGCGAGAGCGCAGAACATGTGCGGTGTGTTTTATGGGGAGCATTGTCATGTAAGACATGTTCTTGGTTTCTCTGCACTGCTGACAACAGGCGATAGTCCGCGTCGCTTCATTGCTGCCAGGGCCGCATTAAGGGGGGGCTAAGGGTGCTGCAGCACCCGGGTCCGCAGTTTTGAGGGGCCCGCATTTTCGGAAGTGAGGAGTTTTTAATGTGCTTGCTATTAACTTACTGTTAAATCTAGCGAAAATGCTGCAACGTAAATAAATACGAAGAAACAATTAATTTAATTATATAGCCTAGTTATTTGACATAAATAAATAGCCTACGATACAAAGTAACAATTAATTTAATTAGGCTACTTATAGTTGCAATGTTTACCTGACACTATAATCATTGCGTGTACATAGCCTAACGTAATTGTGTATTGTGTAAGACCACCTCCGGCCCCTCACTATGAGGGAGCACTTGCCCCCCTCCCCCGTCCTGGAAAATTGATACCTATTTTTTAAACTACTAGGCCTATTTTTGGTGTTTAGAAAATTTTTTTGCACTGAAGCACTAATTTAAAACAATATCCAAATAAAATTTGTTAGGATATTGTTTTAAATTTTACATTTAAGCAACCTCTAACCTATGAAAATTACCCATGGGGGCATTCCACGTCAAATCAACACAGTAATCGTGCATCAGTATCTCCGATTTTGTCTAAATTTGGTATGGTGATAATAACCACCATGGAAAACTTTCAAACCAGCATTTTAGATTTTTGGGTCGACCGGTGTCCGAGATATGGGTCAGTGAACTTGACCGAAAAAGGCCGATTTCTGCTGACCGGCCGATGTTCAAACTACTGTATCTCAGCTTCTATTGCACCTAGAGACACAATTTAAATACCAAATTGAAGGTATTAAATAGCTCTATCTGAGCAAAGCACTCAGAAATGTTCATATTTAGTAACAAAAAAATTGTGACTCTGACCTAGGCCATTTTGTCAAATCTGAAAAATATCAAACATTTCCCGTGCAAAGCTTTCGAAAGTTTCGTTGTTCTTAACAATTGGTGACGATTTCAGAGTGGGCACTCTCATGGTTTTTTTAATCTTTGCCCCTTCCCATGGTGCGTGGCGTCATTTATGGTCATATATAGCTCTGGTCATAGAGATGTATAATAATTATATAACTATATCACTAGAGCGAGCATCCACCATCTATGTTGAGGCTGCGACCCCGTGGCCGCTCAAAATGGCGAAACGATAGGCCTATATAGGCTATATATATTCGTTTATTGAGAAAAGCAATCTCACAAACACGCAGAAATGCTTATAATGAGTGATAATGGAAAATTAAAGTTCATTAGAAGATTTTAGAATAAACTAGTAAATATTTTTATATAATGATCTGGGAATAGACGTTAAATTGTGTAGCTTGTGGATGTAGCAACTTATTAAAGCCCGAAAACAAGGCCGCTGGAATATTAGGTTCATCGATAAGTTGTTATTTTGTGTTTGTTGTACTTTTTGCAAGGCGTAATATTCGAAAAGATATTAAACAGTCTCGCTTAAGCTTGACTGCGTCCATGAATTTCAACCAATCAAAAGGGGTCTTTTCAATGTCCATTAACTGCCGAACTCTCGTTAAGGTGTTATTATATCTATGATTGTGGCTTCAAATCTGTGCGAAGGGAAGATACGTCATGCGCCCTCTAGGCTCTAGCGTTTATAATATATTTCATTGGCCTAATAACAGACACACTGTAATCCTTCTAATACAAAAGCAGAAACTTTTATTCTGGAACAACATAACAAGATGCTTCTGTTGCGTTTTGTCGACAGTTTTGTGTTAAATAAACGAATATGATGATGAAGATTTGTTACTTAAATTGATATTGCATAGACCAAAGATCGCGGCGTCGTGAATTATTAAACGTGTCATTTAGGCACTAAAGTGCGTGACTAATTCTAGCCTAATAAACATGAAACAGAACAGGATAAAACCGTAGTTTACGCTGCTGAATTATTTTATATTGCCAATTTAAAATGGAAGCTGCATGGATTGATGAAAATAATTGTTGGCCTAAATGGAAGTTGGATCGATGAAACTATATATAGGGCCTATATAGTTCTTTTTTATAGAAGCTGGATTGATGGAAATAATTGTTTAGCCTACGTAAATAGAAGCTGGGTTGATTAAACTAAGTCTTTAATTGTTTCAATAGAAGCTAGATCGATGAAGTTTTTGTGCTTAAATAAACGTACGTGGGATTGACGAAAATAATTCTTGCCTAAATAGAAGTTGAATTGATGAAAAAATTCTTGGTTAAATAGACTTGATGACAATAATTGTTGCTTGAACAGAAGTTCGAATCGATGGATGAAACTAGTTTTTTTCTTAAATGGAAGCTGGATTGATGACAGTCAGACTTGTATACAAGACATCAAACTTTGAGACCGAGACAGTGGGGACCGAGACCAAGACCGAGACAGTGGGGTCCTAGACCGAGACCGAGATACAAGTTCCGAGACAGTTCAAGACAGTTCAAAACGAGTGAAATGCATATTGGACCCAATTAAATCCCAAAACAATTTTTCTCTCACCTTTTGAAGTCTAATAGGCTACGAGGGACAATTAAGTCACTGAAATCAGCCGATCACCTGAATAGTATAGACTATAAAAAATTAAATATTTCAGCCAATCTGAAATCTTCAAAATGATTCTTAAATGTAAACCAACATTCCATATTATTAGCGACATAAGTCACGTCACTCGCCTTGAGAAACAAGACGCTGCTCCAAGCGTTTCCCTTATGCTGGCTTTCACCAGCGGCCATTTATTTTGTCTTTAATTGATTTCAAATTGTGTGAATGCAAATTTCACTATTTCAAGTTCTTTGTGAAATATTATTATAAGATAGGCCTAATTGCACTGAGAGAAATAGGCCTACGAAAATTGAAATAAAGTAACAAAGTACAAACTTTAAACTTCTCTTTTCCATATCTGTTAATACCAGCAACACCGCTTTTCAAAACTTCCGGTTTGTTTAGCACTTCCGATTAACTAGTTATCCGTTCGGAACAGGACAATTAATTTTTATCTGACGATACTGTCAGAAGTTCAAATCAAAATCAAATCAAATCAAATCAGTTTATTTCCTGATCCAGCAAAGTACAATTACAGCACAAAAAACACAGTAAATTACATCAGTTGTGGATACCAAGGAGGAGACCCAGAAGTAGACCTGAGAGTCACTTTGGTCAGCCAATCTGACCCCACTTGACCCTAAAGTGACTTGAGGTCGACTTGAAGTCGACAACTTGGAGTCAAAACGACTTGACCCGACTTGGCAGAAAAACAACCAACTTCCGACTTAAAGTCGACTTCTGACATGGTAATTACGATTACGTACGGCTAATAATACAAAAATGTCATGCCAATTTGCCTGGAAAGCATTAATTTCTTATACTAATGAGTAATGAGATCTCAACACCTGATGAATAAAATTGCTTATTACGCCTATTTTAAGCTTGTTGTGATTGTTCTTGAACAATTTTGTAATGCTTTAATGGGTTAACAGAAGAATCTGCAGCGGACCGCGGACTGGTTGCACTGAATGGCGTGTTATAATGACACAGTTTAATTCTGTTGTCATAATTATTTGGCCACTAACGTCATTCAAATAGCAATGCATGCGTATCATCCCACAGTACTAATTACCCTACACCGACAATAAAGTCGATCATTGTCTAATAGCCTACAACCGCTTTTCCGTCTGCAAACGACTAGTAAGTGCACCAAAGTAGCGCCAAACGATCGATTGATTAGTATGAGATCCAGATTTCTTTTGATCGAATTCACTGACGACTAAAACTTAATGGGGGACTCTGTGAGCAGTTCCTTTAAGCGGCGATAGGCGTCGCCAGTATGTGATGTGGTCTAAGCAGTACTTTCGTAAAGTCACTTTAGCGTAAATAAACCATAGACATCATAATATTAAATGTAAGATGTCTATGAAATAAACCATCGACCTCAATATAGGTCGATGAAATAAACCTACCGCACAACAGAGCACACAATGTTACCTAGAGTAGCCAAACCAAATCCCATCCTGGCGCCACCTATAGCAGCCATTTTTACAGAGTCTCCCATTGGTTTGCGCGCGTTCAGCTCTTGATAAGGCAGCTAGCTAGACGTGCTAACATTTATATTAACATTTCGATTCACCAGTTTTATGAAACGTACGTGTGACGCTTTAACATATAATAACTCATGATAATTATAGATAAATCGACACCGATAAAAATAAGTAGGCCTAAGTAACTGCAGGGATAATGGAAGGGAAAAGAGACAGTTTCCAAAAAGTCACGAAATGAACTCGAGACCGATACCGAGGAAGTGTGGTCCGAGACCGAGACATCAAAAAACCTATATCGAGACGTCTCGAGACCGTGTCTAGATCTCGAGGCAGTCTGTTATCAACTGTAGCTAGGCTACGTATTGTATTGTATTGTATTGTATTTGAACACTTGTTATAGCGCCCCTACCAGATTTTCCATTCAGAGGCGCTCCCGACTACTGCGCGAACGTGTAACTGTGGTGCGCCTGTGCTATAAAATACACACTACATGAATATCAAACAAATAATATACATACATACATACATACATACATACATACATACATACATACATACATACAATGAGACGTGATTATGCTCTGACCGCCACGGGCGCTGCTTTGTATAGGCGCTACACATAGTCACATCGTGACGTCAAATAAGGACTTTCAGGTCCTGTGAATTATTTGTCGTTGCTGTGTAATGGCGACTGGGTGCTTTTTGTAATTTGTGGATTTGTTAATCGCTGTTTTTCGCGAAATATTGGAATTTGAGGTTTGCACGTAATAGTTGTTTTCATTAGTGTGTTTGTGGGTGGATTATTAATTAACGTCGTTTAGTATCATTCGTTCATCGACTGTTTTGGTCGTAGAGTCGGTGACAAGTCTTCCCCCTTCCAATCATCCTCGACCTAAACGACACGGTCCTCCTTAACAGCTACTCTGACCTCCTGGCGACCGGACTTGGACCTCCTTCTGGCTACCCTTTGGACAACCCGACGCAGCTATTGTGAATAAGCTGGTGCCCTGAGCTTGGCTTTCGAGTGGCGCTTTAGAAGTTTGGAGCTGACGATTATTTTGTTGTCGGTATCCAGGGCCGCATTAAGCTATCTAAAAGCACATGGTAATGAAGCATTGAAGGTTGTTGGTAGATCATTTTATGTCAACACAACACGAAGAGTAATCCTGATATGCATCAGCATAAAGTATTTTGCCTTTATTTCAACGACGCCACTCGTCGCCATTTCGAAATGAATCCCAGGTTTTCGTGTCCTGGTAGCATCTGATCAAGCGTATTCATTCTTGGCCTTGCAGTTGTTTTCGCCTTCCTTGATTCTAATAAAATCCAAGAACCATCAACCTCTGTAGCGCCATATTAATAGTGCTCATTGCTCGAGACATCAGTTCGTGGTCACTACGTCACTACTAAGCAAAATCGTTGTGCAAACCAAATTCCAAAGCGAGTCTAGTCAAAAGCCAAGAATGGAATCCGAGAAGACATGGAAACAGCTGATGGCAGAATTGAGTCAAGGAAAAGTTGAGTTTTAGTCGAGATCTGTATTAGTCAGACGGAGAAGACTTTGTCAAGTATAGAGAAACGTTTTACTCGGCATAGACTGAAGCGAGTAAGATTGACTTGTATACAATTTGCTCAGTCTTTTCTATAGACAGCCAATGCAATGATTTTTGTATTAGTGATATATGTAACCGCTTGTGGCTAAACCTGACCCAGCTAGTCTGGCTTGGCACCTGCCAGCAGCTGGCTAAAATATACCTTGAGTTCCTCACCCTGAAATATCTGCATCTTGCCTTCTTATCCTCGGTCTGGGACCTGGGAATCACCTTAGACCAGCAGCTTACATTCATGTAACATATCAATCTCCGTTGCCATAGCTGTTACTACCAGCTCCAGCAACTCAGGGTGATATCCTGCTCCCTCTCTCCGGGTGCTGTCTCAACGCTCGTTAACTCCTTTGTAGTTATTTGCCTGGACTACTGTAACGCTTATGAGGGGCTCCCAGCCTGCCAGCTTAACACTTTGAACATGACAGCCCTAAAGCAGTTTGTGGCAGCCCTAGGCCCAATAGACTGAGGTACAAGTTATCTCATACATCGCGTCTTGACCCATGAAATGACATACGAGTTAACTTGCACCTTGCATTCAATGTGTTAAATGCCTGGATAGGATCCTATCCATGGCCGCATCCCTAAGTTCAGTCTAATCATGACTCACGGGTTACATGCAGGATGTCCTCCTCTGGCTTCCCTACCCACAGCGCATTACCTACCGGGTCTCTGCACTGGTCCAGCGCTGCATTCAGGGCCTGGCTTTCCCGTATTGCGGGAACTTTGCTGTTCCACTGTCACCATCTAGCGCTGTGGCTCTGTTCGTTCGGCTGTGCAAGCCGAGCTGCTTGTCCCACATTCGTGGACAGCTATGTGACAGTGCTGTGCGTTCTCTGGCTGGCCCTGTGACCTGGAATGGGCTGCCGGTGGCACTGCACCTAATGCCTCTGGGCCACTATACTCTGTCCCTCTCTGGCCTTAAAACTTACTGTATGACTGAGGTTTGGCTGGGAGCGCTCCTCAGTAGATACTCTTGAAGGGGCACTATATAAAATTACTGTAATAATAATGATATTAACATTTAAGAGCTTAGTGATAGCTATGGGCAAAGTATTTTTCTCTCTGTTATGCTTCATTAAGTTCGCTTGCAAATGCCAGAAAGCAGCAGACTTGTCAACTAGTCAAACCACCAGGTAGTCAAGATGGGTGGAGTCCAGGGCATTAGTTAAACAAATCAGGACAGGCACTGGAATGTGGCGTCTAATCCTATGAATATCACAGTAGTTCGCAGACCTGCATATATAGAGTCATTGTATTCATTGAATGACATTATTAATGACCTAATTGCCTCTTGTTGTCACATATATGCTCACCATTCAGTCCCATAAACTGTTTCTTCGTCTGTAGCTGCCGATGTTGGGGCATAGGTTTGGATGACTGTCATCTGGGCAAACTTGGTGTGAAATGTTGACATTGTGATTAGGCCAAAAAAAAATAATGGTGTGTTTCCGGTAACAGAGTTAAAAAAACTGGGTAGGTAGGTAGGAAAATAATTTTATTTTGGTAAAATAATTTTATGCAGTGATTTCCCAAAATTACGCCACTGCCCATTTATGCACAGCGGTACATGCTGTACCAAAGTATATATTTTCTATGCGAGTATTAAAAATGCCTTTTTGCAGAATGTACCTACAAACTGCTGTAGAAAACAATCTTATTTATGCATGGGTGGTAACGTGAGAAAATCGCTGACTTTTCAGTGTCTGTTATCTCCTCAACATCATACATGTATTGTATTGTATTGTATTGTATTTGAACACTTGTTATAGCGCCCCAACCAGATTTCCCATTCAGAGGCGCTCCCGACTACTGCGCCGAACGCTGAATCGGAGTTTCACGCCGAAGCGCATGAGCAATTGCGAGTGAAGGACTTGCCCAGGGTCCCTACGCGGCGACTTTGAGGTGGATCCGAACCCGCAACCCTCCAGCTGCAAGGCACCGAACATACCCCTAAACCACCGCGCCCCAGTTGTATTGTGATGTGTTGTATTGTGTGTTGTATTGTACTCCACGCTTATAATGCGACCGAGCCACCCGCAGTAAAGATCCGAGAAATTAATCTCTGATAATCCGACCCGACCGGGAAGCGAACCCGGGGCGCCGGCGCGGCGAGCGGGCACCAACCCACTCGGCCACTCAGGATCCTTACATGTGTGTAAATTGTTCGTGGGAAACACTGAGCCCATTTATTGTTATAATATTATTAACACTGCATAGAAAGAAATATGGTTCCTAACGTCGTCTGCTAAGGAGACTGCTTGCTATGAAGATTGGATGCTATGAAGACTGGTTGTTAAGGAGACTAGTTGCTAATGAAGGCAGTTGCTAAGCAGGACAGTTTCTAAGGATAACTGTTGCTAAGGAAGGCGGTTGCTAAAGGGGCCAAGTCTGACTTTGAAACTGGTTGTTAATGAGGCTGACATAGAGGCTGCTTGCTACAAAGCTTGGTTGCTAAGAAGGCTGGTTGCTACGAAAGTAGAATGCTACGGAGGTTGTTAAGTAGGCTGATTGCTATTAGGAGGCTTTACTTTTATAATGGCACGTACGATAATAGGTATTTCTGATACAATGAATATGGGGGTCAGATTTGTGAAATAACCCTGTCAAATTACCCTGAGAAAATCCACCACTTTCGGATCTATTACCTCCCTCTCCCAAACTCGACACTTTAGCCCATTAATTGCTGTAATTTACGGCACCATTCTTTCCACTGAAAGACCGCTAGTTTCCGAACGTCTCTGCTTCAGTGAATGCACCTATAATGTCGCGAGTCTGCATCACCGGCATGCAAAGGCTTAATGTATGTGAAGTAGGAAAAAAAAATTTTTACAAAATTTTCCGGAAAAAAAATTTTTTTTACAAAATTTTCCGTAAAAAAAAATTTTTTACAAAATTTTCCGAGTCGCGGCAAAAAAGTGAGTCGGTCGGGTTACCGGAAACACACCATTATTTTGTTTTGGCCTTAGTCAATCCATGAAGCTTTAGCCATATTTATTACGTGATCATCCGCTAGTCCAATACATTCAAGCATTCTTCTTCAAACTGTTTTTTGAGAGTCATCAAATATATTAAAAGAAAATGTCAGGCAGGTTTTCTTTCTGGTTGACTTTGATGTTGTGGTTGTATTGTTGTGCATTTGTTTGGGTGAGGGAATGGGTGGGTAACTTTGGGTACCTCTAAAAAAAATTTCAGACTTGACAGATGAATGGAAACAGCAGATAAAATACTAAAGAATTGTGCTGTATGTCAAAAACTTTGACCAAGATATAAGTTCAAAACTTCTTACTCTTTCAGGTTGTTGTTTAATATTTCTTTCACTTGCACTAAGTATGGTCGAAATACTACAGAAATTGTTATCTCCTTCATCTATGAAAATAAATTGCTTCTGGTTTTTGTCAGGCATTAATTTCTGAGCATTTATTGTGTTCACACAACATATGTTGGTGCTGACAATGTTTTATATATATATAACAGGTTGTGAACATAAAATAGTAAAAATATTTCGATGGGGACAGTTTGGGGAACTAATTTTGTTTTTGAAGCACTGATGGACAGATGGATGGAAACAGAAGATGAAATGTTAAAGAATGACGTTAAACTCATGTCTGTATACATGTCAGAACTGACCAACATATGGGAAGTTCAACATTTCGTACTTTTCAGATGTTTTATTTTCTTGATATGACTATGGTCTAAATCCTTAAAAATTGTATTTCCTTCATTTATGAAAATGTTTTCAAAATTTCTGTTGGGGTTTGTTTGACCTGATGCAGTCACATGGGCCAAGGTGACTTGCGAACAAAATACCTTCAAACGCATAAAATCCTTGGCAAAACTGACGAATAAACCTAGCACTGGTCAGAAAACTCCAACATATCCAAAGTTACTGAACAAATTCTGCATTTTGACAAAATAATACGTCATAGTGACGGGGAAGTCGATCAGCGACCAACATGGCCAGTGACATGCGCAGAAGCCAAATCAAATTATATCAGTTATATTTTGCTGTCTTGAGCTATAGATAAATTTGTGAGATTCCATGATTCTGGGTGTTTGATTATTGAGCATTTACAGGTGAATCATATTACTTGCCTATATAATTCTATTTTCAGTCATTTGATAAGCTCATAGTTAGTTAGTTTTATATTCTACCGGACTATCTGATAATTGTGTGCTGAAATTTAGTATGGTTGTTTTCAGTGACCTAAGGTAGAAGTTGACAATGGCAAAGGCTGACAGAGAGACAATTCGAGCACTTCTGACAGACACAGTTACCCTGCTCTGTCGAAATAGTCTGCCCTTCAGCAAACAGTTGAAAGTTCAAGGTCTGCTTGGCATAACAGTCGATGAAGCTGATTTCTATATCATTCAGATTGATGAAGAGTATGGTGATGGTGGGCCACCTGGGAGCATGGACCGAGCCGTGCCTCCTGTGGCAAGGGCCCCCATGTGTAGCATTCCTGCTAAAAGACCAAAGACCGCCGCTGCAGGTCGAACACCTGTTCGCCGAGTTGCTCAGACTGTGCCACGTCGAATGCGTGGTGGAATGATCGCCACGTCACCAGGCAGTGCAATGGCTCGTCAGAAGGTCCGGCAGCAGTTGAACTTTCCAAGCCCCCAGAGAGGGATGCAGATGCACAATCCAGCCGCTGCTACTGCTGCAACTCCAACAAACGCTAAGCAGATGTTTGCAATGAGATCCCCACAGACATCTTCAAGAATGAGTGCTCCTGTCACCCCTGTCCATACAACCCCAGTGCGTTTTGCTCAATCCTCACGAACACCACTGAGCCAACAGAAGCCAAGAAAAATGATGCTGATGCTGGAAGACGGAAAGAAACCGTGCATGGAACAGCCTCCACCTCCTCTTCAGAGACAGATGCCCACTAAGCCCATGCCAAAAGTGGAAAAAATGGAACTATTTAGTGGTGGCTTTGGGCAAATGCCTCCTGTAAAGATGGAGCGCAGTCATGGAGATGTCATCTGTGTTGAGTCTGATGAAGAGAACTCGGAGGCAAAGAGGATGCCGGATCTGGTGCCATACTCTGGAGGTGCACAGTCAGCAATGCAGGACACAGTTGAAGATGACAAAACCAAGGCTCTACAGGCAATCATGAATCAGGCTTTAAATGAAGCACGTGGGGTGAGCTCCAGCCTTGCTGATAGTTACCAAGGTGACAGTTACCAGGGCGAAGGTAATTACATGAATTCCTTTCAAACATCTTCAGGGATGTACAATGAATCAGTTGTAAAGAAGATGGAGCCTGTGTCCTCCTCTCAGCTGATGGAATCTGATCTGGCATATGACACTTCAGAGCTTGGTGGTACACAGTTTGTGGACGATTTTAACAGTGGACTCGACATGAAGCCATTTTTTGACCAGAATCCATTGCAGATGTCGTGGGATGCTTCAGCTCCACCACAGTCCATGTCAAGCCCCTCTTGGCACCTGCCTCCAACACAGTCACAAACCCCAACAAGGTCAAGTCAATCAGTTGGGTCGCCATCATGGATTAAAACAGAAAACACTCAAGTACCACAGAAAATGGTAAGATCTACAAACACCTGATCAGGTTAAAGAATATTATGAATAGTCCAGCAGTTATTATGCTTTAATACAGTAACTGCAGATCATGTCACATGCAACATTTTGTTCCACTAGCATGCTTTGCAAACAGGGATGTAAAAACCATCATCAACAAGAAGTTGCTTCACACCCATGGCTGCTATCCAAGGTTGGGTTAACCCTTTAACGACGAGCCGCTTATGGTTTCCCATACATTTTAGTACACACTCGTTGTTAAAGAGTTAAAGACTTTTAATATCTCCTTTTCAAATCTGCTGAGCACAAGTATTAAATACATCCATTCCTTCATATTCAGATAATGTCACAGCCTTCCACGTTATTGCATTAATAGAATAATCAGACATATCACTACCGGAGTAGGCCATAATTTGGGTTGAGCAGGCCATAATTCTTCAGACGTGCCTCTGCTTGAGCAGGTCTGAAGCTTCCTTGGCTCAGTCCATTCCATAAGCATTTTGCCCTTTGGAAGTTGAGAGGCATCCTTTACTTGGCCATTTTTGTTGTTGCATTGCGTATCACGCATGCTAAATACACATTCCTTACTTGATTTTAGAACAGCCACCTCAATTATTAACTGAAAACTTGATTACTGCAACTCCATTGTTAACTCCAAACTAGGGTTGTTAAAATCGTTTTTTTTGGAAATGCGAATTTCGGTTTTAGAAATCCGATTTTAAACCGAATTTCGGTTTTTATTGGCCTTTATAGAAAATTTAATATATTATTATATAACGTAAGTTATTTTATATATTGGGTACCGTAACATACGTTAATAAACACCTTCTTATCTGTCGGCTATATTCGATGAAAACAATTGTAAACACTAAAAGAAATGCATGAATTAATTCTTTCTGGCATTTCTTGAAATTTTCACTACGAAAATGATTTTTTTTAAAATTCGAATTTCGTTTTGTCAATAATAAAAACCGAATTTCGTTTTCAAAACTGAAATTTGGATTTCCGAATTTCGTTTAACATCCCTACTCCAAACTTGACTACTGCCACTTTCTTTTCTACAGCAGTAGGCCTATCTCTTCTCAAATGATATGTCTTCAAACAGTCCAAAACATTCAGATTGTGTAATATGTGTATTCACCATCCAGTCATAGAAACACACGACCCCAATTCTCAAAACCCTTCATTGGCTTGGGGGCCGTCCATAAATGACGTCACGCAATTTTGGCCGATTTTTAACCCCCCCTTGTCACACTTCGTCACAAAAAGTAACACCCCCTCCGAAAATGACGTCACAAAGCTCTGACCCCCCCTAAAACTAAATTTCCATGGCAAAGCAAAATGCTCCTTTATGGAACAAATAGGGAAAGCATGAATATTTTAAAATCTAACAGTGACCAAATATTGAAATAATTAGAAAATTATTAATAATGGTGCCCATAATACAATAACCCTTTCGTTACTGCGCACGTTCCCAGGCGCCGTACGAGGAATTCTATAAACTACAGGTTGTATCCCCGTCGCGGCGACGGGTGCAGTACAGCAGATGGGTTTGGTAACCCGTCGGCGCGACGGGTCCAGTAACGAAAGGGTTAAAATAATTTAAAAAATAATGAAAATTTAATCCTCAAAATTAGTGCTGTTATTATTAAAATTAAATTGTTGTTAATTGTTAAATTTAATAACATAGACCTGGTGTGACGTCACACTTCTCAGACCCCCCCCCCATGTCACACATCGTCACAAATTTCCGACCCCCCTCCCCCTAGGTGCGTGACGTCATTTATGGACGGCCCCTTAGGGTCCCTCTGCCCATCCATACATTCTATCTCTTACATGCAATGCCCTTCAAACTTCTTAACCTTACATGTACATTTGCAATATATTCACCATCCAACAACCCAGTACTACTCATTCCTTTCTCTGTCTCTTCCTCTGTCGAATTCTTATGCAGTCTCTCCTTCATCTATGCTGTGTTGCAGCTTTAAGCTCTGTAGAATGAAATCTTTACAGACGTCCATTGATCTGCGAATCCTCCATTGTCACCTGTAATTGTGGTCGCCTCTGCTGACATCTCCTGAAGAGTTTCACTGCAGACTTTAAACTGAATTTCAAACGTTCCTATCCTGGACCATCGCTGAACAATCATTGCCAAAATGATCAAATTCCAACTTTTTTGGCCTGACCCTCATACTTTGACTTTGCACCAAAACTGATCCATCTTGTAAGCTGGATCATGCAGGCTTGATTTCATATAATGTTGGCAAATAAGCTGGTCTTCCTTAAATGCAGCTTTTAAAGTCTGGCGCTTAAAATTTCAGTTCTACATTACACACCAGTTTGATCCATTAATTGGTTCTATGTGGAATTTGTGTAATAAATTCTCATATGTTTGGACTTGTACTATGTCTGAGTCTGCATATATAGACATGTTTCTCTCTTATGCAATATACATGTGCTTTTGGACCATGTTTGGACACATGTCATCGAACCTTGTGCATCAACATCTATGCAGAGGGTGAGAGAGAGCTTCACAGTTGGGCAGCTTTGAAATGCCAACTATCAACCTGAAATTGAACCAGTTTTACATGTGATGGCCTACTGCCAATAACTTTGTATCACAGGATCCCGTGCTACTTTTCACATTTACTGTTCTTGCTGCTGCTTGTGAGTTAAAAAGTTTTCAATTACACTGCTTTTAAATTGAAATAGCACTTCTCCTTGATAGTTGGGAAAATTAAAAACTAAAAATAATGTAATAATGCTTGCATGTATACATTTGTCCACCAGAACAAATCTTTTAGGCTCAGCCGATACAAAGCATTGGGTTTTTTGCAGTACAGTTGTTGCCTTTGAGAGGTACTTAAAAGGTACTATACAAATCTTCCAAAAAAATGACTGATCGGCTGTTTCATGCATTTTCAACTTTTTGTATAAGACTTGCTAAAAGATGTTTGTAATATTATTCCTGATATCTATGCAAATTTGCTTTATTTGAGAATAGCACGTTTTGGAAATTATTTTCAAAGCACTGGACATACTGATACAACTGTTCAGTGGCCAATTGTTGCATTGTATTGTATTGAAACATTCATAAAGCACCTATAGTAGGGTGAACTGTTCAGAGGAGCTCCCAGTGTGCAAGGGCACAAGAGAAGAAATAGGTTTTGAGAAAAGCAAAGGAGGTTGAGGAAGGTTACCAGCTAGAAGTTGAGAGCGAGTAGATGGAGACAGCGCATTCCAAAGAGAGGACCAATTGAGGTAAAGGACCGGGACTAAGCGATAGCTGTTCTATTATGAGGAACTATATCAAGAACAGATCAAGTCTGTTTGAAGAGTGAAGTGGACGATGCAAGGAGGCTGAAAGAGGCCGGAGTATTACATTAGCTACATATTTTGCGGCAAAACCCCATTGTGACTTGAAGACTAGAATGAGGATTTTGAATTTAATGCGTGCAGAGAGAGGAAGCCAATGCAGTTCAAACATGAAGGTAGAAATGTAAGAGTAGCGTGGTAGGCATGCTATTAATCTGGCAGCCGCATTTATGACCGACTGCACCTGCAGGTGAAAGACGAACCTTGGGAAGACCAATGAGAAGGGAATTACAATAGTCAATTCGGGAGCATATGAAAGTGTGAACCAGCGTGGTGAGAACAGTCTAAGATGAAACAGAATGCCGAACAACTATACTTAGGTGCCTTGAATGAAAACTGTCGTTTGAATTACATCTCGCGAGAACGTACAAGATTTTTTTATTTGTTATTTCTACGATCGCGGAGTAACAAACAGTGCCTAGAATAAAATAAAAATAAATACTGCCGATTAATCGGATCGAATCCGGATTCGGCAAAAAGCAGGCCAAATATCCGGATTCAGAAATTGGCAAAAAAAATGCCAATTGGTCACACGGTAGTGGAAACATCAGAAAGAGCCAGGAGGGGTTCAGACCTGTCAACAGCAGAATAGATTTCACAGAGGAGAGAAAGCAGTCTGCATAGAGTGATGGGCCCTAAAGCTTGACTGATTTGGGGGAGGAAGACCAGATTGTTCAAGATAGGGGAGGAGCTGCAAGGAAAAAGGCACTGAAGAGTCTTGGATAAGAACGGTAGATTGGAGATATGTCGGTAGTTTTGACAGAGATTAGTATCAAGGTTAGGCTTTTTGGTGAAGGAAAGACAAGAGCACATTTCTGGGAGGGAGGGATACAGCCTTCAGCAGGTGACCTATTAAAGGGATAAACCAAAAAGGGAGCAAGGTTGTCTAAAATGTCACTGATAACAAAAGGGGGTAGTTGGGTCTAGTTCACATGATTTCAGATTTGCAGATGTTAGAACTAGATGTTTGTGATTCTACGTCAATTCAACCAACATAATTGACATGACTGACTTGCATTTGCATGAAATTTGGTCCACTTGTTGGGCCACATGAGATATGGATAAACCCCAAAAAAAAGTTTTTTGGGTCAATTACTTTCCGAGATACGGGTCGTCAAAATTTGACCCGACCCGCTCGACCTCGTACCTTTGGACGTCTGTATCTCAGCTTGTATGAGAGCTAGGAAGGTGTTCTTCATGTCATTGTTCAGCTCTTTTGATGAACTATTTAGGTAGATTATTCATGACTGTTTAAAAGTTTAACATTAAGGCCATATTCGACAATTGAGCACTTTGACCTTGATCTTGACCCTTTTGCGGTCTTTTTTAAATCTGAAAAAATTCACACTTATAGACTGAAGTGTCTTGAATATCCTCAGAAGAAATCAGAATGGGATCTCTAATTGTTTTTTTGCTACAATTATTTTGTCTATAATTATATTTCGTGACACCGGCATTAATCCAACCCTGCAGCTTGATTATTTTCAAGAAACAAATATTGATTGATTGATTGATTCATTCATTCATTCATAAATTTATATAGCGCCCCTTCAAGAGGGCTACTCAGAGGCGCTCCCGACTCCAGCACGGCCATAATGAAAACATTTCAGTGGTCCTCAGCAGATAGGACGAAACCTAAGCAGTGGTGGGTCAGCCATGATTTTGAATCCAATTAAGTTCCAAATTAACCAGTTTTGGATATGTAAGGGCTCCTTTAACTCCCCAAGCGGTTTTTGTCTGTAAGGGCTATAGAAGAAAGCAGCAGTAACCAATATTGCTTGTGTCAACTAGTGATGAACAGTTTGGGAGATGAGGGAAGTCTCTGCAAATACTGAAGTGTTGCTGCCTTCTATCTTCAGTACAATTTTGTATCAAGGAGCCTGAAATGCTGTAAATTGTTCAACTTTGGATGGAATTTCATTGAACAGTACTGTCACTGAATCGAAGCCATGTACACCTCAACATGATTCAACTGTTAACAATCTAGACCTTGATGAACTGAGCACTGCAGCACGCACTAATAACCACTGAAGGGTTTTGAGTTACAAGATGCTAACACATGTTGGAGGTTGGACATTGATGATTTTGAGCACATGATCATAATTTAACAAGTTCATGGTCCAGCAGAAGATGGTTAAACATCCTGTATGTATGTGTAGGCAATTGGTCCGCCTTCTGTTTGGTCTGGTCTCCTCGAGGTGTCGGTGTCAGGTAACAGTCCTGCTTTCAGTTACAAAGCTTTATTGGGAAGAGGCTTCTGAAGACAGTTTTGGTGTTTGTTTTGGCACAGAAAACGTCATCATATCCTGGATCACTGAAAATTGATGAGAATGACGAGGATGAGGAAGAGCACATGGAGGGTAATGATGGATTGCAGCCTTCAGCTGAATCACCTGGTATTGTTCATCCAAACTGGAAAGTAATTCCAGTGACGAACTTCATGTGCAGTTTGTGTGGCCAGTCGTTTCGCCATAAATCGAGTCTGCTTCGTCATCAGATCACAGGCCATGGACGTCAGAAGAAGAAGCGAGGCAACCAGAACATTTTCTCCTGAAGTTGGCAGCTGTATCCACGTTACAAGAATCGGATTGCAATTATGCATGGGTCCACGAACTAGAAAAATGAATTTACCAACTCGGTATGCAGCATCCAGAACGTGGTGGCTGTTACCTTTATTGGGAAGAGGCTTCTGAACCTTTCGTTAGAAAATATTTCATGAGACCTGGGCATTTAATTGAGTACCATGTCCTGGCTATGTTTATTTGATGCATTTCATCCATGTAAATGTGTACACTTGTAAAAGCCATTACTATGTACACCATTCAAAAAGCTATGAACTGCTCTGCATTGTTTATGTGTTTCAGAGAAGTTAGTCACTAGAATTAATCATTTGTTGTTAATAGGAGGCATTCAGCTGATCTAATTGTATGCTAGTTAAGTTCAGTCTGGATTAAATTCAGTTGATTTAACTTGTAGCTGACAAATGTGATGCGAAACAAAGCGAAACCATTAAGATCACCAAAACTGTCGGCACCTGGCAGTTCTTATTCTTCACCACAGCATCACTTGAGTCCTGCAGCTCCTTCATCTGCTACTAGTACAGTGTCAGTCCAGCAGCAGCAAGATGCATGTGGCAGCTGGAAATCAGTAACAACAACAAAGTTCATCTGTAACATCAGCAACTGTGAAAAAGAGTTCACAACGAAGCGAGCAATGCGTCACCATCAGAAAACACTTCATGGGGCGATCATGGGAGGTCAGAGTGGTTCAGACTCACCAGGTGTTGCTTCAAATTACCAGTATGACAGTTCTGATATTTAAAGAAACTGCCTGGTGTTTGTGGACTGCAGCTTTGAGGGCCAGCAGAATTAGCTGAAACCCTGCTGTTTGGTATAGTTAAGTTTTCATTGTGTAAGCATGGACAGGATGTCCAATTACTGTAATTAATTTTCAAAATTTATTACTCTTAAAAGATTTGTTTTAAAGGTTCTTTAATTTTCTATATATAAACTGTTTTATATGTCGTTTTTCAATATTCGAAAGTTGAAGGTACGGCTATTTTAGTTCAGCAGGCAACATGCTGTTATACAAATGTTGATTGTCTTACTAACACACAGTCAGACTGAATGTTATTTTAACCTAGCAAACAGTTTCATAGTGAATATTATTGTGATGTGTAAAAGGTCTCCATTACTTGTGTTACTCTTGTTAGATGACTGTTAACTGATGTCAGTGGACGAATGTAGCATAAATTAGCAATCACCAGCCTCATCCTGAACCTTGTTGGTATTATTACCTTCAAATCAGTAACCTGAACTTCCCATTCAGTTTCAGTTTATTTCACATCGATACATAGTAGTTCACATAACTATAGTACATAAACTCGTAGATAAACTATTACAAGATTAGTTCTGGAAGGGGCTTATCAAGTCTACCTTTCATAATAATCATGAGAAGGTTAACAGTTGACTCAGGGTTGGCAAGTTGTTGCCGGCCACCGGTTGTAACTGGTTTTTGCCATGGCAATAACTGTCCTGGCAAAAACCTCTAGGCAAAAAGGGCAGAAACCTCTTGGCAAAATTAGAAACTAAATTATTGGTCTGTATATCAGTTTTTAAATCTTAATGTCATATAGTTGACTTAACTGCATTTATACTACGGAGTAATATAGACTTAGTACAGTAGTTTTTTTTATTTCTCACAAGAAACACTTATTATAGCTATGCCGTATGTGCGGTGAAATATGATTTTCATTTGCCTTGAAAAAACTAGCAATAACCGGCAATAACCGGCAGTAAATGGTTTTTGCTAGTGTCTCGGCAAAAATAGGTTTTTGCCGGCATTAACCCAACCTTGAGTTGACTGTTATGCAAAACAATGCGTGCTCCGTTCTGTGTCCTCCTTAGGCTATCCATGTAGGCCTATCTGGCAACCCCTGCATCACAACTAGGGTTGCCAGATAGGCCTACATGGATAGCCTAAGAAGGACACAGAACGGAGCACGCATTGAATGTTTCACTCGGAGTCAGGGCTCCCCAAGTAACCAAGAAACGAAGTCACATTGGAAAGCTGTATGAAATCATTCGAGGCTTTCTATCATAATGTTGCAAAGCATTTATTTACGCAATCAATTCTTGATTACGCACAGTATTTCTCGGAGGAGCCAACTCTACGCAGCAAATCCTCATTACCAATAACATACGCTCAGAACTTCTCACAAGAAGTTGTACTTTATAAGAATGATTCCTTTCACAGAGTCAACAGAAACGTTCTTCATGTTGTACTTTGTAAGAATGATTCCTTTCACAGAGTCAACAGTCCTTTCCTTTGTCCAGTGAGCATTTATCAAGGAGAACAAAGTTGCCATTGTGTCCAAGAATACAGAAAAGTTGTTTACTTTAAGTAACTCTGAGAAAGAACTTGCATTTTGGCAACTTTGATAAACAAAAATATAACTAGCTTTGTAACCTTACTCAGATCATGGACTGGAAACGTCTGGAAGGAACAGAGCTGCAATAAAAATAAATAAGTAAGTAGATTGGACCTTTAGCCTGGTAGGGCCCGAGGAGAACCTAGGGACAACATGCACTTGTAAAGTCATTAAAAACTGCCATGAAATAATAGCTAATAGCCCAATACAACAAACATTCATAAAGCCTGACATTTCCCAGGATTGCCATGCACGTGTTATGGTTTTCTTGAAGCCATATTGTATATATTCGTTTAATTGAAAAACACAATCTGACAAAAACGCAGAAATGTTTACATAAGAGATTGAATAGAAAATAAAACACAGAAGTAATAATAATAATGTAATAATAAAGTAGCGGCAGCCATAAACAGGCGCCCAGTCCTCGTGTAGGACTAGCAAGCAACCTGGAAGGCGCCATCGGTCAGGTTGATGATGTTAAGTGTTAGAGGTAGTGTAGTGAAAGCGAGGAAAACGAACGATGAAAATAAAACGATGATACGAATGAACATAAACTATATGTATTAAATAGTTATATTGTGTAGATGTAACCGTATGAAACATTAACCTAAAGACATGTATACTTAGATAGACCGAGCATGGAACTCGAAATTCATGTAACTCGGGGTGTACGCTGACCGCAGACGCCTGCACCCATTGCGTAGTAGATTTGACCATATTGATGTAAACACGTGAAGGATAATTGTATACGTGAAGGACACTTGTACTCTGACTAGCCTAAGCAGAGCATGTAAACAGGGAAGGGCATGTAAGCAGGTAGGACACGTGCGCTTGACCATTTGGGCAGAAATTAGTGCACAACAGACTGACCTTGTTGACATAAACACAAGGACATTTGTACCTATATACTGACCTAGGGTGGGACTTAACTAGGTCAGGTAAACAGGCAAGGTCAGGTAAGCAGGTAGGACTGACCAATCGCGAAGAAGCAGGGTTGACCATGTTGGGGAAAAGACGAAAGATATTGCGCAGTTAGATTGACTCAGCAGGGACTTGAATTGCGTAGTTATAAGTTTGTTGATGTAAACAGGAAAGGGAAGACGTGCGGATTGGAAAGTAGCGCGATGGAATAACTACGCAAAAAGAAGGAAGCTGGAAAGGAGGGGAAAAGGGAGAGAGAGTATATAAGCGATGGAAGGACAAAACTAAGGGACTCTGAGGGACGGCAGCGACGCTCAAGAAGAGACTTAGTTAGCCAGAAGGTTTCTCAGAGTACATGAACGTTGTATGACGGTCAAGTCGATAAGCTGTAGAATACTGTTGATGATAAATAAAATCGTGAAAAGGTAACGAGTGTCGTTTGCTGAAGAGGTCGTCACGAACAACCACGCAACAGGAAAATCCCCCGAAGAGACGCCTGCTAGATCACCGCTGCCACCAAGACAGTTTTTCATCAGATGATTGGTACCACGCCAATCATCATTTAAAAACAGTACATTGTGCCAGCGCGCAGAGACGACGAAGCGAACGGCACAAGGAACAATCGAACAACGAAAGAAGAACAGCGAAGTCGACGACTGGTCAACAACGGACGATAGCACGATCAGAAGAAAAGACTGGTCAAACAACTGAACAGAACGGCGGCAGATCCACTGCACGTAAACAGACCGAGGACGAAGAATCAACCGGAGGGTGTCGGAGAACGAGTGTTGGTCAACAACGGGAAAGAGCGACATCTGGTGACGTGTAGAGGCAGACCGCGGACGAAGAATCAACCGGAGGTCGAACAGAAACAACGACTGGTATCGACAACGGAAAAGAAAGCCATCTAGCGAACAATACGAAGGCGAACACAGGACGAAGGATCAATCCGGACCACGATCTGAAGAAAAAGAGATCGGTCGGGTGAGCAGATCCTGGTTTGACACTTTAAAGTAGCAGATGTGCATTATATGCTAGGAATATCGGCTGTTAAGTTACCGATTCCTAAGCATTATTGTGAATTGTTTGTATTTGCATGCTAATAGAGTAAATAGTGAAAAGAACTCTATTATAGCAGTTAATCTTAAGAAATGGCGAGTGGAAGCCTACTTAAAGATTTTGAATCGTTGAAGAAGAAAGACTTGGAAGAAGAATGTATATTTAGAGGAATACAGCCAATTGGGCTTGAAAAGAAAGAAATGATCAGAAGATTGAAACAGTATGAGAGAAGGCATGGAAGAGAAGAAGGAAATGAAGGCACGTCTGCAGAGGAAGAGGAAGAGGTTGTAGAAGACAGAGAAGGTGAACAGGTCGAGATCAGCGATAGCAGAATAAGGCTTGAACTGATCCGAGCTGAGGAAAGGAGATTTTTGGCGGAGGCAGACGCTGCAGAACGTAAAGCCAGAGCAGAGAGAGAGAGAATGGAAATGGAGAAAGAAAGAATGGAGATGGAATTGACGTTGCTTAGAGAAAGAGCACAATTGGGTTTGCTTCAAAGAAACTCAAATGAAGACGTCAACGTCGAGAGTCGAGTTGAAGCTAGTAGAGCCAAGACAATTAGCGTTTTGCCGAGTATGCACGAGGATGAAGATCCAATTTCTTATTTTCATTCCTTTGAGAAAGTAGCTCGATTGCATAACATAAATCAGTCTGAATGGCCAAAACTACTTCCTGCTCTACTAAACTCAACTTTAAGGCAACACTACAATCGCTTGTCCTACGACGTTTGTAATGACTTTAAAAGAACTAAAGCCGAAATCCTAAGTGCATGTCAAATGAATCCCAGGTTTTACTTGGACAAATTCAGGACAATGCATCGTGTAGGGAAAGAAACATATGCTCAATTCTTATGCAGGTTGATTGATGTGCATGAGTATTATTTAGAAGCTAAAGAGATAGCAGATTTTGACAGCTTTAAGGATGACGTGATAGCAGAAAGGCTGCGTGATTCGCTGCCAAATGAAATCAAATTCTTTGTTGAGGCTAGGCGCCCTTCAAACGCAGTAGAAGTAGCTCAGTATGCGGATCTTCATTTCGAGTGCATGCAAGAAGCAAAACGAGGTGTTGCTGCTTTTGAACGCAAGCCTTGGAATAAACCCAAGCCTGCAACTGCGGAGATTAGCATAAACATGCAAAACACGCATGCGGTAAAGGGTAGAGGAGATGGTGAGGCGCAAAAGCAAATTAATGGACAAAGCAAAACAAACAATGGATACAGTAATGCTTACAGGTCAAACCAATGGCAGAGAAATGGGAAGCCACAGCAGGGATACTTTAAATCTGGTTCGATATCTCATGGCACAGGCAATGATAATGCACGGGTTAACTTTGTGTACGACTTGGCAAAGCTAAACAACATTGTTGAATATCAGAACAATTTTGTTGTACCTCTGTTACTAAACGGTGTGGAACCTGTGTCCTGTCTTCGTGATACAGGTGCTCAGGTCACTTTGGTGAACGCAGATCTTGTAAGAGGTAAAGCATCTGCCAAGCAGGACTGCATTAAAGTATTAAGTGCATTTGGGGAACCACAGGCGGTGTCCATGACCGAAATTGAAATTTCATCCCCACGTTTTGGTACTGACAGAAGTATTAAGGTCAAGGCAGGGGTAGTGGAAGGATTGAATGTAGGTGTCCTCCTTGGACACGATGTATTTCTGGAAAACCCAGATATTATTGATCCTATCTTTGCATTGGGTAAGGTAAGGCAAGCCGACCAGCATGACAAGCACAAAGATGCCGATGGGACTGATGGAAACAGTCAGGTACCTCAATCGTTGATGGTTACCAGAAATAAAGACTACAGTAAACCGCAAGTGGAGAACGAGCAGATTCCACAGGAAGTGAAAGAGAACGAACAAATGGTTGAAATAACACCAGAGAAGAACGTGGAAGAAGAATCAATCAATAGTCAACCGAGTATCAGTGATACTGACTTAGGGATCGACACGATTGAATTCAAGCAAGAACAAGAAGATGACGAAACCTTGAAAAGCATGTGGCATCAAGCCAGAACGGAGAAAGCTCCATACATAATAAGCAAAGGCCTATTATACAAACAGAAAGGATCAGTGTTAACTGAATGTACAGATGATTCACCGAAGACTCTAAGATTAGTCATACCTGTCAGATACAGACAGAAGCTTTTGGAACTTAGTCATGATTCAGAATGGGCAGGACATAGAGGAGTAAAGGCTACAACGGCGTGTTTGAGAAGAGAATATACATGGCCTGGAATGGATGAAGAGATATCCAATTATGTAAGATCATGTCCGATTTGCCAAAGAACAGCAAGTGTGCCGAAAAACCACAGGGTTCCTCTTCAAGAAGTACCAATAGTGGAAGTGCCATTTGAAACTTTAGTAATTGATCTCATGGGACCAATCATACCCAGCTCAAGTAGCGGCAAGAAGTATGTGCTGATCATAGTGGACCAGATGACACACTGGCCAGAATTTATACCGCTAGGAACCATGAAGGCAGAGAAAATTTGTAAAGCGCTAGTTGAGGTTTTCTCAAGAGTTGGAATACCTAAATACATAATATCAGACAATGGAACACATTTTAAGAATCAGCTAGTGCAAGGCCTGGAAAAGTTATTAGGCATTAGTCCAATCTTTTCCACAGTGGAGCATCATGAGACAGCAGGAAGCGCGGAACGGATGATAAGGGTTGTGAGAGACATGCTGAAGAAGGTGACGATAGAAGAACCGAGATCGTGGGAAACTGTACTGCCGCTATTAGCATTTAGCTGCAGACAGATTCCTTCAACAGTGACAGGATTTTCACCGTTCGAGTTGCTGTATTCTCATGACGTCAGAGGACCATTGCAGGTATTGAGAGATGCATGGACAGGACAGCTCGAAGGACCAATACCGAAAAGAAGCGTCGTTGATTATATCACCATGACGCAAACACACATGAAGAGATGCGCAGAAATAGCACTGGAGAATGCTAAAGAAGCAAGAAAATCTGCGAAACAATATTACGACAAACAGTCATCAGAACGACAGTTGGACCCAGGTGAAGAAGTATTGCTGTTGAGGCATGCAACAGAAAACAAATTGTTAGCTAAGTGGGAAGGTCCATACACAGTTACAAGAAAGCTGTCGAACGTAAACTACGAGATTGAAATAGAAAAGGGCCGAAAGATCTATCACATAAACCTTTTGCGAAAATGGTTTAGAAGGCCAGGAAGTGGACCGTTGCCAAGTGTTAATCTGATTTTAACTGCGGATCCACCAAGCGAAGAATATGAGACTCTGCCAGTCATAGATGATGACAGTGGCGACAATTGGGGAGGTGTTGAGCACCTGACACCAGAACAAGAGAGCCAAATAAAGGACCTGATAAGGGAATTTCAGGACAGATTTTCAGAAAGACTAGGACGGACAGAGCTCATTAAGCATAAGATCAAATTAACTACAGAGAAGCCCATTGCACCAAAAATGTACAAAATACCGGAAAGTCTGAAAGACAAAGTGCATGAGCAGCTAAAGATGATGCTTGAGGATGGTCTTATAGAAGAATCCACGTCACCGTATGCTAGTCCAATAGTATGCGTGACCAAGAAAGACAAATCCATCAGAATTTGTGCTGATTTGAGAGCAGTGAATAGCATCACAGTACCAGACGAATATCCTGCCAGTGACATGAGGAACATCTTAGAACGAGCGGCTGGAGCTGTTTACATAACAGGTCTTGATTTACAGCAAGCGTTCTATCAAGTCGAGCTAGAAGAGGAGAGCAGACAATATACAGCTTTCAGAACACCGTTCGGATTGTTCCAATACACCGTCATGCCGAATGGCTCAAGAAACGCGAGCAAGTTATTTCAAAGGTTAGCAGATCAAGTGTTGAAAGGAGCTGAAAACTACGCAGCCGCACACGTGGACGACATAATCGTTTTCTCAAAAACATGGGAAACGCATCTTCAACATTTACGAGACGTCTTGACAAGACTGCGACAGGCTAACCTAACCGTCAAACTTCAGAAATGTCAGTTCGGAAAAAGATCAATTAAAGTCCTAGGGCATGTGCTGGAGAAAGGTCTGATCAAACCCGATCCAGAGAAAATAACAGCCATTCAGAGTTATCCTATTCCGAAGACAAAGAGACAAGTACGTGCAATCTTAGGATTAGCAAACTTCTACAGGCGCCATCTGGCGAACTTTGCAGAGATAGTTGCACCATTGACGGAGTTAACAAGAAAAGACAAACCAGATCGTGTGAAATGGACTCAAAGGGAAGAAAGTGCTTTTGACTTGCTAAAGCAAGAGCTGACGTCAGAACTTTTTCTAATCCCGCCAGATGTACGAAAACCGTTCATCTTACGATGTGATGCCTCAGGGACAGGTTTAGGTGCCGCACTACTACAGAAAGACGGACAAGACATCGAAAGACCCATCAGTTATGCCAGCAGAAGGCTCATTGATAGAGAGGCTAAGATGAGCACAGTAGAAAGGGAATTGCTATGTGTAGTTTGGGCCCTTAATCACTTCCAACAGTACACCTACGGGGCTAAAGTACATATTTATACTGACCATAATTGTCTTAAATGGCTTCAGACGATGGCTAACACCAATCCCAGATTGACCCGTTGGGCACTGGCCATTCAAAGATATGACATCGATATTAATTTTGTGCCGGGGAAGCATAATGCCTTAGCAGATGGCTTATCTCGAGCGTTCATGGACGAAGCTATGGAAAATCGTGCTAAAGGTTGTAATTAGCATGAAGTGTTGTCAATATAGAAGTAGATGTTAGCTTTTATTGCTTGATATTACCTATGTTTGTTTGTGTTACATATGTTGAAGATATTATCTAACGCTATGATGAAAAGCCTGGTGACCGATGAACAGTCATCTGTGCTACTGTAACGTATCATCGGAATACAAATCCTCGAAAAAGCCAAACTTTTCATTCCATCTGATTGCTCGACCTGGAGCCAGCAGCATCAGAAGTTGGATGATGTAGTGAAAGCGAGGAAAACGAACGATGAAATAAAACGATGATACGAACGAACATAAACTATATGTATAGAATAGTTATATTGTGTAGATGTAACCGTATGAAACATTAACCTAAAGACATGTATACTTAGATAGACCGAGCATGGAACTCGGAATTCATGTAACTCGGGGTGTACGCTGACCGCAGACGCCTGCACCCATTGCGTAGTAGATTTGACCATATTGATGTAAACACGTGAAGGATAATTGTATACGTGAAGGACACTTGTACTCTGACTAATCTAAGCAGAGCATGTAAACAGGGAAGGGCATGTAAGCAGGTAGGACACGTGCGCTTGACCATTTGGGCAGAAATTAGTGCACAACAGACTGACCTTGTTGACATAAACACAAGGACATTTGTACCTATATACTGACCTAGGGTGGGACTTAACTAGGTCAGGTAAACAGGCAAGGTCAGGTAAGCAGGTAGGACTGACCAATCGCGAAGAAGCAGGGTTGACCATGTTGGGGAAAAGACGAAAGATATTGCGCAGTTAGATTGACTCAGCAGGGACTTGAATTGCGTAGTTATAAGGTTGTTGATGTAAACAGGAAAGGGAAGACGTGCGGATTGGAAAGTAGCGCGATGGAATAACTACGCAAAAAGATGGAAGCTGGAAAGGAGGGGAAAAGGGAGAGAGAGTATATAAGCGATGGAAGGACAAAACTAAGGGACTCTGAGGGACGGCAGCGACGCTCAAGAAGAGGCTTAGTTAGCCAGAAGGTTTCTCAGAGTACATGAACGTTGTATGACGGTCAAGTCGATAAGCTGTAGAATACTGTTGATGATAAATAAAATCGTGAAAAGGTAACGAGTGTCGTTTGCTGAAGAGGTCGTCACGAACAACCACGCAACAGGAAAATCCCCCGAAGAGACGCCTGCTAGATCACCGCTGCCACCAAGACAGTTTTTCATCAGATGATTGGTACCACGCCAATCATCATTTAAAAACAGTACAGGTAGCCTAATGGTGTCTTCATGGGTCATCGGTTGATGCTGCAAAGGTGTTGTAATCGAGGTATAACGTTAGATGTTAGATCCTCTCATGATATTTGAAGCTACTTATGGTGGTTGATGTTATTGTTATATGTACTGTTATATGTTATTGTTATATATATATTGCCTATATTGTTAAGTATATTGTTGGCATCCAGGATTATCATAAATTCTTTGATGCATAACCGTTCCAAGATTTTTCAAAAGGTGGGAAGTACAATAGTTGGAAACTTCAAGGTTACTACCAGGGCCATTTTAAGCTCGTCGTAGGCATTCATAGGCCCCAACTTCCAGCTGTGCATTAAAGCTAAATGCATACTTACGGATTCACGTTATTTATTGACGTCATGTTTAACCCTGATTTACGAATAAACCCAGTTTTGATTTGAAATCTCAATTCATTCAGGAGAAACACGAGTCTGGATTTGAGAAGAAAAAGAAAAAAGAAGAGAAAGAAGATGCTCTTTCGTCAAATGTATGAACATAGATACTAATTTAATTCATGACACTTCACTCACTTCCTCTGTCACAACTAATCTAAGGACCACTATAACCCCTTGCACTACTTTCAATTGAAAATGAGTTAATGCGGGAAATGACATTTGCAGATGTTCTGGACACCCTTGCTTCTTCTTATTGACCCCCTGCTTCTAGTCTTTGGCCGACCCAGAGGTCGGCTTGACCAAATTCATTACCCACAGTCCTACACCAAACGACTCCATTATGACCAATCGGCCTGACCCAGCTTCTACTCCCTCTCCCCTACTCTCTCAGAAAGGCCCAGGCACCGATATATATATATATATATATATATATAATGGTCACCTTTGTCTTTAGTAGGCTAGTAATGTTTCTTCTCTCTACTCGACCACTCTCCTCCTTTTCCTCTGTCTCTCTGTCTTGCAGTTTGATATTATGTGTGTCACATCAAAGCACCATCAGCTTTTGGATTAGGGCCTAAGGAACAAGAAAGTTATCGGGCCGTTACAGTTTGCAGGCCCAATGAATCAGGTTTCTATGCAGTATGCTTCAGGCGAAGACCCCGGGGACCGGGTCTAACGCTTCAAGCCTCTCATGGTTCCTATTAAATGCCCTGCTGACCTTCCCTCTATCCTCTTTCCCTAGGCCAGGACAGTGGCGCTGAGACCGCTGAGTCATAAGTCGTGGAACATCAGCCTGTAAGTTGTCTATTTGAAATTCCACTTTCTTGTGTAGGCCAATTTGTTGTTTGTAAAACTGTCTGCACATCGCTTGCCTTTATCGAAAATTAAGCGGCAAAAACTGAACCGAGCTAAGGGAGCTAGGTTTAAGAAAATGTCGGGGAAATGAGCAGCAGCTGAAGCAAGTTCTATGGAGTTAATGGCTGCTATTTTTAAGGGCACTGATTGCTCAGCAATTTCAGATGAACAAGACATTGAATTCAATCATATCACAGCAGTTTCATCAGCCAGAGTGAAGTAGCGCTTGTACATCTTATAAATCAAACTTCCATTTAGGCCAACAATTATTTTCATCATTTTCCGCAAGCGCTTCTATTAATTTTGCTGAAGTTCTCAAAGACTTTGCAGATGTATCAATGATAGAAAGTTCTGAGTCTGGTAAGAGCCACATAGACTATTCATGAGTGTAGGACATTGTCCCCCCCCCCCGGACATTGTCCCCCCTGGACATTATCCCCCCCCCAGTCTAAGATATAATCGTATAATATTCTTGCGGAAATGCAGGAAAATGATGAAAATAATTGTTGGCCTAAATGGAAATTTGATTTATAAGATGTATAAGTGTTTTCGTAAATAGAAGCTGCATTGATTAGATTAAGTTTTTATTTCATTGAACCAAAGACTTGTTAGTATAAATTTTAAGTTAAAACGTGTTAATGTATGTTAGTTGCTAACAAAAGTGTCTCATAGCTGAAAAATTGCCAACAATTCTAAAATTGGATGCTATGTCTAAATGACACTAACTAGTCTTCACTTTATAACTGATTCACCAACTGACACTAACAAGTCTTAACTTTCGTACTGCTGAGTGACATTAACAAGTCTTAAGTTTAGGCCTACACCTGAATGAAATAGCCAACAAAAACGGCAACTAAGGTTTATCAATGATATGCAGACTGTAGGCTATTTACACAGAGGGGGGGACAATGTTAATTACTCCCTAATCCAGTGCTTCCCAACCTCAGTTTCGCGGCACCAAAGGGCCCTGTAAACCTGCTCAAGGTTGGATGTCAGAAAGGTAGAACCATAACATTTGTGCAGCTTTTTATGCGAAAAAGTTTTAAAATTTATCACTACTAACTAACATAGGCCTGTAACTATTTTTTTAAACTGAAAGTAGTGTAGAAATAGTCGCAACCCGCATGTTTAATGAAAGAAACGTTTCTTATCAGTAAAATAAAGAACTAACTTGAAGAGAAATAGTTGAAATTAAGGTATAAGATGCCGCTGATCTGCCGTTAGTAAGGGTGCCATGCTCCGAAAAAGGTTGGGAATCACTGTCCTAATTAATCTGTCAGTAGGCTACATTATAAAATATATCTCACTCTTGCTGTTACGTTGGCCACTGCAGTAGGCTACGGCGCACAATTAGGCCTATATGGCGCCCCGTTCGGGCCATCTGGTTATTGCACTGCAGAAAGAACTTTGAGCAGATTGAAAATAAAATAAAAAAACTTTCGATCCAACATCACAAATGAACGCCAATTTCAAACAGTATTTCATAGGATAGTAGGCCTATATACTAGTGGTCTACTACACTAACTATTGCGCATAATGCCATCAATTCAAATATACTGTAGCCTATACTATCATTTCAAGTTAATTACCATTTTTACTCTGGAACGTGGCGCCCCTCAAAAACAACCCTTGCCCCTAGGCCTGGTAGTCACTTTGGTCAGCCAATCTGACCCCACTTGACCCTAAAGTGACTTGAGGTCGACTTGAAGTCGACAACTTGGAGTCAAAACGACTTGACCCGACTTGGCAGAAAAACAACCAACTTCCGACTTAAAGTCGACTTCTGACATGGTAATTACGATTACGTACGGCTAATAATACAAAAATGTCATGCCAATTTGCCTGTCTAGCATTCATTTCTTATACTAATGAGTAATGAGATCTCAACACCTGATGAATAAAATTGCTTATTAGGCCTATTTTAAGCTGTTTGTGTTTGTTTTTGAACAATTTTGTAATGCTTTAATGGGTTAAGAGAAGAATCTGCAGCGGACCGCGGACTGGTTGCACTCAATGGCGTGTTATAATGACACAGTTTAATTCTGTTGTCATAATTATTTGGCCACTAACATCATTCAAATAGCAATGCATGCGTATCATCCCACAGTACTACCACTCACCGACAATAAAGTCGATCATTGTCTAATACAACAGTTTTTCCGTCTGCAAACGACTAATGCAGTGCACCAAAGTAGCGCCAAACGATCGATTGATTAGTATGAGATCCACATTTCTTTGGGTCGAATTCACTGACGACTAAAAGTTCATTGATTTGCCGTTCAGCTCTTGATAAGGCAGACGTGTTAACATTACTGTAATTTTATATAAGCATTTCAATTCACCAGTTTTATAAAACGTACGTTTAACATATAATAACTCATAAATCGACACCGATAAATATAAGTAGGCCTAAGTAACTGCTTAGCCCAACCGCCGCAACCGGCGTCGATAATACAAAAAATAATATCGCAGTAGGGGCCTACCGTTCTGCGTTTTTGAATATTTCTTCTTACTCTTTCAAATGAGATGAACATCAACTTTTATCTTCAACGCTTCAATTCAGTGTACATCGTCAACATAAATCAACTATATTTCTTAACACTTCTCTCAATATACAGCTCTATCTACTGTACATATTAAGACAACTGCATTATTTAAATCGACTGTAATCAGCAATTTCTAACCTTTCCCACGCTATTAGCACGTGCTCAGTACAAGCTATATTCAGTCAATGTTTAAGTAAGACAAGCGGCGCTGACCGCCCGCTCAACTAGATCATGTTTATACGTAAATAGGTGTATTGTCATATATATATAATTTCGTTTATTGAAAATAGAAAGTTGACAGACCGCAACTTTTCACATAGAAGAAAAACAGAGAAAATAGCTATAATTATTAGTGTAATGTCAGTACGACAATGAACCGATGGATTGGATTGAGTTTTGTCATGACACAACCCCTAACACACAATATAGGTCTTAAAAACGCTTGTTCACACTAACAACACTATAACAACTGCTTAAACGCCATCGTGGCCTCAAGATCATTAGTGTGGCAAGATAAATTTAGATTTGTTTGTGTCCCAAGTCGGTTTAAGTCGACTTGTGTAGAAAACAACTTGAGGTTACTTTTCAGTACAAATTCGACTTGGGTCAGTTGCGCTAAGCAGAAACGACTCGACTCGGGATGCCCAAGTCGACTGGGGTCGATTTATTGGGGTCGACTCCCAGGTCTACTTGCCCCCACATAGGCAATCCTGGATCCGCCACTGTTCCCGACCACCCTGCTTCTCTTTTGACAAATCGGACTCTGAATATGTGTTAAAGGTGGTGACAATACATCCAACAAGATGTTTAGTCACATAAAGTGGAATGTCAACAAGACCCATGGATTTACTATTTTTGTTGACAATGCCTTGACTTTGCCCACATCCATTGGTTCCTAAAGTAATGTACATGAACCACAATCAAAGTGTTTTTTCATGAAACTGGTATGATCAATACCTGGGTCATTGAGTTTTATGAAAGCAGATCAGGATGGGCTGTAATGATTACATGTCTTGGGATTCAGAGGAACTGCTAATGTCAACTGGTATATACAGTGCAAATCACTTAAAACGGATAGGATGAAATATCGTTTAGTACGAAATGAAAGCTTGGTCCGTTCCCACGTCAATGCATTTTAACATTTAACGAAACGAAATGGATAAGACAAAAATATTGGTTATTACGAAACTGAATTTCGGTCCCGTGAATATGACTCTATGCAAAGTCCTACAGATAAGACAAAATATTGACTATTAAACACAGAAAAACGTACAGGTTGTGGTAAGGTTTCTTCTTCACACGTTACTGATCATTAACTGTCGGTCGTTGATAAATATCGCCTCGTGATTAATGAGGTAGCATATGGATGAAAGGTTGACTCTTTCTACAAAATGGTTACTTACTGTATAAGTCTGAATTGGGGTTGTCACACGTAATATTTGTAAAATTTTATTCAGTTTAAAGTCCTTGATGACCGTTTCTGTGTGGAAGATGCTTGACAAACACTAATTCAAGTTAGCAGCATAATCGTAATACATACGTGTGTATGCGTCATTTTCAGCTGAGAAGACAATGCAGCCATAATGTAATGCAATCGTTCCTTGACTTCTGCGTCTACAATTGTCTAACAGTTACCACGAAATTCGGTCAACAAGAAATTTTTACTCTGGTCCCCTGTCTTATCCGATTTGCACTGTATAGTGTAACGCTTTAACAATCCAAGCAAGTGCAGCCATGAGGCAGCCTTAAAACCAACCGCATGTTTAATGAAAGAAACGTTTCTTATCAGTAAAATAAAGAACTAACTTGAAGAGAAATAGTTGAAATTAAGGTATAAGATGCCGCTGATCTGCCGTTAGTAAGGGTGCCATGCTCCGAAAAAGGTTGGGAATCACTGTCCTAATTAATCTGTCAGTAGGCTACATTATAAAATATATCTCACTCTTGCTGTTACGTTGGCCACTGCAGTAGGCTACGGCGCACAATTAGGCCTATATGGCGCCCCGTTCGGGCCATCTGGTTATTGCACTGCAGAAAGAACTTTGAGCAGATTGAAAATAAAATAAAAAAACTTTCGATCCAACATCACAAATGAACGCCAATTTCAAACAGTATTTCATAGGATAGTAGGCCTATATACTAGTGGTCTACTACACTAACTATTGCGCATAATGCCATCAATTCAAATATACTGTAGCCTATACTATCATTTCAAGTTAATTACCATTTTTACTCTGGAACGTGGCGCCCCTCAAAAACAACCCTTGCCCCTAGGCCTGGTAGTCACTTTGGTCAGCCAATCTGACCCCACTTGACCCTAAAGTGACTTGAGGTCGACTTGAAGTCGACAACTTGGAGTCAAAACGACTTGACCCGACTTGGCAGAAAAACAACCAACTTCCGACTTAAAGTCGACTTCTGACATGGTAATTACGATTACGTACGGCTAATAATACAAAATGTCATGCCAATTTGCCTGTCTAGCATTCATTTCTTATACTAATGAGTAATGAGATCTCAACACCTGATGAATAAAATTGCTTATTAGGCCTATTTTAAGCTGTTTGTGTTTGTTTTTGAACAATTTTGTAATGCTTTAATGGGTTAAGAGAAGAATCTGCAGCGGACCGCGGACTGGTTGCACTCAATGGCGTGTTATAATGACACAGTTTAATTCTGTTGTCATAATTATTTGGCCACTAACATCATTCAAATAGCAATGCATGCGTATCATCCCACAGTACTACCACTCACCGACAATAAAGTCGATCATTGTCTAATACAACAGTTTTCCGTCTGCAAACGACTAATGCAGTGCACCAAAGTAGCGCCAAACGATCGATTGATTAGTATGAGATCCACATTTCTTTGGGTCGAATTCACTGACGACTAAAAGTTCATTGATTTGCCGTTCAGCTCTTGATAAGGCAGACGTGTTAACATTACTGTAATTTTATATAAGCATTTCAATTCACCAGTTTTATAAAACGTACGTTTAACATATAATAACTCATAAATCGACACCGATAAAAATATAAGTAGGCCTAAGTAACTGCTTAGCCCAACCGCCGCAACCGGCGTCGATAATACAAAATAATATCGCAGTAGGGGCCTACCGTTCTGCGTTTTTAGAATATTTCTTCTTACTCTTTCAAATGAGATGAACATCAACTTTTATCTTCAACGCTTCAATTCAGTGTACATCGTCAACATAAATCAACTATATTTCTTAACACTTCTCTCAATATACAGCTCTATCTACTGTACATATTAAGACAACTGCATTATTTAAATCGACTGTAATCAGCAATTTCTAACCTTTCCCGTGCTATTAGCACGTGCTCAGTACAAGCTATATTCAGTCAATGTTTAAGTAAGACAAGCGGCCGCTGACCGCCCGCTCAACTAGATCATGTTTATACGTATACAGGTGTATTGTCATATATATAATTTCGTTTATTGAAAATAGAAAGTTGACAGACCGCAACTTTTCACATAGAAGAAAAACAGAGAAAAATAGCTATAATTATTAGTGTAATGTCAGTACGACAATGAACCGATGGATTGGATTGGGTTTTGTCATGACACAACCCTAACACACAATAGGTCTTAAAAACGCTTGTTCACACTAACAACACTATAACAACTGCTTAAACGCCATCGTGGCCTCAAGATCATTAGTGTGGCAAGATAAATTTAGATTTGTTTGTGTCCCAAGTCGGTTTAAGTCGACTTGTGTAGAAAACAACTTGAGGTTACTTTTCAGTACAAATTCGACTTGGGTCAGTTGCGCTAAGCAGAAACGACTCGACTCGGGATGCCCAAGTCGACTGGGGTCGATTTATTGGGGTCGACTCCCAGGTCTACTTGCCCCCACATAGGCAATCCTGGATCCGCCACTGTTCCCGACCACCCTGCTTCTCTTTTGACAAATCGGACTCTGAATATGTGTTAAAGGTGGTGACAATACATCCAACAAGATGTTTAGTCACATAAAGTGGAATGTCAACAAGACCCATGGATTTACTATTTTTGTTGACAATGCCTTGACTTTGCCCACATCCATTGGTTCCTAAAGTAATGTACATGAACCACAATCAAAGTGTTTTTTCATGAAACTGGTATGATCAATACCTGGGTCATTGAGTTTTATGAAAGCAGATCAGGATGGGCTGTAATGATTACATGTCTTGGGATTCAGAGGAACTGCTAATGTCAACTGGTATATACAGTGCAAATCACTTAAAACGGATAGGATGAAATATCGTTTAGTACGAAATGAAAGCTTGGTCCGTTCCCACGTCAATGCATTTTAACATTTAACGAAACGAAATGGATAAGACAAAAATATTGGTTATTACGAAACTGAATTTCGGTCCCGTGAATATGACTCTATGCAAAGTCCTACAGATAAGACAAAATATTGACTATTAAACACAGAAAAACGTACAGGTTGTGGTAAGGTTTCTTCTTCACACGTTACTGATCATTAACTGTCGGTCGTTGATAAATATCGCCTCGTGATTAATGAGGTAGCATATGGATGAAAGGTTGACTCTTTCTACAAAATGGTTACTTACTGTATAAGTCTGAATTGGGGTTGTCACACGTAATATTTGTAAAATTTTATTCAGTTTAAAGTCCTTGATGACCGTTTCTGTGTGGAAGATGCTTGACAAACACTAATTCAAGTTAGCAGCATAATCGTAATACATACGTGTGTATGCGTCATTTTCAGCTGAGAAGACAATGCAGCCATAATGTAATGCAATCGTTCCTTGACTTCTGCGTCTACAATTGTCTAACAGTTACCACGAAATTCGGTCAACAAGAAATTTTTACTCTGGTCCCCTGTCTTATCCGATTTGCACTGTATAGTGTAACGCTTTAACAATCCAAGCAAGTGCAGCCATGAGGCAGCCTTAAAACCAACAGTTTGTAACCGACATACTTGAATTTATTCATCATGTTTGAAAGGCACTGCCTTCTGAATTTCATACATATGATTATTCAATGAACACTAAATGCTCAATACCCAAGGTGCAGAGAAGCCTGAACACTCTTCATTAATTCATTTCAGTAGTTTAGAGGAAACGGGCTACAGTCCTGCAGCAGGAGATATATTCCTGTCACTTTGGCTGTAATTTATTTTAATGGAATTGGAATCGATTATGACCATGTCTCCAGCTGATATCTTTTTCTTTGTTCCAGTTCACTCAAGTATTCATCTGCCTGCTCTTCAGTCCTCCCACTTTCCTTAATTATTACTTTTTTTAATTCTTGTCGTACGCTGTCTGGCATGTTCTTTGAATTTCTGAAACACAAAACACCATGCCTGCATGTAAGTAAGTAAGTAAGTATATGCTTTATTGTACCAACTGCATATCTGCGATTTGGTGTACATAAATTTATACAGAGTATAACATTCTTATTATAAATGATATGCAGGTGATATTGTCCACTTGTGGAATAAAACGGTCAAGTAGTCGTGGGCAAAGTCTCATCTGAGAAGTAGGCCTAATGCAAGAAGCTATTGGCAATGGAAAGTGTGAAGAGTTCAGTAGTATAGTGCATTTGTTGCTATGTAGTATTTATTTATTGCCACAGTAATCTAAGAGAAGGAGATCTTCAGAGACACAATGAGATAAATAAGTGGCTCTGGCTGCAGAAACAAGTTTGCAGACAATACAACACTGGCACCAAAATATGAAGAGGTGTAAAGGTAGCTGGAAGTGTCACCAATGCCTTTCAAACCAGCTGCCCAGAGCTAGGAACAGCATGAGGTACCTGTCTTCGATATCATAAGCCTGTAAGGATTTCAGAGAGGGCGAGAGAGAGAGAGGAGTTTACTTAGAGAGCAGGTCCACTTTTAGCTGTCTGTTATTGACATGACCATAGTCAGGAGGCGAGGATGCCTTTGAAGGTTGAAATTTCCTTGCATTCTCCAAGCACAATAGCTAATGAAAGCACATGTGGTGGGCAGCTTGTGACAGAAAACCTGAGCAATAATGGCAGTGTGATGAGACAAATATGACTTTGAGGGAGGGATGTTTCTTACAGCATAAGAGCTGGACCAAGTTAAGAGGAGGTCAAGTGCATGTTATGAGTTGGGAAGTAGATGTGTTGCTTAGCGGTTGTGAAACTCTTGTGAGGCATTGTCCACAGTATCCACGTGTTGTATATTGAAGTCACCCATAATTGTAATTTCAGAAGAAGACACTAGGAACTCAACCAGTGATTGAAATTCTAGAAACTCAGAGAATGAAAGGAGGGAGAATGGTAAACATTCAAAATGGTGCACTGATTTCCAGAGTCCAATTTAGCGGTCAGGCTTTAAAATACCTTCTGGGGTCAGAATAGGTGGAGAAAAGCAAGCAGTTTCAGGTGAAATTTATAAAGGAAGGCAATTTCTTCTGCAAGTCCATCCTGCTGAGGTTCATTTAGGAGAAATGAAGGAGGTGTTATGTCTGAGATAAAAGAAAAGTGTGTCAAATCAGGCTGAGCCAAGTTTCACCGAGAGCAAGAATAGATACTGAGTGATCCTAGATGTACCGGTAGTTGAAGAGAAGGGGATTTGATATGGAGAATAGATAAATGTTAGAATATAATAGAAGTTAATAGTTTCAAGATGACAAGGACTGGAGTTAATCTCCATATAGCCAGAATGAAGCAGTAGAAGATAAACAAGTAATTCTGAAAAGTTTTTAATTTGGAGAAATCGGAATGTGCTAAAGAAACACACCAAGTCAAGAAGCATTAGGTATTTTAGCCATTGTCGTTTGGGGTACCCCGTCAGAACGGCCCAGGACAAAACGGCCCCGACAAAACCGCCCTCGTCAAAATGGCCTCGACAAAACAGCCCCGTCATTTCGGCCCTGTCATATCGACCCCGTCAAATCAGCCCCCGTTAAATCGGTCCCCGTCAAATCAGCCCCAGTCATATCGGCCCCTCACAAAATATCCCATGTCCCAAGTACTTTTAAGTTGGATTGATGAAAAGAATTCTTTGCGTAAATAGAACTCGGATTGGTAAAACCCGTAGTTTACGTTGCCAAATTATTTTATGTGGTCAGTTTAAAATGGAATTTGGATTTATGAAAAATAATTCGTTGCGTAAATAGAAGTTGGATTTATGATAGTTGTCATTGAAAGCATTTAAATAATTAAATACGCCAACCAGTTAGCATTAGACGATGCTCCCCGCAGTCCACTGTCCAGCTGAGCCATCGTTTGAGGCCTCATTTCAACATAGTTTGTCAGCGTAAGCTTAAAAGTACTTGGAACATTGGATATTTTGTATGGGGCCGATATGACTGGGGTCGATATGACGGGGGCCGATTTGACGGGGCTGTTTTGTCGAGGTCATTTTTATTATTATTATTATTATTTTGACGGGGGCTGTTTTACTGCCTAGTTTTGCAGCTTAACGAGTATATCATATATCCACCACTTTTACAAATTTGAGATTATATTAGATTAGACTAGACTTAATACCAATAGTACAGACGATGAAAAATCGTTAAATCCAATGAGGCAGTCACTGTTCTGATTAACTGTGAAATCAGATTGCGTTGTAAGTTACTGAGTCACACCTTGTAAACTAGAACATTACTGGTACTAATTAGGTCACTGCTAGTGCTAGTAATTGAACATTTGTATAGCGCCACTCAGATATTCAGAGGCGCTCTCGACCCAGGGCTCTTAACAAATAAGATAGTCTTCAGGCTAGTCACCAGTTGTCAGTCAGTTCTAAAATATTTCAGTCACAATACAAGTGTTCATCTTCTCCTGCTAATGGCTTCTTGTTCATAAGTTTGAAAAAAACACCAGCTTTCCAGCTTTTTCAAATCAAAGTCGATTGCAGAGCTTTGAATTTACCAGCCTGAATAAGGAAAAGACTCTCTCAACACCAGCAGATGAAGCTGTTGCAGTCAGCAGTTATTGTTATTATTAGACTGTCATTTATAGCATGCCTACATAAAATAAAAATCTTACACAACACTAAGAGTCTCTTGGTTCAAGCGGCCTGCTTGAGATTTCCACCAATCCAATGGCTTCATTTGCTGAAGCATGAACGATTGAAATGGTGATGCTTCTGCTTTGTAGTTTACCAAATCAGGAACCACATTTGCATGTTGCTTTACAGCCAAATCCATTCCATTTCCACACTCTTCATCAGTCAAATTTTTCCCTCTATATTTTGGATGAACAATGTTAGCCAAGAAATGAAAATGGGACACAGCCTGGCCATATTGCTTCTGACAGCAGCAGAGGTGATAGCAGACTGAACACTGTGTAGCCAGCTGAATTAGCTGAGTGCACTAGATGCAGCTAAACTGATAGGAGACAAACCTGCAGAGTTGTGTGACAGTATTAAGTTTAAATTTATTTTCACTGTTTCATTTGTATTGTGAGTTTTATAACCGATTTAAATCACGATGTGATTTCTATTACTAATTTAAATCATGATTTAAATCAATGATTTTAATCAACTGATTTAAATCATCTCCACCCTGGTTATATATCAACAAATATTGCACTTCATCAGTGGGGACTTTGACTGTTGTTGTGCCTTGCACCAGAGCAGTGTTTAGCTCTTGGACATTCTGGATGGCTCGCCCAAACCTTTAGCATTCTCCAGCAGATTATGAGTTTTAAATATTGTTGCTCTTGACATGACCATCCATCAATTGATGCCCTGTGCATTATTGTAATGGCACTACAGAAGTTATTAGATTAGGCTACAATACAACATGCTGTAAAGACAATAATGAAATAGTTTTCTTTGTGTAATAGGAAGAAGGGTTTTCATTTGGCGCCAAAGAGTCTGGACAGTCTTTTTTGGTTGACACGGTCGGTCAGTAATCGAAACAATGCGGATTTACATCTGTGGTGCCGATTCCATGTAATGGCCCTCGGAAAGTTGTTTGCACATGTGCATCTCTGTAACCAGGATAGCTGGGAAGTAAACGGTTAGTCCTGTGATTCAATGGCCCCATGTGCACGACCTTACGATTCATTGCCAGGTCAAAGGCCAACACAGGAAATGAGTGCCTCCCATACGTTCCAATAGAGACAAGGAGCTCAAAATACCTAAATTACTACAAAATAGTCCTCAAAAGCTTATGTCAATCCCTTTCCAAACTCCCTGAACAACAAAATGTACAAGAACACAGGGCCTTCCATGCACAACTTTACCAACTGCAACTAGAGTTACCTGTATTTGTTGCTATGATAACCTAGAGGTACCTGTATTTACCTGACACTGCACAAGAATGGGTACGAATATATATATGTGATGTATGCATGTAGGTAAGTAAGTATGAAGATATTTACACAGTGCCTGTTAGAACCTCTCAATAGCAGCACTGCTGAAAGCTCCAGGATGTTGACAAATCAATACTGTGGCCAGGATTTCACCAGAATAGATTCTACCATTGACCAATAACTAGATGTACTAACCCAGCTACAAAGAAATATGCTTCTTGTTCAAGAAGATTCCAAACAAGTGCAGACTGCTGTGCCAGGATATGCTGCACATATACCTTTTCACTCTGAAAATAAAAACGGGAAACCATGCAATTACTTGTTCCTACGATAACCTAGAGTTACCTGTATTTGTTACTAGTAGATTTCGTTTATTAAGATACCAAGTGACTGCATCTCATTAAGCACCACATTTACAGCATGGCCCACAGCTACATGCTGGCTCTATTTTTTTATTGGCATGATTGAAAACTTGACTAACAAACTATTTACATGACTATTAGCTCATACACATCACAGAAAAGTGTATAAAAGCTGTTGATGGTTGCTAACAAAACATCTTTCATATTACAAATGCCATGTTAATGCCACAGTCAGTCACAGATTCTAGTAGGATACCAACGACAAGGACTTGAAAATCCTATCAGTGGAGTACCTGATTACGTATGATTCTTGCCTTTCCTTGATTAATCTTACACATATAACTCAACTTTGGCTGATTGGCATTTGTAATATGAAAGATGTTTCTAATTCCACTTCTACACAGTAATGTGGCCTATATCGATATTCACACAATTCAAAATAACTTTCTTCGAATTGTCTTTAATTACTTTTCTTTTCAACTATCAAAGTTCACAAATAGTATATTTCTTTATAATTATGTCGTATTATTTATTATAATAAGGATGATTCATTCACTATTTCTTAAAACGTTCATGTACACCAAAGTGCGGTTAGCAGTTGGTTGTATAAAGGATATACTTTGTAGATCAGACAAAAGATCCTTCAAACTCCAAGTTTCAACAGATTGCTGTGCAAACAAGTGTCTTTACCAAGTAATGTTCAATGTATAGGCCTATGGTTGGACATTTATGTAGCACCTTTAAGAACCTCTTACAGCTTTTGGTACATGGCTATCTCACAGATCTAAAATTTGACGTACTCCGAGAAGGAAGTCAAAGAAGTACATGGTGTATGTAACGTAACAATAACCAATAATAACTCAACAAAATTAATCTACCTGCATTAGTCTGTCCAGCAATAGCAGAACAGACAAGTCTTAGCAATGTCAGTAGTGATGGTCAAGTTGTAAAGCAAGTTTAGCAGTATTAAGTGGCATCAGAGTAGAGCGACAACTCTTAGCCGAAAAATACCTGGTCTCTTGAGAAGGCAACAAAAAGCTGAACCAATCCATCAGACTCAAGATGTTGCCATTCCTGCTGAAAGTAGAAATCCTTTTCTCGATTGCGACAGCCAAAGAATAGGACATTCCCTAAGGTAATGGAATGAAGAAAAAGTTTGCATTTATGTCCCAAGCAGAAATTTTAATATCATATTATTGTATTGTAGTATTGTATCTAAAGATTTATATAGCGCCTCTCAGAATAACTATTCAGAAGCGCTCTCAGTACGAAAACCCCGGGGGAAAAGAAACAAATGCAAGCATCAAATGCATGCTATTGAAGTGACAGCTCCTAGCAATCAACGCACATTTGCCAAGCAGATAATGCTCCAACCTAAAATTAAATTAGAAGAATTTAAATTTAAAATTCAAGCGAAAGATTGACAAATGATTGTGTAGCTGTTCGTCCCGTGTTGGCTAGAATGATCATTCACATTCTTCAGTAAAACACTCAGACATGCCACAGCCATGCTTCTCAGGATCATAAGAAAGAAAACATCTGCCACCACACATACATTAATCAAACTGTTATTGTCTCCACCTCAACAATACATCCAAAAACACATAAAATCTGGTGGAATTGAAAAATATTTTCGAAATGCTCACTTGAGCTGTTTTTTTCTTTACTGATCATGCTTGGAAATGGGAGAATCATCTATCTTATATGATTCACCAGAATCCTAATGCTTGATGCAAAGGTTAAAGGCAAATGCACTGCACAGGCTGTTTGCAACCATGTCCAAAGCAGTGGTAGATTACATCAACAAATGCTTTGACCATAAGAGTAGATTGTGTTAATAATACAATGTCTGAAGTTGTATGTATTACAGCATTATTAGATAATACTAATAATAATAATAATAATATCTTTTCTTTAATGAAGCGCCTGACAAATGCACTGCACTGTACATTTACATGTTATGACACTTAAACAATTCACAAGAACGAAAATGACAGAAGACATAAATCTTAACTACTAACGTTCTAACAGACAGCCTGCAATACACGGCGCTAATAGCAGCCTACAAAGCATGTCCGCCTACGGGACGATCTCGGTACCTCTCGCTCCCTATGCCAGTGTGTTATCCAATGCGCTATCGGGCCCCCCGATCATTGTCTTGAAAAAAGATGAGAAAATAGAAGAGCCAGACCAAAGGAAACCAATGAGCTCACCTCCTATGGCATCAGCTGCCCTTTGTTGGATATAGGCTCGAAATGGGGCACATCCCGTTCCAGGACCAATCATTATAACAGGATTCTTCTTTGGACAGTTGGGAAACTGAATCAATCCTTTCTCAATCCACATCGGAACTCTTGCTTCTCTCTCTGGTTAAAAACATTAGAAAAAACAACAGATTCAGACAAAACACCTACATAGGAAGGTTCAGGCACATCACAGAACATGTACCTGATATCTGACTATTTGGTCCTTACTGTTGGAACAGTCTGCTGCTGCTGCACATACATACCATTACATCTGATTCTGTTCAGCAAAGATTTTATTTTCAACTGCCTTAAATGTATTTGTTTACATCTGTTTCACAGAAAGTGTGCAGCACTTTTGTGAGCTACTTAAAGTGTTTTTAAACAAAAATACATTTACATACATACATCATACAGTTTAGACTTTGAAGGATGCTTCAGATACTAACCTAGGCGCCCTTGCGGAGGTATGGCCTCGTTATGGCGCCATATAAATTGTCGTTATTATTATTATTATTAACCTTCTGCCACTAATTATCTGAAGTTAATGTTCAGTTTTAGATTTTATCCAGAATATTAGTTAAACAGTCCTCATCCTCTCTATCAAATACACAACTCCTCTTGTGGCACCACAATAGTGCACAAGGCATCTAACAAATTTCTTCTACACAAAACAACTTGCATGCCAAATTCTGTACAATCCACCAACAAAAGGAGACAGAATACAATTGCAATTGTAATGAAAAATTTATAAAGCGCCACTCAGAAAGGTGAGTGGCGCTCCCGACCCGGGCAGTGTCATCACTGACAAACAGGACATTTTTCATGCGTTTGCGAAAGTCAGAGTGCAACAGGTCGTCAGGCAGGGAGAAGCAGAGCCAGCACAACAGTTGCACATTAGGGTAAGAATCTTGAACTGGATGCATTGATGGACAGGCAGTCAGTGAAAGGAGTCCAGAATTAAAGAAGTGGATATATATAGGTTGACCTCGGGAAGCTGCCTATCTATAAGACAGGTGGTAGTGGCGTTACGAATAGACTGAAGCTTCAAGACTTTATTAGAGAAAAGGCCAATGTAAGCAGCATAACCAAAGTCGACCCTAATCGATCAGATCAGGGCATGGACCAGGGTAGTAATAGCATGAAGGGGAAGTGACCGGTGGATAGTGTTGAGTTCACATAAGTGGTAAAGGCATAAACGAGAGACATTGTTTACATGGTCAGTCAAAGAAAGGACTGGGTCCAAGACGACTCTGTGAAAAACAAGAAAATATGATCTGGAAAAGAATGAATACAGACCAGCAGAGACAAGAGACAACCTAGTTGTCTAGGCTTTGTATAATTGAGAAAAGAGTGATCATAGACCTGCACCAGATAAGTGTGTTTCACTGCAAGAAAATAGAAAAAAATCAAGACTACAACACTTATAGAAGTCAAAACTTGTTACAATCTATTCAGACAGACCTGGAGTCGATCAAACTCATAATTTCCAGCAATATATTTTGTAACCAGTGAGTGCAATGATGCTGCCATTAACTACTGCAACAGCTAATTGTTGCAAATGGCAAAAGCAGTTAGGGAGCATCCATAAAGGACGTCCGCAATGACAGGGGAGGTCATCCAAATGCAGATGAATGCGGACAAGGGGAGGGGTTATGACCAGTGCGGACGTCCGACTAAAATGGTCTAAAAACGTATTCTGACAAGCTCGCTCTACTTGTAAAAACTAAACCCCATGAGAGAATCCATCGAATGACTTGATTTGTTACGTCACAACCAATTACTACATTATTATTATTATTGCTAAATAAGATAGAACATTAATTATTATTATTATTATTATTGCTAAATAAGATAGAACTAGTAGTTTATTAATGACGTATATTAATGACATAAGGCTGAATGCGGACAAATGCGAACAAGGAAGGGAGGGAGGGGTCCAAAGTGGGTCATTTTCTGCGGACGTCCTTTATGGACGACCCCTTAACAGAACTAAAATGTTACATGTATAAAGTTTAAAGGTTCAATGTAAATGTCTACAAGATTAAGCATAGATACGATACACATACACCCATCCATACATACATATGTATTCATGAATACATACATAGACATACGTACCAGTATGCATGTTTATGGATACATACTGTAGGTATGGACACAACCAGATGTTTAATAACACCTAAGTACTGGCTGAAATGTTTAGATCACGATAATGTATGCGCATACAGGCAATGCACAATGCAGAGGACCATGCTGTCAAATGCATGACGTGTTCAAAGAGAAGAGGATACTTCACTGCAAGATGGTGATTGAAAGGGACAACTTAGGCAATTGTCCAGCATCCTCGGTCATTCGACTTCTACTGAAACATCAACGCAACCTTCATGGCCATGAGCCACCTGGAGTTTATGCATCAGAAGATCTATTGTTCATCCGATGGTGCAAAGGACTACAGGATGTTGCAGTTAGAGCCAATCTCCATGGAAAAGCTGTGCCAGTTGCTGTGGTCGTCACCATCGAAATAGCGTGAGCTCGACCCTCTGCCAACGTTTCTAATTAAGGACTCTGTGTATGAACTCATGCAATTTTTACTGATGTGATATAATACTGCTTTGATTGAAGGATCGCTTCCCACTTCTCAGAAATGAGCCAATGCTATCTTATATGAGATTCCTTATAACTCAAGCTGCAACAAACCTAACTGATATGCAGCATGGCTGACTATAGCAATGTCAGTTATGTCACCTCACCTATTTCCTGCATTAATCAATTCCTATCAGCTTTAGATGCTGTGGCTTGGGTGATTGGCAGAAGACAGTTTTATGTGGGAAGAACGGCATTGGTTACCTATGCAAATGTGCATTGAGTTTAAGATCATGATGCCTATCATAACTGTCTAGCAGACTGTGCTCCATCTGATCAGAAGCAGATCTGCATCTCAGTCTCTGCCATCCCTGGCTGAAGATTTCTTCAATCTGCTAGACAAGATGACTTGAACTCCTCAGCCTCTCTTTGCCTCTTTTCTGCAAGTGCTTGACGACCATTCTGTTCGATTGTGGCTTCACTTTGTAAGGTCAAGTGCACCTCTGATGAGTTTCTGTTGAAGTGGCACCATGTGAGAATGACGATAGCCCAGTCCCTTGCCTTTGCCTGCATTGGCCCTTCGTTATGGAATCAACTTCCCCCTTAGTTCACACCACCATACTATCCAGTGGCGCTGTTACATCTTGTTGCCACCTCAAAACTTGTATTTATTCTTGGGAACTTTCATACTGGGTGCACCTCTGATTGGTGTGCACTGTCAGAGGGTGAGAGGCGTTTTATAAATCTTTAAATACAATAAATATAATACAATATAAATTAGCAATTATGATCACAATACTCCTGAACTGCATTTACTTAAAGCCAGCACAATCAAACAAAAGACTCGAATTTCTCATTCAAACAAATCTAGAAGACAACAACAAAAAGTGAAGTTTGGTTCAGTCCCGGTGAAGTAAGAAGGTCAGAGGTTGGCAGTGACTCACCTGCTGATGGAGTTAAACCAGCCAGGTAGTTAGAACAGACACCACGTCGTGCTACAGCTAAATTCGTCTTGTACTTGACAACTGCAACCAGCAACTGGACTTCGTTTGGACAGACCTTTCAAGAATGAACAATCAAACATTTATCCTAATATTATACACAGTCATTCATGCATTCATTCAGAGCATTTATATAGCGCCCTTTCAAGAAGCTACTCAGGAGCACTCCTGGCCCAGCCACGACTAAAAAAATAAGACTTGAGAAACTTGTAGAACCCTGTCGGATGACTCATAAGTAAAGAGCGGAGCTTATGCAGGAGGTCATTCCAGATGGAAGAGCCCACAACCGAAAAAGCACGGTGCTGCTTAATAGCCAAGCGAGTCCGTGAAACTAGGAGCTCACTCCTCGTCGTAGAGCGAAGCGCTCGACGTGCTACAACGTCGGACACTGGGCTGCAAAGATCGCGCAAGTAAGATGGAGCACAGCCAAGAATGCAACAAGACACCAGAGCAGCGATGCGTATGAAATCTGCAGAGACACAGGCAGCCAATGCAACACATCACGCATGTATGCAGAGACAGGAGAGAATTTAGGAAGCCGTCCACTAAGCCGAACAGCCTAGCGTTGAACTTGATCTAGTCGTCCCAGAACCCCAAGGGGAAGGCCAGCAAGTAGGGAACAACAGTGGTCAATTCGACCAGTAACGAAGGAGTGAACAAGGACCATGACCGCATCATGAGAGAGAGCGAGAGACCACTCGAAGCTGACGAAGCTGATAACAACTCCGTGCAACTAGGTTCACATGTTGAGACAAAGTAAGCTCAGAGTCAAGAGTCACGAACTGTGAGGGAAAAGGTTATGTGAGGAAAGAGCAGCGTAAGTTGGGGAAAGTCGATACCCATACATTTGTTTGCTTACACTTGAGAAGATAGACATTAGGCTGTTGTGGCTGAGAAAGTTGCAAATCAGCAAAAGCAAGCACGAAACTGTAGCTCACCACTTTTGGTAGCCATATTGGCAGATTGCTAATGCATTCACCTCTGCATCTAAGTTTCAAATTCTTGTGCATCAAGAGAAACTGACAATTCAGTGCTGCAAATCCAACAGTTGGATTTCTCTTCTGTGCATGTTCTAACTGCAAGGTGCCCCCAACACTTGTCTCCGAGGACCCACGTCAAGAGCGACATGTAGCAGCTGACCCATTACTTTAGTAAAGTCTCAATTCCGCATATTCTCAGTTCCTCCACCAAAACTGCCTCTCACCCACTTTCATCTGTCTCCGGCTCCTCTACTTATCACTCCAGAGGCTTTCCACTACAAATTTAAGTCTCACCTCTTCAAGAATTCCTATTCTAATCCATCTGATCCTCCGCCTTCCAAGCTTTCTTTCCTCAACAAAAGCCACCTTAGCCGATGCTCTGCTTCCTCTCCCTGGTCTCTCTCTGGACATCGATCTCTGGACAACCCCTCTGATATGACGCAGCACTCGCAAATATGCTGGTGCCCTGCGCTTATGCGATTTCTTCGTCCATCAGGAATTAAATTAGGAATTATTTCCTGAACTCAAATTATGAACGAAATTAAGAATTATTTTCAGAACTAAAATCATGTTAATTCTTGTGGCGCTTAAGTTGAGATGAAGGCGAGTAAAATCGCACACGATCCAGACACATAATCCACTGGAAAAAACTCCGGTTGAGATGAAGGTGCTGTGAATACCATTCTCGATGTAATATACTATCTTTGGTATTCGTTGTATAACAATTGTCCCAACAACCTCAGTTGCGCATGCCATTTTGTTTCGGGTTTGATTGCTAAATTCGTAAATTACGAGTTTATCGAGAATGTCAGTACCCTTCATATCCCTAGACAACATCTATTAGAAAACATTGTTTTAGAATGTTTCTGACATATCAGACATATTCCATGGAATAAATATTTGAAACACTTGAAGTTTTGTGTAGCTTACCATTTGACAAGAAGCAATACTAAAAGCTCTTGATCTCAGGGCAGGAATCATGTCAAACAGATAATCAATCGGAATGTGGGCAGTTGCTCCAGGAAAATCCTTCATCACCTAAATGAAAACAAAAAATCCTGCTGGAAATCCAAACGAGCTTAAGCCATGTCCCAATGCCCCCATTGGATTGTTGTATTGGGGGTTGAAATAAGTCAAGCACAAAATAAATGTAAAAAATATTTTGAGCAAACCGATTACCAGTGTTAAAGCTGTCTTTCTCATCACACAGTAGAATTAGGTAGTGCACTGAGCCAGAAGTAAATAACAAGTCTTGAAATGAAAAGTCAGGATTTCCTTCTACAGCAGCTCTAGACAAGAAGGGACTGAGCAACCCATTCTACATTTCACTTTGAAATGTTTCCAAATAAAGACTAGAGAAGTTGATTGCAGGGAAAGAAAAGACAAATGGAATAATAGAGATTTGAGACAATTGCTCGTCCTTACCTCCAGTATGCTCCGCTTTGGCCTATTACAGTAACTGTAAAGGTCATCCTAGAAAAGCAAACACCAATGAACAATTATAGAGACCGTGAATTTACTGCAATTAAATGTAAATTCATGGTATTTATAACTGTATAGCATTAATATTACTTTAGTATATTAACCTTTAAAATACTACTACCCTTAAAGTCACAAAGACTTCAAGGGTAGTAAAGTAGGGTAGTCTTTGTAAAGTTCTGACAAATGCACTTTATCAAATGTTCGGATAAATACAACTGCAATACACAACTTCTGTTTCCATAACTACCACTAACTAGTCTGAAGATTCAGACACCTGGCAGCGTCGCAGTCATTTGAAAATCAAGAATGTCAGTAGCTAGAAAATTTTACAAAGTTCCTTTTGTGGTGAGAAAGAAGCCCATTACTAACTCAGTGCTAATTTATTCATACAAAAGAACTTCAGATGTTTACGATTTAAACTCTAGAAATTATAACTGCAGTAATCAACCTGTCCCTCAGGAGAACAGAATTCTTGAAGTTTGCTCTTTTCAAGGTTGCTATCGGTGAACTGGGCCATTAATTCCCAGAAGTATCTCCTTGGAATACTGTTGATATCCAGGTAGCATTCCACCAAGTGCTGGATAGTCTGTGGACATCGAAGCCTCGGAGGAACTGTTAGACACAAACGTTTTAGAATCAGCAGCAGCAGCAAAGGTCAAGATAATTATATCAAAATGAGACACTATAAAACAACCGAATACTTAATCCATAATCAATTCATCTACTTCAATTGCTGCTGTCAGTCAATAACCAAAAGGTAAGCTAAAAAAAGTAACAACATTTATCAGGTAACTTAAGACAAGATACCTCAAAGCCACTTTCACTTATTCTCATTTGCTTTCTGAGCAAGCCATAATCAATATCACAACAACCAAAGACATGAGAGGAGACTGGGAACAACTAGCATCCTGTGCTTAGTGCAGGTTCGTGTAGGAACATCTTCAGTTACACATCCTACAATTGTCTTTCTACCAGCGTTTTGCTGCTTCTTCTGGCTGGCAACATTGAAATAAATTCTGGTCATCCAGTTAGAATTCAGAGTCTGGTTATCGGTCAATAAAATATTTGATCACTTCGAATAAGGTTGCAGTTTCAAATAAATTTCTTTATGAGCATTCTTTACTTGAAAACTTGTTTTGTCTGCTAAATCTGTACATTTAACTAATGCACCAGTAATAGCTGAAAGTTCCACATCACGAAAACCCTTGTGCTTGGCCTTAAATAAATGATAAATGAATAAATGATTACGTCGGGAACCATTATGTTTGTCCCCACTGTATGCTTGGCTACCATGAGCATGCAAGTATATTCTTGGCTTTTCTTTGCGACAAAATTTATGGTATAAGGCTTAAATTGGTCGGTTTCTTTGCACTCGACAAATTCCTTCATCCAAAATTTTGCATCTTTTGTCTTGGAACAGCTCACCTCTCCTTGATACTATTTCTACATCTCTTTGGAAAGAGTGCTTTGATATCCCGGGTCCAACCATTACATCAATTAATTATCACTTTCTCATTGCATGGGGAGTCTTCCCATCTGCCTTCCCTCATGCCACAGTTCATCTGCTGCTTAAGAAACTTTCTTTCAACCTTGATGACCTCTCAAACTACAGATCCTTCTCCAGTTTGAATTTTCTATCTAAAATTCATAAACAGGTAGTTATGAATCATATGCAAACCGACCAATCTTCCAACTCACTATGCTATTCTGCTGAATGAAATGCTTAATTCAACAGAGTCTTGCTGTTCATAATGACATCTTGTAATCTATGGATAATGGCAAGATGACGGCACTTGTTCTTCTCTACAGGTCTGCTGCTTTTGATGCTGTGGACATCATTCTTTTCTTCTGCATCGTCTCCAGCCCTCGTTTTGGATTTCTGGTCCTGCACCGAATTGATTTAGTACTTACATCTTTGTCCAAACACTCAATCTGTGTATTTATATGGCAATTATTCATCAAGATAGTGCTTTGTTGACATGAGGTGCTACACAAGGTTTTATGCATGGTCCTCTTTTGTTTACATTATACACCACATCACTAGACACAGAGTCTCAATATCATTTCTATGCGGTTGACACTCAAATCTATATTTCATTTGATAGTCTGTGCAGGTGTGGTCCACTGCCTTGGAGTGTAGGTGAAGTCTTGGATGGAGGCCAGTCTGTTTGGGAAGGAGTTCTTGTATTTTTTTATTTCTGTTCTAGTCTGCTTAGTTTGCTTAGTTTCTCTGTTCTGCTTTGTGCGAAATAAAGTATATATATATATAAACTCCTCAACCCATTGAAGATTGACTTTCTACTACTGGGCACTCCACAGTAACTTAAGAAACTTGGTGGGTGACCTTCTTCATTGATATGGCTGATGCTGCTCATAACTTGGCATTGTTTTTTTTATTTTACTAAGTCTCTCAGTGATTATGTAAATGGTATTTGTAAGTCATCATAGATGAACATTCGTGACTTATGGCAAAAGCATTGGTCTCAAGTTGTCTGAAGTGCTAAGAGCCTAAGACTCGCTTCTCGGTGGTATCACAAAGTCAAACATGATGAAACCCAAAGAGTTTAGACCTGTGGCTAGAGTCATAACTACCATAATATACAAAAATATTAACAAGAAACCTCTGTGCATCCCATAAATCTTTGCATTGGTTTCCTGCTCAGCAAAGGTTGTGTTTCAAAATGGAACTCATCGTTTATAAAACGTTGAACTCTGGCCAACCACAAGGACTTAAAATCAGTCCTTATTCCCTAGGCTTACCATTATTTAACCAAGAAATAGCTTCCTCTGGTCACCTAAAAATAGAACTGTTCTTGGTGAATGGGCTTTTGGTTACTGGACCTAGATGTTGGAACTGTCTCCCTGTCTGTCCGTTCTGCCCAGTGGCTGATCAATGTCATTTTGTTCTCAACTTAAGATTTACCTTTTTTAAAATGCTCATTCATCATGTGCTTCCTCTCTCTCTCTCTCTCTTAGCAGACTGATCTTCTGGATATTGACAAGACTATGGTTTGGTTTTGGTGTGCCATCGGTTGATGCTTGTGCATTACACACCAACAATCATGATAGGAGTTACTAATTACAATTACGTATACACAGCAGATCTGTAAATAACCTTCATCTTGTCCTGAGCTGCTGACTGTCACTACAGCACATGGATTAAGGCTTAGGAGAGTCATGAATTCGTCGACTGTGTCTGGCAAGTTCTTTGGCTGGATATGGCAGACATCCCCAGGAGAATACCTGTGGAGAAAACCATCTCATTCACACAACCACGACTAATGTAATGTACTATGTATTGTAACCCTATCTAATAAAAATCCATGATCAGTTATTCATAGTAAAGAGCTGATGATTTGTGAACACATGCAAACAACATCACCTACGGATCCACAGCTGAGCCAATCATATTGATGGCACAGCATTGTTGAGTAATGCAACACACTGTCTATCATCAACTCTCGTTGCATCCATCAACAAACTGCTGAGTTTGACTTGCAGTCCATCTCGCTCTATGCTCAGACAAGACAAATAATTCCTTTCAGTTCTCTATCTGCTCCTTTTGGTCAAAGAAATTCCATTAAGATATATGGACATTTTTTAAATATTTGAAACCCATCAGCAAATATAGTAGGCTAAGTAGGTAGCCTAAGTAGCCTTTATTTGCAGCCGTTAAAAATTACGCCTGGGGAAAACCTGGGCAAAGCCGGGTAAAAAATGCTAGTACTAAATAAACCTTAACTAACAATCACATAAAAAGAAAACTCTATGAAGCCAATTTTCTTAGTAGTTTTGGAAACACTCAAGATATGACACAAAAAATATCTTAGCTATACGTACAGGTCAACCAACACTTGCTACCTAACTGTCTGTGTCCAGATACAAACTACTTCTGACCAGCTTAACTAATTTACATACATTGTGTACGAAATGCACATTTTCAGCAGAGCATCACATCTCACAGCCTCTAAGTACTGCTAAACTGATGAACCCCAGTAACAAACAAAGCACATCAACTGGAGAACCATACAATCAGCTCATGCACATGATTAGGCCTAGGGCCTATGAGTCTGACATTTAGTTAATCAATCTCACTTACTTTAAGTCTGAGTTGGTGATATCTAAAGTAAGCAATCTGACATCCTGCCAATGGTCACTAGCAGTTACACGCTTGTTGTCTGTGACAGATGCACGAAATGGCCTATGCTCGGAGACTGGACTCCTCCCCTCACAACTGCCATCAACTGCATCAGACGTATCTTTTGCAATGAAAGCTCCATCAAGAAACATCACTTTATATCTTGGAGGCAGGCTATTTGCAAGAAAATGTTCACAGAACATAAAATAAATAATAAGTTAGAATTCACCAAAAAAACAAAGATATTCAACCTAAATGTTGACAGGGAAAATTTGTCCAAACTTGTGGCCAAATCTGAATTTCATAGTAGTGACCATGAGCTAGAATGATGAAGATGTGAAAGCAATTATGGAAATGACTCTGTTAACAGACTAAATGGATTTGAAGTGGACTGATCCAATCATACACTGAATACAATCTACAGAATTCTTTCAGAATCAACCATTTCAATCAGTCATTTCAGTTTCAGCAACAATACAGATCAAGAGAAGTAATAACTCGATTCAGAGATACTCACAGATTATCGTCAGGGATGACAGCGACACCTTCAGGCAATGGAAAGAGTTCCCCAACAACTCTCCAAAGATCACACAACCAAGGACCCACAACAGCGTCTGCCCTACAAGCACAACAAACTTAAAGAAAAAGGAAAGTCTTGCATAATTTGTAGCACAACAAATAAATGAGCAACAACCCATGCCTCTGAGCTAGCAAAGCATGAGCAAGACCTACCTACACCTGTATGTGGCTCGTACATCACAGGCTTGAAAGTTCAGGCCAGTAGCAAACAAAATCTGTCATAATTAAGCTAATCAATGAACAAATTGCTTAGTTTTCAAAGGCTGCTTCTCTGTCTTATGTACCATCTTCTGGATATTGGCCTGACTGGTTTTGGTGCATCATCGGTTGATTCCTGCTGCATTAGATACCACCCCAATAGCAGTTACAAAGTACAATTACACTCAATAGACACCCAGAGGTCTGTGTGTCCGCTCAAAGGGCTATGCCCCGGCCATGAATGCAACACCCAAAACCCAGCTGTTTCTAGGCATTACTTACAAGTGTGAAGAACCAATAGCCGACAGCATGGGATACCATCATACAGCTGTTACCTCTGCATTAGCAGATGAGCTCAGCTTGGAGCCACTGCGGACTCACCCATATCCGGCTACGCTAGCTGCAGCAGGCTGAGGGATACAATTGCAATTATTTATCTTAGACAGTGATACTAGTGAACATAGAGCTGGTCCCTTGATCATGTCTGGGGCATTCATTCTGCAGCTATGGCAATTTCACCCAGTTGGAACAGCCCAGCCTAATGCAGGAATTAAAGCCAGTCACCATTGTTGAGTACTTTGGAAATTGGGTCCACAGCTGATACTGGTGCTGTGCACAGATATGGGTTTATTCCAGTGATGACAAGGTTAATAAATATTATCAAATTAGTTGCATAAACACTCTATTTCAATAAAAAAATAAACCCATAAATTATAAACAGATCATAAATAACTGAACTGTTTTAATTGTGGCACTACATATCCTTGGTTACTTTTAGTGGGATAGTACTAATTATTATTATTAAATAAATTTGTAACACGCGCAAGGTCACACCGAAATGTGAGTCTGTACTAGTACAATAGGAGTGTCAAAATATTGAATAGTAAGGCAACAAGCAAGTGTTGCAAATGTTTAATCATAATGTAGAAAGTTCAATTTTTTAACTTTGAACAAAGTTTACCACACAGAATGCATCAATTAATGATACTGTTAGAAAATACATTTATTAATGTTCCTACCTAAAACCTACACTCTGCATGATCGAGGGGCAACATTTAAGTATTCGTTTTTATCCAATGATGGATGACGTGTAGTCGGATACCCGCTCAGAAAAGGTCCGAGTGCCCAAGCTGTATACTTAGACTAAATATAACCATGGCATTTTACTACAATTTTAACACCCTACACATAAACTTCAAAAAATTTAAAGAGCAATTTCTAATAATTTCTGTATGTTTGCACTTTAAAACAACCAAAGCTGTAGTAGTAAATTATTTTAATTATCAATAGCAAGAACTCTTTAGACATGCAACTAACCCAAAGTCGTGCTGGTCATCTGCAAATCCAGCTGAAACTATTTCAGTCGCGCCAAGTTGAATCAGCCGCTTTCTCAACTTTTTAGCGATAAAGTTGAACCTTTTAGGCAAAAAAAAGGTAAAATAGACGAGTTGAATGGAACACCAAATCATCATCCTTAAATGCACTAACCAGTTTTGCTCCTTTATTCTACAACTATTTCTTAGAGGTATGGTTGCGACGGGTGAAGTATATTCACTTTTTATTCAGACTAAATACAACCATGGCAACAGCAATTCAACAACTTGGCAACCTCTCCTCACAGGTTATATTGCAGCACATCTTCCCACACTTAGAGGTGTGACAGGTAAAATTCAGAGGCAACTTCACAATTTTGCCAACAATGGCAAACATTTATCTTGTCCTGAGCTAATGCAGGAATTAAAGCCAACTGCAGTCAGTCACTATTGTTGAGTACTTTGGAAATTGAGTAGCTCAACTTTTGTTGCTCCAATAAACCATATTTACTAGCATCTGTGGTTGGAAACGCTGAAGCGATAAACTCTAAGCAGGATTCTAAAGCTTAAGAAAAATGCATTACAAACTGGTGATGGTCTGAGCCAGAGATGGAGAAATTTACTAGCAGACCAGCTTCAACGAGATAAGACATAAAGTTGAATCATCACATGTTTTTTGGATATACATCAGAGCTGAAGAAACTTCAAATTACAGATGGAGTTTATACCCAGTCAGCATTTCCATGGAAGCCCTGTGGGCTCTATATGGGTCCCATGGGCTTCATGTGGGTATGCTGGCAGGGTACAAGCATCTGCCAAGACACATTGAAATAGGTATAGCGCTTTTATGTACCTCACAAAAGCGCTGCACGCATGGCCATCTGATTGATCTAAACAAGTGTGTTTTAAGAAAGTTTGAAAGTGTTTGCTCACAGAATCGAATGCAACAGAAATGTAAATGCAATAAAAGACTGTTCCAGGAGGATGGTCCAATAGATGGGATGGCACTCTCAGTGATGGGCAAAAGTTAACTAAAAAGTTGAAAACTTTAAGTTAAACTTACATTTTTCAAGCAAAGAATGAAGTTTAACTGGAGAAAAATAGTTTAGTTAGACCCAAAGTTTAACTAATATTGTTTAGTTATTAACTGAAAAGTATAACTAATAAATCAGCAACTACACAACTATGTTCCGCAATGATTGCCATGAGTAACTGGTTTAATTACTCAAGTCAATTTGAACTGTATTGCATTGCATGATGCATCATAGTTTGTATTAGCAACTGTCTTCATTATTTTCTGGTAGAAATGTAGTGTGACTAGTACACATTATATAGTTTGAAAGTGAAATTGTTATTGATGCTGTGCATTATGCAGTTCACTTAACCTCTGTTATTGTAAAAATGTTTGTAAAAAGTTTGTTAAAAAGCTGAAAAAAGTTTAACTAACTAGTTTTAGTTTAGTTAACTTATTTACAAAATCAGTTGCCTATAAACTGTTTTATTTTAATTGAAAAACAGTTTAAGTTTAACTAAAAAAAATTAGTTTAGTGTCCATCACTGGGCACTCTGGGCTCGAGTTGAAGTGCAGAAGCACTGCACCTGCATATTGCCACGGCCAGCAGAGCGCAACTATCACTGACCGGGTTGACTTGAGACTGGAACACAGAGCTCCCTGATGTATGCCATGGCAGAGACAACATTTGAAGCATGTGCCAGAAAGATAATCTTAACAGAAATTCGCTCGGCAACAGGAAGCCAGTGTAGCATCTGTCGCATATGTTGTAGGTGAATATTTAAGCTTACTGGCTATGACTCAGGCTGCACAATTAGGGTGGGCTGGAGCTGGCGCAAACAGAATCCTGGGAGGCCTGCAACGACCAAATTGCAATAATCCAGGTGAGCTAAGAGGGTCACTCCAGCAGAAAATGATAGATAGCGCTGTATGATGCATTACTGATGCAGCTGATAGAAGCAGTCCCTGCAAAGGAAGTTCATATGATCCACCATTCATTAATTTCCATCCTGAAGCACACCCAGGTTGCGGACGATGAGCTGGGGATTCCAATCAGAGAATTAGAACTTTATCTCACTTTCATCAATGTTTGACTGCCCAGCCAAATAAAACAGTAAAACTCGGATAAACAGACAAAGGATAAATATACCAAAGCAGCAATAATAACAATATTAATGATAATGTGATGACACAGATTCCCCACATTTCAGCTCTGCTGAAGTTGATGCAGAATACTTAAATTAATTAAAACTTAAGAGTGGTTTACATATGCTCTCCTCATTCAGAAGATACAGTTTGTTGCACTGACATTGGGATATGCTAAGTCCAGTCTGTTTACCCTGATTAGTATGGTAGACACTGGCACTCAACATAATCTGGCTATTGAGGATGTAAACTAAGAAATACTAACTAATCAGTCATCATAAAGGCAAACAGTATGCACATGGACTGGCTTGAAGACTTTTTATTCCCTCAGGTTGTAACGTTGAGACCACCTCTGAATAGCTTATACTGTAAGATGTACTTTACAAATTTTAAAATACAATACAATTTAAAAGATAACATAAGTGGTAACATATTATTATTTTTATTATCTACATAATATAACTGTACACATATGTAATTTGAATCAGTGTTACTCAAGCTAAAACTCACTTTTGATAAGATGAGTCACCAAAACCAACAAGTGCAAACTTCAGAGTTGCAAGACAACCTGGTAACAAGTTTTTTCGCCAAATAAATCGCCAAAATTGCTTAAATAAAACAAAAATACAGCATATGTAATTATGTATATATATATATATATATAACCAAATAAACTTAACTGTTTCCAGGAGTTGGAAAGTATGATGTTCTTGGTATACATCTTGTCTTTGGTCGGCATTCATTCACTGTTGCTGAGTTGGAGGGACCGGCAATAACAGTACGAACCAGCGCTTAGAGCATCAAGTGCGCCTGCATCTAGCACTCCCATCGAACATGTGCTTAGTTATAGCGGTTTAACATTTAGAACTGCATCGATTGAATTTGAGTGACAAGATGCTCACATCCCTTATATTTCTCAAAAGCAATTCAAAATGAGTGTGTGTGGCAATACACCATTGTACTGCCACATCATTGCTGTGCTAAACAAGTAAATATCTCCTTGTTCCTGCAGTAGCCAGGTGTACTTGTACCCATTACTTGAGACCTAAGTACTTGTACTTTAGACCTAAGTATCTGTACTTGCAACCTAAGTACTTGAAACATCTCTTAATGCATCATTCCAGACTCAGGTAAAATATAATTTTTACTTGCAATTGCGACAACTCCAGTTTTACAATTGTTATAATTCCAACTTTACAAGTAAGAATCAGAATTATTCCTTTTTCAAGCTGCCTCTGTTACTACAGTAAAGAATAAAGACTGTAGTAAATTGGATTGCCAAGAAACTAACCTTCATGTTATCAGGTGGGTCTCCTTGGCCAGTAGTTGCCACAACAAAGATCACCAAAGATTCATCAACAAGACTGGCCTGAAAAAGTAAATACATAAGTTTACTGAGAAGACTAACATAAAATTCAAAACCGTATCAAGAACTAGCAACTTAGAAGGGCAGTTATTAGCAATTCAAGTACTAAATTAGTCATTTTATTTCCCTTTTTGGTATCTCCAGAGGTCGAAGTTTCCATTACGAAGGACAGACCAAGTATTATTATTATTATAATGTAATCATCACCATTATCATTATTATTAATTTGCAACTTTTATATCACCAGTGTCTAATGCACAACCAATGGTGTACACACAAATAACAAGCTGTAATCAGGTCAACTCTGAAGATCAATCCACAAATACATAGATAGAATACACTGAATAAGCAATTTGAACAAGATAAGTCTTATGTAGACAACAAAATAACACAAGTGATTGCTCCGTATGAACAGATACTGGAAGCGAATCCCTAAACCCAGATACCCAGAATCCCTGGCAGCAAGAACTATAGCAAAAACAAGCTACACATAGCCTCTGGTAAACAAGTGATGAGAAGTCAGTTATCCCTTAGTTTACGTTGCTAATTAATTTTAACGTTTTCAATGCCATACTTGATGTTAGTAAGTAAGCAGTCTACCATTTAAGGAAAAAAATTCATCAATCTAACTTCTATTTCAGAAAAAAATACCTCTCATCAATCCAACTTCCATTTAAGCCAAAAATTATTTTTCATCAATCGAACTTTTATTTAACCTAGAATTATTCTCATCAATCCAACTTCTACTTATTTAAACAATTATTTTCAGCAATCAAGCTTCTATTGAAGCCAAGACTTAGTTTCGTCAATCCAGCTTCTATTTACGGAAACAATTATTTCCCTGAATCCAGCTTCTATTTTAAATTGACAATATAAAACAATTTAGCAATGTAAAAGTTATACGGTTTTTACCTGGAAAGTCTATCGAGTTATTTACAAAGCCACTAGAACTGTGGAACTTTTGATGACAACATTGGTAAATAGAAGTCGAATTTATTAAAATAATTTTTGCTTAAATAGAAGTGAGGTCGATGAAAAGAATCTTGCTTAAACAGAAACTGGATTGATACAAAATAATCCTTAATTAAATAGATTTTGTATTGATGAAAAATAAGTTACTTAAACAGAAGATGAATTGATGAAACAAATTCTTGCCTAAATAGAAGCTGGATTGATGAGAAGGATTGTTGCCGAAGTAGAAGTTGGACTTATGAAAAATAACAATGTTACAATGGGCGAATAATTTACGATGCTAAACTACACGTTTACCTTCTGTTTAATTAAGAATTATTTTTCATCAATCCAGCTTATATTTAAGCAAAATTCTATTCATCTATCCCACTTATTAAGCAAAAATTATTTTCATCAATCTGACTTCTATTTAGCAAGAATTCTTTTCGTCAATCCAACTCATATTCGACCAACACTGAAAGGGAGCGGCCCCAATCCCCGAAACGAATTTTGGCCGGATCCCCGAAATTGATTTTCTAAGAGTGACCTGAATTAATATAGGCCCTAATTAACAAATAAACATGTGAATATTCAAGGCCAAGGTCATGTTTACAATTGAACTCTGAATAGCTTTCTGGAGTTTCACCGCCTTCTAGAAATTGCTTTTTGGAAATCGGGCTTTTGTGTATTCTCAGCGTTTTCGGGGATTCGGGTTAACCCCACGCTGAAACCTATGTAATGGCAAATAATCAAATACGCTAAAATACACTTTGACCCATTTTACATAAATTTGCTAGGTTACACCAAGAAAATATAAATATGGAAGCGACTGATTTAATCATATAACGTCGTTGTTATCAAACCAAAATCATCAGTTCATGGTGCATTAGACACTCTTGTATAACTCACAATGCTGTATTCATCCAGGGTGCATACCCGCGAGTCCATGTGTCGTCTGACTCCATCGCGACCTATTCTCCTAGCAGTGTCTTCGGCGGACCCCGTCTGACTCCCAAACAACACGGTCAACTTCCGACAGTCAATACCCAAATCAGAATCCATCTAATTTAGTTGCTTCCATTCAAACATAATATGTTATATTATATTATCCTTAACATTAAGTACTAATTTGTCCTTTCCTCAGTTCTGCATATAGTAAGTGAAGTTCGGCATTCACGGCTCTACTGTTCAGCACATGTTCTTTACTCCTTATCAGCTGGCGACGGCCATTTTGTATTTTTATCCATGTTGGATACGTTTTTTGGATAAAGTAAGTAAGTAAGTACGTAAGTAAGTAAGTAAGTGAGTAAGTAAGTAAGTAAGTAAGTATAGTCTGTATTACTCCATTAGCAACAACGACCTCTTAATAATATAATTATTAGCAAACGCACAATGGGACATCGAAATAGAATGCAAAATAACACATAGAGATAATAACAATATAATATAGTAGTAATAATGAATAATAAAGTACTAAAACATGTAAATAAGTGTAAAGCATCCTGGTAATGAATTCCTTTCTAGTGAAGAGGTCAGAACGTGGAATTTCACGGTTGTGAGGACGATACCATGTGAAACCAGAAGTTTATTGAACCAGCTGCAATACACATTCCGGTGTACATACACACATATATATTAATAGGCTATGCAATCAATAGGCCTAATCAATATGAATAAAGCATTCTGACTATAGAAGTTTTTTTCATATTATGGTCAGCTAATGGCAGGGCTGTTAAAAGCTTGATTTTTTTGTTTTTTATGGTTTTTTGGTTTTAAAAAACCATAAAGACCAAAAACCGCATTTTTTTTTTACAAATTTAAACATTATAAATGCAAAAAATGTCGTCTCTCCAACTCTCTTGGCAATAATTGTTGTGGTCTTTGTTAACTTCTTTTTGTGACATCCTACGGTAATACTGTTTAAACTGTTCTAGTTAATTTCATTTATATGCATCAACGGTATTATGCCATTTTTATGAGTTTTGTGATCCGAAATAGGAAAATCTCAAAGACAAAAATAAAAAAACAATAAACAAAACAGAAACCCAAAACCAGCTTTTCAGTTTGAAAAAAGTTTTTTTTGCACCCCTGGCTAATGGTGAAACACGGTCATGTGAGGAATAGGCCAGCTGCTTTTTTGTAGGGAGAAACCCATGAAGAACATGGCCAGGGTTTCCAGGACCGCCGAAAACAGGCGGGTCTCGATCGGCTTTAAGGCATAAATTTATGGATCTCACAATGTCAGATTCACCTGTAACATTGTGTTTGAGAAATTTTTTAGAAGAGTTGGAGACTTGGAGCAACTAGGCCTAGGCCTAGGCCTATAGAACATAGTTGTGACTGACTTGCACCAAGATTTTTAAGTCGAATCACAGTATAAGTAATTATTTATACTGTGGTCGAATCGAATGTATGAATTTCATTGAGTGATTTCGGCAAGCCGCAAGCGTAAAGCACAGCCTACATAAAAACGATCTTTATCATTATAATTTTTGGGTGACGTTATTATAGGCCTATAGCCTACGGCGAGACGCGAGTAAATGGGCTATTCCACGATCGTTTACCCAGTGGCGTCACTAGGGTTGGTGTCACCCGGTGCGGTAACTCATGGTGGCACCCCATCGTCCCCATGTACACCCTCCCTTTCCAGACCAAGCAGAATCCTTAATGATTTTTGTACTTATGTTACCCGTAAATCGTAATTTTTGCTGATTATTTATTAAAACATTGTAATATAGGAATATTATGAATTAAAATCAGGTTAGCAATTAAGAATATTAACCCTCGGGCTACCAAGGGGGGTGGTTGCCACCCCCCCTAGGTTTTTTCATCTCAAACTTTTTCCGTATGGAATAAAAATTTGACCTTTGAGGTAGCTGTAGGGGGTTCATTTACACACGTTTTGACGTAAAATGTGAGATGATATCTCACACCGTTCAAAAGTTATACCCAATATACCCGAGGTAATTTTCGACTAGGCCTATATCTTATCCGTCATTTAATATTAAGAGACACAAATTATACCATTCTATAGAGGGAATGTGGGGCTACATTTCTATCGTCACTGAGTTGACCTGAGACAACCGGAAGTGCTCAAAATAAATAATAATACGCGTAATATGCGTGAAAAATGGCTGAATGGAAGCACTCCCCTTAGTTTTTTGTCTGTAGCGTATTCATTTGTCTTCCTGGAAGAGAAACAAAGATACCACTCTTTAGAGGGAATGAAGGGCTTCATTTGCATACCTACATCTTTGTCTGTTCAATACCGGAAGTGATCAAAATAAATAATAATACGCGTAATCTGTGTGAAAATGGCTGAATACAGCATTACAACGTAAACCGATATATATGTATGGATATATATGTATGGATGTACATTTATACTATATAAACATGTGTAGGGATGATTTTGTGTATCTTTTATACATAGATTAGTTTCAAAACACACATAATCTTATATTTGTTTATCCAAAAAGTACAAAATGTACGCAATAATATACAATATTGCTAATTAATGGGTTCAGTTGTTAAAAGTGATGTAATTTCGAGGTGCATTCACATAATGTACAACTAAATATACCATTCTGTGCAGAAATGAATGCTGAATCCAATGCTATATTACAAGTTATGATATGTAAAACCAAACACGAAATCCAGGGGGTGGTAACCACCCCCCTCTTGGTAGCCAGTGTTACAAAAAAAGCTTGGTAGCCCTAGGGTTAATATAATTATGGCAATATGCTCATAAATGAAATAATACAAAAAACAGGAACATAATTATACGCAAGTATTTCAGCCCTAAGTGAACATCTCTGATCCTCTGGAAACCGGACTCGTACCTCCCTCGGACTACTCTTTTGGACAACCCCTCTGACTAGACGCAGCGCTCGTGAATAAGCTGGTGCCCTGCGCTTGGCTTTCGAGTGGCGTTTTAGAAGTTTGAAGATTACGATTACGATCTCGACTAGATCAGAACTTTCCTTTCTTAGCTTTCAAGACTGCGAACTTGTGAATCACTTAATCGAAATCAGTGCCTTTCGGCAACTCAATATCAATTGATAATATCGCAAGATCGGAAAGCCTTGACTGTCCATGGTAGATCGTAAATAGTTCTTTAAGTTTAAGCTTTGAAAAGCTTCTCTCACATAAAGCCAAAGACACACAGATCGTCAGAAATAATTTTAGGCTTATTGAAAGGACTGGGGGAGATTCCACGAAGGCTTCGAAGCCCCATTCAGCAATGAATGTCGAAACGTCTTATATTGTCCAATCTTTGGCTTACTCCAGATTAATCTCTGCTGCTTTCAGATGCCTTCTCAGCCTTGGTGTTTCTATTAATAGTGTACTCTCAGACACTTCATCATAGAAAGTAGCCAATTTTGGAATGGACACCTTAAACTCTTCTTCAGAGGCAGCTATCAGACTATTCACAGTTCACTTGAACAGTCTCAGACGTGGCTGCTACTTCCTTGGTGGCTTCTTCAATTGAATGATTCACCAGGTGACTGTGCTTCTCGTTTAGAGAAAGTCCTAGTGCCTCTAGCTTTTTCACCAAGTTGAAGCATTATTGTAATTGGGTAATATTGACCGCACTGACCGTAGCGCATTACAAGGCTCTAACAAGTAAATTAGAATAAAGTTTCAGCTTTAGATAAATTGATACAATACATGTAAGCTAGGCTTACGAAAAATGTGTTTGTTATCTATTACTGTTAATTTAAAACTAATAAATTTCTGCTGAAACTCTGCACAAAATTTGTTTAGACAGTCATTTTGTCACTTTGGTGTCACCCCTACGATGGTGACACCCGGTGCGGTCCGCACCCCCCGCACCCCCCCTAGTGACGCCACTGACGGTTTACCTCAAGCTCCTCTGTAACCACTCAAGCTTAATTTCCACTCCAACTTAAGTCTCGCCTTATCACGAATGCATGACCTGATCCATCCATTGTTCCTTCCAAGAGGCGTAGTCTGCCTCAGGAAACTACCAATAGTCCAATACCATCAATAGCCGGCAAGCATAGGCGTAGCTACATTGAAGCACGAGGAGCCAGTTGCCTCCTCTTGCTTTTTTATATATTAAAACTTCGATTGATTAATGACCCCAATGACCAGGATTTTGCCAATGGTTTGTGAGGTTGCCTCCTCTTGAATTTAAGTCTCGCTACGTGCCTGCCGGCAAGCGTGCCAGTCCCAATTAAGCCTGGATAAAGAAGGATGGCAAACGCTGCGTACAATATTACACCGATCAGGTCTACCTATGAATGTAGGCTATAGGGCCTACAGGGCCCATAGGGCCTACTGTTTCCTGTTGAACGCAAACTTGTCAAACAGAGAAAGAAAGGCAATTCGTCATCTCCCCGTGGAAATAATACAATACAACAGAAACTGTAATTTGTTAATGCACTCCGTATACTAAGTTCAGAAGTGCACATTGAAGCCGGGCTACCATTAAGAGCCATAAATAGAATGAAAGATGTAAGTTTTCGATTTAGAACGAAAGACAGTCTCGCTAAGAGAGCTGTGAACATGAGGAGGTAGAGAGTTCCAGATGGAGGGACCGGCAACTGTGAATGAGCGCCGGCCAAAGACATGGCATGGACCAGGAATAACATACTTTCCAGCAGATGCTGATCGAAGAGAGGAGCGACCTTTAACAGAGTTGCAAGGTGTGACCATTGAAGACAAGTAGGAAGGGAGATGATCTGTGCATGCTCTGTACATGAGGAGTGCCAGCTTGAAGCGGATACGCTCACAGACAGGAAGCCAGTGTAGAGAACGAAGAGCAGGTGTAATATGATCTCGGTAAGAGACTCCAAGACACAGTCTTGCAGCCTGATGCAGTATTCTGGTTAGAGGAAGCAGTGTGCATTCAGGGAGACCATAGAGTATCGAGTTGCAGTAGTCAAGTCGCATCAGAATAAGGCAGAATATCAGTGTTTTCAGTGATGCTGAGTCAAGAGTAGAGCGAAGCTGTCGGATTCTCCTGAGATGAAACAAGCACGCCCGAGAGATGGCAACTATTTGAGGTTTGAGGGAAAGTGCTGAGTTAAGGATGAACCCAAGATCCCGAACAGTAGATGCTGGAGAGAGTAGCGAGAAGGAAGTAGAGAGTGAGAGTTCAGTACACTGTAGCAGCTTAGAGGAACGGTCAAACCAGATGAGCTCACATTTGCGAAAGCGATGCCCACGTATTAGGCCTACTGCACTTGAAGCGATCCACACATAAATTAATTCACCTACATAGGCGATTACAGTTTAAATGCAATGTTGAAAAAACGTGCTAATCTGTTTATGAATAAGGTCATATCTATATATATATATATATATATATATATATATATATATATATATATATATATATATATATATATATATATATATATATAGGCATATATTGTTTGCCCTGACCAAGAAGGGTAGGATGTTCGCCTGGGACACGATGCTTGCCAGGAAACGTTTGACCTCCTGAAGGCCGCTTTGACGACCAAACCGATTCTAGCGCTGCCTAGAGATGAGGGAATGTACGTGTTATATTACGATGCGTGCGATTTGGGCAAAGCGGCTAGGAGCGAGTAATCGTTTAAGGGAGCCGCCTTTGTTGTCTACAGCAGAGCGAAACTATAAGCCAGTTCAGCATTAAATTTAATTAGCAATACGCAACGTTAGCGACGTTGTTTTGATCTAGTTTTGACGCAAATATTTGATATTATTCGTTACTAGTGTATAGAAAATTTCTGTATATATTATAGATCATAAACTAGATCATAACAACGTCGCTAACGGCAGCATTCTGTTTGTTTGTGAACGGTGACCTTCACCCCGGAAGTAAAACTGAAAGGGCTGCGCATGCGCATTGCTAATGCTGAACAGGCTTATTGTGTCACCCGGAAAGAGCTGCTGGCACTTAGGCACTTAGGGGACACTATTACCTCCTCGGCGACGATCACGTGCTGTAACCACATTGACCCGTACCCCTCACCAAGGAGATACGCTTACGTCCTACGAATAGGACTCAAAATCCAAAATCTAAGCGACAGCGATGTTTCCGTAACCAACCCATGCCCAGAATAGGCTCGGTGCACCAGAAACAAGGTATCCCAAAACCCTTCCATACTTTAATAGGCACTTTTACCTCCCCAAGGACCTGTATATCGGATCCGTTAGCAGCCATCAAAAAACGATTGCAAGAACGTAATTCTAATCCTTCAACAGTAGATTACGGTACCAGCTGACTTCTGAACCGGCGTCGATCAGGCACAGCTGCGAACGTCCGTTGATCGTCTCTCGAATGTAGACGGCGTTGTTATTGGCGCGGTTCTGCAATCGCGGACGTGTCGTATGGTTCATGACCTCCATATTCGGTGGCGTCGAAGCTTCTGCCTCGGTCGTCGCGGTCTCGTTCAGACGGTTCTGGAAGCGGCGAGCTTGTTTGTCGGCAGGTGCCTGCGATGAGACCTGCTCGGCTAGAGTTGTAGCAGGTCAATGTCCGTCTCAAATTCCCCGGCTGGCGGTCTCGTTCGGGGCCAGCGTCGCGACCCGGTTCGTCGGGCGTTGGAGTGCCGTTGCGCAGTGCAGGAATTGCAGATCGATTCTTTTCTCCATCTCCCGTTGCCATTTCCGCTGTTCGTCCCGCTGAGTTGTCAAAAACCGATCCAAGCTGGACATTCGCGACGTTTTCCTGGGTTTCCCGCACTCGATTCGTGGTCTCCTCCGGTCTTCGGACTCGGTCGTCCGCTGATAGGCCTCTAGACGCAGCGCCGTTCGGTAGGCTTTATCTGGAGTCTTCGGCTCTCGCTCGCTTACTTCGAGCGAAAGTGCTCTGTCCCGCATGGATTCCAGTATATGCCAACACGACCAGCCGCCGGATTCATGCAACAGGACTCTCAGACTTTCTTCGGTGCGTTTGCGTCGGTAGCACAGTTGAGCACGGAAGGTTTCTGCCTGGCCTCCCGTACCATACCTCTGCCGGGGACGTTCGACGAGGTCCTCATATCTTACACTCGGTGGGGCGCCCAAGTCCCAGAGCAGCTGCGTGGCAACCTTGTCCAGCGCACAGGGTAAATAGTCGACTTTGTCCGAAGCAGTCCACTTGTTGTGCCTCTCACACACCTCGAATTGCACCAGGAACAACTCCAGCAATCCAGTCTCATCGAACTTGCCGGGTTTAATCGGTGTCGGTCGATTTATCAGCAGGCCATCGACGCTCTCCAGTCACCAGTAACTTCGGCAATCGGCATCGATGTTAGTGGTTCGTCCGTCTTTTCTCGGATCCAGCAAACGGATCCCGTCCGGCGGCATCTCCATTGTCGCTCTTCTCGCGGCCGGCGTAGATGCGTTGGCAGGCGCGTAGACGTGGCCAGGCATCGGATATTCGGTCGTATTTTCGTTGTCTCCCAGCAGCATCCATGGTTGACTCGAGCGGTCGTCGGCTGTCAGGATAAACTGTCAGGATAAACCACGTGATGGCACGCTTGAACGTAAAACGCGTACTCAGTGACTCGTCAATGTCGTTACATAATTTCATGATAATGGACATGCTTATGCTAAAATATAAATGATAATTGGAATTTGCTGGTAGGCCTAGCCTAAAAGACTAGAATATTATGTGGAGTGGTACTGAAGACGAATAGGTCTATATAGTTAATAAAGGAATCACCAGCATAGCTGCTCCTTCCAGCCATAGCTGCTACGCCCAGCCATAGCTATGCGCCTAACAGTAGCAGTGACAGAATTTGGGGTGACCAAAAAAGGAAGGGACAAACAGACGGGAAAGAATGGCGGAAACACCCCCTTTTAGCGTACACGTCCGACGTTATTCGCTCTCTCCGAGACATTGCCTACCACCTGCCCCGTCCAACATACAAAATCCTCTTCTACTATGGGCTGTAGCGCCAAGCCTTGGCTCCGTGCAGAACTCCGTACCGAACCACCTGTAATCTTCTCCACTTTCTGCCTCCTTCGTCCGGCCGCCATCCTTGTCGTCTTCGTCTTCTTCGCCATCTTCGGCCTCAAGTGGTTTTTCTCCTGGAACATCCGCTGGCTACGCAACAAGTACGTGGCAGACAGTGTACAATCTTACAACCTCGACCTTATGGTTATCACTGAGTCTTGGCACCGGTCGCCAACTGACGTTGCCTTTCGCAGCTCGGTGTCGTCGGACTATGCGCTCGTCGACCAGCCGAGACATGGGGACAAGGAAACCGACACCCGGGGTGGAGGGATCGTCATCATTCACCGCGCTGCCCTCCTCCTCGGCAGGATTCCTCTCACTGCAACCCTCCGACAACCTTTGAGGTGCTCGCTGCTTCGGTATCGTCACCCTGAGGCCCTTTAACAATCCTGGCTGTCCTGGATCATCACCACCGTCATCAACGTTCTTCGACGAGTTTATCACACTGCTCGAACAGTTTGCGTTGCACAATACTCAGATTGTCATCACTAGAGACTTCAACCTTAAACTTGAGGACTCCTCCTCGCCTGCTACATCCGACTTTCGAGCCGTGATCGACCAGTTCAGTCTGACCCAGCATGTTGCTGGCCGCCTCCATCGGTGCGGTGGTTGGGTCGACGTCATTCTCATACGCGACGACTGTACACTGGCTGAGCTCTACATCCATCTGCCAACCATCTCCGACCATGGCCTCGTCGCTGCCACCATCAGGTTTCTTCACGATGCGCCATCATACCTTGCCAGACAGGTTCGAGGTTGGCGGAATCTCGATCGGAATGCCTTCCGGTCAGCGCTACTCGAGGTTCCAGCCATCGCCGACCCGTCCATCCTGGCCGACCTCTAGGTTGCTGATATTGTATTGTATTGTATTGTATTGTACGAAACAACCATGGTCGGCCTCATCGATATGCTCCTTCCCGGCCTCATCGATAGGCTCCTTCCGCTGCGCCCGGCCCGAGTTCTTTGACCATGGTTCGACGTGGAGTGTCGCTCTCTCCGCCGCCAGGCCCGCCGACATGAAAGATCATATCGACGCACCAGGTTGTCCGCCGATCGCTCTGTCTCGGTGCGGTTCGTGCGAGATAAGCATCGACGTTACCGGAACAACGAGCGGACATATTGGGAGGCCAAGATCGCATCCAACGCCAAGGATCCTAAGCGGCTATGGACCAAATTCGACGCCCTCCTTGGTCGGCACCGGGCTGACCAACAAACAGATGCTCCATCTTTCTCAGCTGATGATTTCTGGCTTCGTTCACCGCTAAAATCGCCGAATGGTGTCATTCTACCCCACCGGTCTACCACCCTAACAGCCTGCAATCTTTCTACCATGGTCGCCGTCATCAGAGCAGAGCTGCGCCACATCATTCTCACCTCTCCATCAAAATCCTGTGAACTTGATCCTCTTCCGACGTTTCTGCTACAGGAATTTGTCGATGTGCTACTTCCATTTCTTACCGTTCTGTGCAACCGGTCTATCGAGAATGGAGTTCTCCCGCCGCCGCAGAAGCGCTCAATCCTGGTTTCTGTCCTCAAGCATAGCGTACTCGACTCATCCGACCCTGTCAACTTTCGACCTATTGCTAATGTTTCATTTCTGTCGAAAACTATTGAAGACATTGCTGCTTATCAGCTTACTGTTTATTTAGAGGCACATAAGCTTCTTCCAGAGTGCCAATCCGATTTTTGGAAAGGCCACTCCACTGAAACCCCTTTGCTACGTCTCCTTTCCGACATTTATGGGGCTGTAGATAGTTGGTAACTCACTCTACTGGCCTTGTTCGACGTTAGTGCCGCTTTCGACACTGTCGAGCATGAAATTTTACTTAAGCGGCTACAAATTTCATTCGGCCTGTTTGATAACGTTCTTAGTAGGTTGGATTCATTGACTTAATTCCTCAGTGAGCGCTCTTTCTGTGTGGTCCATGGGGCCTCCAGGTCCTCGTGGGTCCCTGCCCCTTACGGCCTTCCGCAGGGCTCGGTGCTGGGTCCACTTCGTTACATTATTTACACCTCTGATATTGGTTCCCTACTTACTGCTTGTGAAGTGCTAGGTCATCTGTACGCTGATGACGTTCAGGCCTACCTGCACTGCCTTGCTACTAACGCCACCGCTGCTGTTCGTACAATGAGCCAGGCGTTGAGCGGAGGCCTGGATGTCAACGAACCGCCTGCACCCAACCCATCAGAAACCCAATTTATCTGGCCGGGTACTCGGCAGCAGCTTGCGCAGCTAGACCTATCCATCATTGCTACAGATTTCCCTCATTTTGTTTTATCCTCTGTTGTCCGTGACCTTGGAGTTACACAGGACCAAGAGTTAACCTTTACCCCTCATATAAACCGCCTCTGCCGTGATTTATACTATCAGTTGCGCCAGCTCCGCACTGTTGATCGCTCACTTACTCCAGACTCCACCGCTCACTCATCCACTCTTTTATCACAGTCCGACTTGATTACTGTTGCTCACTCTATGTTGGCCTCCCAGTTGGTCGGTTGGGTGCCTGGACCGGGTCCTGCGCTGAGCGCTCCGCCACACGCCTTTGCGGACTCATTTCCAGATGTGGCCATGTCTCAGGTTAGATGGCTCTCCCTCCTGCAGCGGATCTCGTATCGGATCATCGCTTTGGTCTGGCGGTCTTTGCTGGGTCTCACCCCTGCCTATCTACGCGACCTCTGCTGCCCTGTATACCTTGAGTGCTCCGGGTCGTCGCTCTCTCCGCTCTACTGAGCGGGGCGTGCTCATGGTCCCTTTCGCCCGCACAGCTATGCTAAGCAGAATCGCGCCTTCTCAGTAGTTGGCCCCTCCTTCTCAGTGGTTGGCTTCCTTTGGCGCTGCGCTTGCATCCCAGAATCCACTCTGAATCTTTCTATTCTTGCCTCAAAACTTTTCAGCCGTGCTGGGGTCGGGAGCGCTCCTGAGTAGTAACCTTTAGTAGGCGTTATATAAATCTTCGCAATGAATGAATGAATGAATAACCTCTGACCATCGACTCTCCCATGAACCAGTGTTTAATCTAGGCACCTCTGTATTTCCCCCCGGACAAATATAACAAAATAATAATTGTTTTGAGTTGTTTTTTACATTAGGCCTATAATATTATATGAACTGCTATAATATATGATGATATTATTTACTATTATAATATGATATTATATATCATAATGAGTACAATCTACTGTTAATACAATATTTGTACAAAATATTATACATGGACAACTCTGAGTGATATCTTTCAAATTTCAAAATGTTTTGTTCCTTGAACATTTAGTAAAACTACATCATTCCCGATACGGTAGTTGAACTCTCCTTGCTTGGTTTGTGTACCATTTGTAAACTATTTCTGCTTATTGCGTCCTGGTAAGCAATTCGTTTACCTTACGGTTTATGGCGTTCTTTTAAATTGAACGTATTTTGTAATTTTTATATTCATTTAAATAAAATGTCTGGTTTGCTAGTATTGTCTGCAGTCAAACTCAAACATGACTTAAACTACATCATAGTTACGACTGACAGCTGATTACTAAAAGCACTGAAATAATAGAACAATTTGTTCAGATGACAGCTTAAAATGCTACGATTACAGCGTGGAAATTCTTCGGACGTTCGTTCTTCTACACCCTGCAAAGACTCTCAAGGCCATTCGGTGGGACCCATATGGGCTCTGTACGGTGACGGATCCAGATTCCAGAAGGTTTATGGAGGGGCAAATGGGCGTCTTCTGGGGGCGCCCTTGTAACGGCATGGCTGTGTTACAGCGCCATATAAATTGACACTGTTATTATTATATTATTATTGTAGATATAATCAGTTCAACATTTCTTGTCAACCTTAAAGTTGATTGCAGATTATATTGTTTGATTGTACGTAAAGTTCCTATAGGTTCTTTTATTATTTTTTTCGAACGACGATGATGCGGAAATGCGATCTTCATGCTTTGTAGAAAAGACCGGCAGAACAAGCTGTCGAAAAGCAGGCGAAGCTTCCAGCGACCAGAGCTCGGAATCCCATACTCGCAATATCCCCTGCATCAATAGACATCGAGAGAACACACAGCTTGACATATAGGCTAGATTACGATACCAAGGATTTGTCACCAAGGATTTGCCTAATGTCAATGAAAATTAATATTAATCCAAAGTTAAAGAACAGATTCACGAACACCAACAACAGTAGGCTAGTGGAAGTCATTTCTTTGTATGTTTATAAAATGTATTTATTAGACGAGACTATATATACATTGTAAAAGGTTTCGTTATTTACTGTTCAACCATAATTATACAGGCTTTGTTTACCTCTCTTGTTAGGTACTAGAGACGAAAGGAAGCCGACCATGAAGCCAACTGTTCCTATGTTGGAGTAGCCGCAAAGAGCGTAAGTTGCAATCGTTTCCGATCTTATCTAAATTGAAAAGCAACAAACCCATCATACATGTAAGCCATGCAGAATCTACAGAGACATGACATTGACACAAACAGTGCGAAAGCGATCATTCTTCGTCATCCGCACGACATACTTATCTAGTTTCCTACAGAAAATTTAAACTTAACTAATATGACAGTAATTAAATAACGTTATAGTATTATATATTAAGCTTATATTATTATGGAGGTCGCTGTCTGTCCATGACTTCGCAGGTCGGGGTGACTGCTGCCCAGTTTTAGGCTCACAGCCATATCACTGCCCTTAAACTCTCGACATAGGACGACCATCTCTTAATTCCCATAGAATCCGCCCTCTCCCAGGAAAGTGTACGTCATAGATGAGTTGGTCGTAGATGGAACAGAAAATCTTGCGGGAATTTGAATCCTCGATCTCTCGGTTGACAGTCTATCACAGTAGCCTAACCATTATACAAGTTTGCATGTATATAGATAGAAACAACAAAATATGTAGCAAACAAGAATTATGTATAATTGCTGATTGACTTAAGATCGGGTACAAACTGAGATGCTAGGGGTCAGTCCGTTTTCTCTGTTCTTGATGAGTTGACTGAGTTCAACGTAAGCGACATATTCGTTGACGATCGTCTTTAGACCAATCAGCTTCGACACCTCCTGGCAATCTTCCCAGGCCACGCCCATCAGAAATGTCAGCGGAAGAAAGACGTAAGAACAGATCAACTGCATAGTGTGCACACATCCCATAGCATCATATCATTAGGGGCCATCCATAAATGACGTCACGCAATTTTGGCCGATTTTTAACCCCCCCAGGCCCCCCCTCGTCACACTCCGTCACAAAAAGTAACACCCCCCTCTGAAAATGACGTCACAAAGCTCTGACCCCTAAAACCAAATTTCCATGGCGAAGCAAAATGCTCCTTCATGGAACAAATAGGGAAAGCATGAATATTTTAAAATCTAACGATGACCAAATATTGAAATAATTTTAAAAATATTAATAATGGTGTACATATACATTAAAATAATAAAAAATAATGAAAATTTAATCCTCAAAATTAGTGCTGTTATTATTAAAATTAAATTGTTGTTAATTGTTAAATTGAATAACACTTCTCAGGCCCCCACCCCCATGTCACACATCGTCACAAATTTTTCTCCCCAGGTGCGTGACGTTATTTATGGACGGCCCCTTATATAAATGCTATGTCCATGATGTCATGAATATTGATAAGCACGATGTCATACGTTCGCTTATTTTTCTGTACATTTCTATGAGTTTATGCCATGGGAATGATAGGATGTAGTGTTGCCGGCTGATTTTTCAGTCCAGGAAAGATACCAGTTTTTTAAAATTATCATGTTATGGTGGATTGAAGAACGAATTCAAGAAAGACATGTTGTGTGATTTTTGGCTGAAACGAAGAGCTGAATATGGATTAATTTCTGACCAAGCTTTAAAATTTTTGATTCCTTTCAGGACGTCAGATGATCAGATCTGTGTGAAACAGATTTTCAGCTATACTTGCGATCAAAAAAATACGGGACTAATATTAATTATAGGCTCCTGTCTTTTCTATCTTCATAAACACGCACAATGTGTATCGTAGGCCTATCGTATACCTAATAATAATTTATAAAGCGCCTCTCGCAGAAAGACTATTCAGAGGCGCTCTCAACTCGGAAGCCCTGGAGAAAAAGAAACGCTTAAAATAAGCATCATTTCATCGTCATCAATCATTAAAACGTTACACACTGCCTGCAGACAAATATTTCATAGGCCTGTTCACTGTGCTAACTTATTTAGTTAATGTAGGTTACAGCAAAGTACAAATTAAGAACAGCTTAGTAAAAATGAACTGAGCCATCCTGCCAGCATAGGCCTACCGGGTACCCATTTGGAACCCATCAGGGGCGTAGTCAGGAAACATTTCTTAAGGGTTTAAGTTATCGGGGTTTCCACTGGAAATGGTCGCATTTTTGTGTATTTTTAGTTTTTAATAAGAGTAGGCCTAATGCATTTATTGAGGGGGTTGAATCCGTAAACCACCTCCTAAATACGCCCATGGAACTTATACAGTAGGCCTTACTCATATGGGATCCATGCAGAGCCCACATGCGTTCCATCTAATGCTTATAAAACTGCTGTCAGGGATTCTGCAAAGGGTGCAGAGGCCTATATATTTATATTTGTTTATAGAGAAAGACAACTCTGATTGGCACACCGCAATCAGATACAATGTCATAGAGTTTAGAGAAATAATAGGTGCTTAGCTTTACTCATAGCGCAGTTGACCATAATGTTCAAATGAGGAATGGACTTTGTCATTGAACACTAACATAGAGGACTCTGGTTATGAAGTTTTTATTGACTGGCAGGTCAAACGAGTGCCGTCTGGGCCGAAGATTGTAGCGTGACACTAACGTCTCTCGGCCACCGGCGGGAACAGGCCACGCAGGACGTGGAACTCGTTCTGGACAACTGCCGTCTCCTCAAAGCTGAGAGAATTCACCGGAAGAAACTCCAGTCTCCGCATACGGCGAAGCGTATACGCTCGAGTCTTTCCCTATCCTCAACCGAGGCGTAGCCCCACCATGCTGGTGCAGGGTATAGGCCTACAGAAGACGCGCTTGTTGCGACCTCATGCAGAGCCTCTGGTGGTAGGCCGTGGGAACGCAGTATTCTCAGAGCATATAAAGATCTAGAACATGCGCTCAGTAACTCGGATACGTGCAGGGTCACTCGAAGATTATCCTGGATGGTGACTCCGAGGATCCGCATAGAGGTCACGGCCTATAGATTGAGCTTAGGTGCGAGGTGTCTGATTGGACTTACCTGTACGGTGAGTTCTTGGATGCCGACTCTTTGTCCAAAGTAGGTCATCGTAGCATTAACGAAGTCCAGCGCTGATATGAAGACGATGAGGACGCAGAGTGTGACGCCGATCACTGGCGCCGAGGCACACGCTCCACCGACGAACGCATCCAACAGACCACTGTAGCTTCTGCAGCCACAGAACGACGTTGAACAACGACAGGATGAGGATGGAAGGAGGGGCTTTAGGATAGATAGAAGATATTGCATTATTTGCATATAAATCAGCTCACTTCTACCTCTGCTCTTTGTCACCCTTCTTCAACATAATGTTACACTTTTAAAACTAGGTCTACTATATACATGTTACTCGCTAGGATTGTTGGGCTATCGGGTGTTCTTAGCGGCTAGTAAGAACCTTTGGAATTCATTGCCCAGTTCGGTACGTTTTGGAAGCTAATTATAATTGTAAAAGGACGTGTAGTATAATTATTATAAAGGACGCTCCTGTGCTCTACTCAAGGAGATAGTCTCTCAGACGTGTATGATGCAGTTATTAGGCTTACTAGCGCAACTCTATATTAGGGATGCGCTACAATAACTGCCATACATTATATTATAAAGGCCTACACTGGGGCGTGGCCTATCTACAGTGTCCATCAACTGCTGGCCAATCCCGATACAATAATGTACATGTAATTCGAGTCTAAACTTACGACTTGTCTGTTCCAACTTACTTACTTAGAGCAGCCTGACATTTTGTTTCCCTTACTGATGAGATTTTGACCTGGCTTCTCGAAAGGATAACGATTTTTAACGACAGTTTCACTTGAATTGATCATCAATATGACTTAATTGTGTATTAGGATTACAGCGCTACAGAAGAAATTCTCAAAGGATGGACGGAAAGGTAGAGTGTATGATGATGAACAGTTAAAGGAATTCATACACGAAACGATTTAGTAACGACTGATGCTCTGAGTATTAATATAGTGGCGCTAAAGAGTTCTTAAATTTAATATCTCTATGAGAATGAAGAGTAGGTGGACAGAGAGCACAGGCTGATGGAGGAACGGAGGAATGGAATGGAGAGACGGAGGAATGGAATGGAGAGACGGAGGAATGGAATGGAGGGACGGAGGAATGGAATGGAGGGACGGATGAATGGAATGGAGAGACGGAGGAATGGAATGGAGAGACGGAGGAATGGAATGGAGAGACGGAGGAATGGAATGGAGAGACGGAGGAATGGAATGGAGAGACGGAGGAATGGAATGGAGAGACGGAGGAATGGAATGGAGAGACGGAGGAATGGAATGGAGAGACGGAGGAATGGAATGGAGGGACGGATGAATGGAATGGAGAGACGGAGGAATGGAATGGAGAGACGGAAGAATGGAATAGAGGGACGGAGGAATGGAATGGAGAGACGGAGGAATGGAATGGAGAGAAGGAGGAGTGGAATGGAGAGACGGAGGAATGGAATGGAATGGAGAGACGGAGGAATGGAATGGAGAGACGGAGGAATGGAATGGAGGGACGGAGGAATGGAATGGAGAGACGGAGGAATGGAATGGAGAGACGGAGGAGTGGAATGGAGAGACGGAGGAATGGAATGGAGAGACGGAGGAATGGAATGGAGAGACGGAGGAATGGAATGGAGAGACGGAGGAATGGAAAGAAATGGAGAGACGGAGGAATGGAATGGAGAGACGGAGGAATGGAATGGAGAGACGGAGGAATGGAATGGAGAGACGGAGGAATGGAATGGAGAGACGGAGGAATGGAATGGAGGGACGGAGGAATGGAATGGAGAGACGGAGGAATGGAATGGAGAGACGGAGGAATGGAATGGAATGGAGAGACGGAGTAATGGAATGGAATGGAGAGACGGAGGAGTAGAATGGAGAGACGGAGGAATGGAATGGAATGGAGAGACGGAGGAATGGAATGGAATGGAGAGACGGAGGGATGGAATAAAGAGACGGAGGAATGGAATGGAGAGACGGAGGAATGGAATGGAGAGACGGAGGAATGGAATAGAGGGACGGAGGAATGGAATGGAGAGACGGAGGAATGGAATGGAGAGACAGAGGAATGGAATGGAGAGACGGAAGAATGGAATAGAGGGACGGAGGAATGGAATGGAGAGACGGAGGAATGGAATGGAGAGAAGGAGGAGTGGAATGGAGAGACAGAGGAATGGAATGGAATGGAGAGACGGAGGAATGGAATGGAGAGACGGAGGAATGGAATGGAGGGACGGAGGAATGGAATGGAGAGACGGAGGAATGGATTGGAGAGACGGAGGAATGGAATGGAATGGAGAGACGGAGTAATGGAATGGAATGGAGAGACGGAGGAGTAGAATGGAGAGACGGAGGAATGGAATGGAATGGAGAGACGGAGGAATGGAATGGAATGGAGAGACGGAGGGATGGAATAAAGAGACGGAGGAATGGAATGGAGAGACGGAGGAATGGAATGATAGACGGAGGAATGGAATGGAGAGACGGAGGAATGGAATAGAGGGACGGAGGAATGGAATGGAGAGACGGAGGAATGGAATGGAGAGACGGAGAATGGAATGGAGAGACAGAGGAATGGAGGAGACGGAGGAATGGAATGGAATGGAGAGACGGAGGAGTAGAATGGAGAGACGGAGGAATGGAATGGAATGGAGAGACGGAGGAATGGAATGGAATGGAGAGACGGAGGGATGGAATAAAGAGACGGAGGAATGGAATGGAGAGACGGAGGAATGGAATGATAGACGGAGGAATGGAATGGAGAGACGGAGGAATGGAATAGAGGGACGGAGGAATGGAATGGAGAGACGGAGGAATGGAATGGAGAGACAGAGGAATGGAATGGAGGGACGGAGGAATGGAATGGAATGGAGAGACGGAGGAGTAGAATGGAGAGACGGAGGAATGGAATGGAATGGAGAGACGGAGGAATGGAATGGAATGGAGAGACGGAGGGATGGAATAAAGAGACGGAGGAATGGAATGGAGAGACGGAGGAATGGAATGATAGACGGAGGAATGGAATGGAGAGACGGAGGAATGGAATAGAGGGACGGAGGAATGGAATGGAGAGACGGAGGAATGGAATGGAGAGACGGAGGAATGGAATGGAGAGACGGAGGAATGGAATGGAGAGACAGAGGAATGGAATGGAGAGACGGAGGAATGGAATGGAGAGACGGAGGAATGGAATGGAGAGACGGAGGAATGGAATGGAGAGACAGAGGAATGGAATGGAGGGACGGAGGATTGGAATGGACAGGCAGCTGAATGGCTGGACAGATACAGGGAGATCTGGCGCTGGAAGGTGTGATCTGCCGTTACCTCTTTTCGAAGATAAGTTTTTTGTTGAGTTCGGATCTCTTCGTTTCTGGCAGAAGAAGCTTCGAGAAGACGATTGCGGCCGGAGCCGACATTAGAGAAGCGGACATCAGCTGACTGGCTGAGATCTGCCATGGTAGACAGACAAAAGGACAAAGTTAAGGACAGGAAGAAAATATAATCATAGACCGATACGGTCTCAGACTATTGGTCCGCACCAGACTACAAAAACTTTGAACAGATTCAAAGGCAGACAGATGAAGAGACACAGCAATGCACACGACAGGTAGAATATTATTGTAGACCATTATAAAA
>JACEVL010000790.1:486084-591084 GCA_020284085.1 Aporrectodea caliginosa | reverse complement strand
TATTACACAACTGTCGCTTTATTGGTCCATTGAAAAACAATAGTAGCTAGCTGTCTGTTCTGACCGCTTCGAAAAGTCTCGCAACCGTGCCGTCGAGTAAACACTGAATGACATATTGTAAGAAGTCTACATAATGCCCATCGTGTACACCGACGCCGTAGTACAACAGTTACTCTTCCAGTTCGCCACGTGCTCCGGTAGGCCTAAACTAAGTTGCAGTATACGCTATAATATAATCCTGGCTTACTCAGACATATAATGCTGCTTACAGCATTATACACAAGTGACTATAATTATTATTATTATTATTAAATAAATTTGTAATATTTATATGAATGCAGGTTAGGTCAAAAATAGACATAATACGTTAAAAACGTATCTCTGTAGGCCTATACGTTAAAAGCGCATATACGCTATTTCAAATGAATGTCAAATCAAATACGTCAAAAGCATACAAATATTAGGCCTACAATATAGGATAGGTCTATGTACATATATCTATATTTAAAGGCCTAGCCTATACGTAAGCATAGCTTAGAACAATTAAGACATTCACAAGCACACCATCCGACCATCGTTCAGAGATTGTAAAGGCAAGTGACTGTCTTGGAGTATGCCTATGCTAAAAGCACCACAGAAGTAACAAGAAACTCTCAGCCAGAAAATAAAAATGTAAAAATGTGATTATATTGACACATTGAAAACAGTTCTTCTTCAATTGGTTCTTTGTCTCCTAGGCAGGTTCAAATGTCCACTCGCTGCTGGACCTCTTCTTTGACCTTTCCCTATCCATCGGTCAACATCCAGTCCAGCATCATCTGTTTCTTCGATGACCGTTAGACAAGTGAAATTGGAACAAATCATTGTTAGACGACTGAATAGTGCAACGGAATCAGAGTGACCTGCTTTTCATCCTTCCAATAATCTCAGTCATAGGGCCTACACAGAAAGGAGGAATAACTTTCTATTATAGGCCTATACAGCCCAAGCTGGTTCGGATTCCCTCTTTAACGCCTATTATAGCCTACTTACATTACATCGTGCCATATGTTCTTTGTATTCAACGTGAGAAGTGTTCGTTTCATTTCCGTACACCTATACTATGGCACGAGATACATTCAACTGTTTTCGTACTGAATAACGCTTTTTCATGCAAAACATCAAAACGTCAATATAGGGTATATATACTAGGTAAATCGCGTCTCTTTGATCGAAAGTACGTCTTCCCTTACTCTTAGGGTCTGTTTTACTATTAAATTTAATGAATAAATCATCCAAATAGTAGGCACACTATAAAACGAATCTTATAGCTAATTTCTGTATTATTTTAATTAAATTATTACTATCAATAAGAGTTTTCCCTCTGCTGCGATGCATGGATCTCTGCATAATTACGTGACAGCGGACACTTAATGAGTCCTATGACGCACCACGTGATTTTCCATAAACGGGGCTAGAAAGGAGTTTTAGGTCGAAATCACACAGCCTGACACAGGCCTTCTGACTTTCTCATATAGTTTTGTCAAACTATTAAACTAACTCTATAAAACTAAATCAGCTTAATCTATAAGCTACGGTACGTTTTCACTTGCATGCATTTTTAACTTTCGTCAATGCTTAAATTTTTACTAACTTTACCACATTAATCGTGATAAATGGAGATGACAGAGTTTAGGGTCGAATTTTGGCAATCGTATACTGAGGATACTCGTATTGCGGATCGACAGATTTGTCGAAATATAGAAGCAGACACTAAGAAATATCCAAGATATTAGATATCGCTTTGAAGGTCATTTTGTGTCCATTTTACATAGGCCTACTCAGCGAACACAATTATTCTTTAAGACACTAGCGAATTAGAAGGCTTATTTAAGGGCAACAGAATGCCAAGGAGAAAATGCGTCTCACATATTATCGCATTTATCTCAATTGACAATATCCATTATCCTTTGAACCACTTTCAATAGTTACATAAATGATAGGCATACACAATTTTAAACAGAATTGAAAGCACAATTTTATTAAATAGAAAACAATTTGTTTAATATCCGACTTAGGCCTATACATTATACTGTCAGAGTATCTAAGATGTTGAATAAATAACTTTATTTGACACTTTATTTGACACTTTATGTATCACATATTAAATAACGAGCAATTACATTAACCTGTTTGAGAAACTTCAACACATTTGATGGTTTAAGGAGTTAAGAATGAGATGATCCTACCGGTCCAAGGAAGACAGCAGCAATGGAGACGAATGTCTCAGCCTTTGTGACGCGAGTGATGATGCTGAGGACTGAACCAATGGCACCAACGACCACCTGCAGCACTCCCAACTGAGTTAGAAGAGACGTCACAGCCATGAAGAAGCACAAGACTGGCATCACCTGAATTACCACCGAATTATGACGACCAGACCAACAGAAACACACAAACACAATCTCAAATAGTATAACCTAATAGTCAAACAGAGTCATCAAATAAACCAAATAGCCAACTGCGTGCTCTTACAGTTATTATTACTGCTGCTACTTACATGGTCGTCGTCCTCCTCCTCCTCCTCTGCTCCTCCTCCTCCTCCTCCTCCTCCTCCTCCTCCTCCTCTGCTCCTCATCCTAGCGTTACCGTCCTATATTCCTATTATACCGCTATTCATGCTGTTACAACAATTATTTTTGTTTTTTCTAGCCATTGTTCTTGTTACTGCTGCTGCTGCTGCTGTTTCTCGTTATTGTTGCTGTTTCTGTTGTTATTGCTGTTGCTCCTAATGCAGTAGGCCTATCAACGTTTCTCTAAACACAACGCGGAGACCGATATCGATTAGGCCATGTCCATTTGTTTGGGTCAACTGCAGAAGTTTAAGACTACGTACGTCTTGTAGATCAGACCATTAATTAGTTCGATCATTTCAGAAAAGATAATTCTTGTGTATCTATGCATAGCATAGATTGATATTGTATATGTTTATAAGATTATAGCGTATTGGCTTTGTTTACGATTACGATGATAAGTTTATGAATTATGATTGGCTATAGGAAGATCATTAGTACCGCCATGGCGAAAGCGTGGTCTGTGTACGTCTCTCCGAAGACGGCCATCGCTCCGTACTGAGCAAAGTTCAAGAACCACGTGATGAGATTAGCCAGCCAAGAAATGGCTTCATTTCCAGCCTCCCATCGCATCACCACAACCGCCATCACCTGCTGAATCAGGCAGCAAGCACACACGACCTTCCACGGCACCTGAAAACGACAGCCAATCAGCAACAACAACTGATTTCGTGGTTGGTCGATTGTATACAAAACAGGCCTACAGCGATTGCATGAAGCACTTCATGCAATCAATGTAGGCCTGGCTGAAGATTCGAGTCAGACACCAATTAAATGCAAAAAGTGGAGACAACGATTATTCCAATGTGGGATGCATGATTGCAGTTTGATTCTTTTTGTGAGTCTATAATATATGAATTGAAGGGTTCAGAGCATTTGTTATAACCAGTTATGTCGACATACCACTTCTTTGCTAAAAAGTATGCCAGCGTGCTTGGAATATAGTAGTCTATTTACCCTGTAAATTTCGTGCAGATCCGAATATATTTGATTGTCATTTTTGAAAAACAAATATCTCAACATAACATGGAATTGTGCATCCGGCGGAATTCTACCATTACTCCATTGCAATATCCAGGTATGATAACAAGATTGTTTTTTACTTAATCTTGTAATCTTTGTATTAAAACCGGTGCAACAGACAGGTTATTTGACATACCCGGTTATTGTCAGACTTACTTGCTCTAAATTGGGCTATCTATCCGTGCTATAAAGAAAATAATGTATGTACTGTTGTGCACCTTCTTCTTTGCACGATTTCAAGATTGTTTTTTTCGTACTGTGTATTAAAACCGGTAGTGACATACCCGGTTATTGTCACTGTTAAATGGCTATAAAGAAAATAATGCAAGAATAAGGAATAAGGTATGTCGACTAACATCAGATGACATGGTTGGTACGCCGCTGCTAGAAAACAAACTTTGTCTACATACCCTGTTACTGCACCCATAATTATACTGATGGTAAGGTGTTGGTGTTGACAATAACCGGGTATGAAGCAAATTGTCGTGTAAAAAACAATAATGTTATCTATTGCATTGCATCATGCAAAGTTTTCGTTAAAGACAACAATACTTATATGGTGCTTCAAACAGCTTGTCGATATGTGGTCTAATAGCTAAGATACAACAGTTTGAAGTATCAGATCTTTGAAGCCATTTTCCCAAAACTCAATAATTTCAGACATACCTGGTTATTGCTCTGAACCCTTCAATTTTAATTAAGGTTCATTGAAATGGTCACCAGGATTGACTGTTTACCTACTGCTGCTATTGACGCAGGTAGGCCTACCTAATATTCTACGGTTGATGACAGAGGCAATCGTCACCCAAACAACTTGCCCAAGGGTAAACAGTCTGTGTTTGATCATAGACCGAGCGCTCTATCGAATATCCTCCGATCAGATAGGCTTATAGGCTATAGCCTTTTATAGGCGTTGTAGACTTAAAACTTCACGTAAGAGAAGTTTAGAGAACACTTCTGTAAGTGATGTAACATAATTTAGGACATTTCCAAATTTGTTATTCTCGATTGAAATCCCGGTTCTCACGAGGTAAAGAACACGGCAGCAGAAAAACGGACGCTGGCTAAATCTGGTCCTAGAGAATTGATTGTGAATTCATCATTTAAGTCTATGTTAGCGTCCACCTACAAGCCTGGAGAAAAACAGAGAGAAACAGAGAAGAGAAACAGATATATAGATATATAATATATCTGTGAAGAGGCGCTGAAAGATCTCGTCTGTGAAGATCCGCTGAAAAATCTCGCCTGTGAAGAGGCGCTGGATGACGTCGCCTTTCCTAAGGCACAGACAGACCGCGCCTATGAATAGGCGCTGAAAGATCTCGCCTGTGAAGAGGCTTCACAGGCTAGATGGCACTGAAAGATCTCGCCCATGAAGAGGCTTCACAGGCTAGATGGCACTGAAAGATCTCGTCTGTGAAGAGGCGCTGAAAGATCTTGCCCATGAAGAGGCTTCACAGGCTAGATGGCACTGAAAGATCTCGCCTGTGAAGAGGCGCTGAAAGATCTCGCCCATGAAGAGGCTTCACAGGCTAGATGGCACTGAAAGATCTCGCCTGTGAAGAACCGCAGAAAGATCTTGCCTGTGAAGATGCACTGAAAGATCTCGCCTGTAAAGAGCCGCAGAAAGATCTCGTCTGTGAAGAGGCGCTGAAATTTCTTGCCTGTGAAGAGGCGCTGAAAGTGGCTGTCAAAGCTGTGTAACAACATATGGACAACAGGCAGAGTACCGGAGGCATAGAGAGATGGCATCATTATATGAAATCCAAAAAGGCATATCTAAGACAATGCTCAAACTGGTGTATAACTCTATTGTTCATACTTGGAAAAATCATGACCATGATGATGCTGAATCTCTGTGCTGTACACAGAAGACAGGAACAGGCAGGATTTAGACCGGTATGATCCTACTGCAAACATATCTTCACATTCAGACAAATATATAATAAACAAATACCTTCATGTGGAAAGCATCGGTAATCCACTTGTAAAACAGAGGAATCATGCACCGAGGTTTACAGACATCATACAAATAGACATGATGTAAACTTTGTAGCACAAAACAGAAAAGAGCAATCAGAGTCATTGCTAGGGATCTCTATTATGCCCATACAGCAGGCAGATACCGAGAATACAATATAATGAACTTTGAGAACATGAACAGATACCTAGTTGGTAAATTTATGTATAAATTTGTCAATAACTTGTTACCTGAAGCATTTTTGAACTATTTTATTAAAGTAGTAGACATGCATGGTTACTATACAAGAGCATCTAGCGGTTTATGTGTGTCATATGCACGAACAAATTATCGTAGATTTTCTATCTGCTGCAACGGTCCGAAAATTTGGAATGCTGTACCAAGGAAAATACAGAATGCACCTACGTTTATCCAATTTAAGAACTTGTGGAGGATTTACTTAAAACAAGGTTGAAAGAATGATGATATTTTATTTGGAATTGTTTCATTTTGTGAGCTAATACATATTAATCTTTGGAAAATTGAATGTTATCAACTAGTTAACTACTGACAATACAGCCATCATCGATTCTAGTAAATGGGGTGTCCCTAAGTAAGCGGGGCTTCTGCCCCTTTTGGGTCTCCCCTATTCCCTAGCCAGCGCACTGAAATGTACTATGTGTTATTGGAACTGTTATATGCACTGTTGCTATGGAAATAAAAGTTTTGTCAGTTTTTTTTGTCAGTTTGTCACACTGCGAACTTGAAATGTATAGCAGTGCAATGCATTGCAAGAGCAATCTGTTAGGCGTTTTAGGTGGTGTCGTGTCGGTGGTTTGCATGTGGTGTAAAAGTTTGTTAAGCAGATGAGACTGTCATTATATATTATTGTTCACAAATTTGCAACAGCTTTCTGTGCAATGCATTGAAGTGGGACGTTTCATGGGTTGCCTCGTTGGCTTGTGTAAGGGAAATTGGTTAGGAATTTTGGGTAGTGGTACGAGTGGTGTGTACGTGATGTGAAACACTTTGGTTTCTTAAGGGGATAGATTGTGGTTATTCCTTGCAAAATTGCAATTCTCAACATGAAGTCCAAAGCAACAAAGTGGAGGATTCACAGTAAGCAATGGAGACACCTTATGTTGTGATAGCAGAGGGTGATATATATATTTAGGAGTTAGCCTGCATTTGTGCAGAAGACTGTGTGCATAAGTATTTTGGGTTTATTCACACAAGGAGTGCTATCTGCTATATAAACGAATGTTAAGGGTTTGTCGAAGAAGCTTGGCAGTTTTCGTCTCGTCCTGTTGCTTGTGGGTTCTCTTAAAGTAGATTTGCAAAAACTTCATTGTGTACAATTAAGGCACTTATACTAACACAGAAGGCACTTATACTAACACAGAAGTTACTGTCAGTTTTGAGTCCTGCGATGCCAACAGAGTTGTTGTCTTGTCGCATGTTCAACGCTCGCTTCAGTGAAGGAGACGTTTCTGGAACTTCTTGTAAAAGAAAAATGCTGTATCATTATGTTTACAATTCGTTATTTTAATTCAATGAGCTTTTTTCCTCATAGAATAGTAGTAGTAGTACCTTACAATATATAGATATACTCGATTGATTGTACCTGTACTTAAGATTGTTTATGTTACAACTGTGGACATTATAATCTGTTTTGTTTTGATTTTGTTTGATTGTTTTAAATCTTGTACTGCAATGTTTTGTTGTTATTTAGTTGTTTGGCTATGATTTAGCCCTAACACTGTTATTTAAGTTGAATTTTCTATAATCATATTGATCATAAAAATCGTCTAGCCATCTGTAAATGTAACGTGGAAAAGAGGCAGCCCTGCAGTAGCAGATTATTTTATCCTTTAGGACTGTCCTGTTGACGGCAACAGCAGATTAACTTTGAAAATGACTGATTGTTAATTATTTCCTGTAAGTCTTGTGCTGTTGTTGAATCAATAAACGGCTGATAATAATAATATATACATGCAGACATACATAACAGTCAAGTGACAGTAGCCATTCAAAATTCAGGTTTAACGATCTGTGTCTATAATGCTACAATGACAAATTTATACCTTTACCTGAAAAAAATACTACTCAGGATGACTGAACTTTATTAAGCAAATAACATCTTCAAATACTATTAGGAAACATCACTGGTGTTGGTATTTTTGACCGGCCAAAACAACCTTCAGACGACCAACATCAGTCAAGCAAATTAAGAAAACCTTTGGATGATTTGATCAGGAACCAAACAGACCCAAAGAATTCACTGTATACGACTTAACGCATCTCGTCAGATGACCAAAATTTCAGAAGGGAGACCAATAATTTCAAAAGACTGAACAAGATGTCTCGGATGGCTTAACTATTTTGCAGGCAATAGATATATTCAGATGACTGAACATCAGAAGTGTCAATTAACAGCAGAACAGTATTTGTTCAAGCAATGAATCCAAATGCTTCCTATGGACATTGCAAAGAAATACATCTGATGCAGATATCAGCAGGTCATGAACTTTGCCCTAAGATGTCCTCCTTCTGCCAGGAAACTAAGCACATCTCACAGCGCTTTCGTAAATTAGCCTGTTCAGTTGCTAGAGAGTTGTTGTGTACTCTTCTATTGGTTCATATAATGCTTCTTGTGATTGGTCAGCATTTCTGTCACTGTGACCAACTTTTTGATAAACGGCTACAAAAACAAATGTTACAGCAACAAAATATATATTCTTGAGTATGGATCATCAGCAAATGATGGGCCTAAATGAAGTTTTCAGAACACAAACCAAAATAAAGTTTAGATAAAGTACTTAATCAATTTGCACTTATATCAGTCAATAAAACACTTGCTTTAAGTGAACATAATTCAGGAATCACTATTGTATAAAATGGAGTTGATGCACACAAAACAAAATTAAGAAAAGAAACGAGGATAAATGAGACAATGATGACTTTGCGTTAGCGAGTCCACACTGTATATATGTAATAATATATTCGTTTATTGGTATGAAACAGGTAGACACACCGCTATCTGATACATGTGGTAATAGGAAAGTTTAGAATGAGTGCAGTGTTTTTAGTCATGCAATGTCAAATTAGTCTATATCACCGAGAGCTTCTATATACGAATCAAGGGATAAACTGTCTATCGTCTTTCGTTATGTAATAGATATACAGAAATTATTAGAACCACAGGTAGCTTCCAAACACAGCCAAAATCACAACGGCACAGGGTCATCAAAGTTTCTTCCTCATGGAAGAAAAACCGCCCGTCAAGGTTTCAAATATCATTTCTGATAACTAAACAGCTAGGCAAACTACCACGGTTTTAAGAGATTCAGATTCTAATGAGGTGCTTCATGAGATGCCATTCAGAAAAGCCAGAGGCAGACAAAGCCATATGCACACTGTTTACGGAGGAGAGGCTATAGGAAATGATGACAGTTAAATAATGTCATATAAATGATGCCAGTTTATTCAAACAGCAGTCACAGAATTTTGAAATTTTAGTTATATTAGCAAAAATGAGGGATTGAATGAGGCTGATATTCAACGATGTCATACACAAACAGATGGGAAAAGAACTACAGTGTGGACTCATTAACACGCTCCCGGATAATGCGCTGTTCTGTTTAACACAAACTGATGTTGTCCCGAAATCCTATTAACTCAACACTGTATTGGTTAACACACGGCACGGCACAAGAACTTCAGTGTAGCACTATACACTGTGTCCGCGAAAAAAGGGACCCCTTATGGTAATATGAAAATAAACTAGTAAATATTTATCGATTTTTAAAATTCCAAAACCATTTTAATCCTGACATAATTAGCTAACATACTTAAAATGTAGAAGTTCCAGTCTTCAATAATAACGTCATATGACGTCATTTGCATAAAAATTTAAGTATGAAAAAAAATTGGTGCGTCGGCTCTTCATAAAACGGAAATCCATTTAACAGAACCAGGTGGGAAATAAGTGGAGCTTTTTACCGGGATTGTTTGCTGTCGGAAAAATTGTTGCCTGATATCCGGGGTATATTCGGATTATGACACATTGCAACAAGATGGCGCTCCAGCTCACTGAGCTCGTGAAACTGTTGAACTGCGGACAAAGGAGACTCTGGATTTCATGCCTCCTAATCTTTGCCCGCCAAACAGCCCGGACTTAAATCCGGTTTATTACAAGATTCGGGGAATAATGCAAGAGAAGGTTTTTAAGGACAAAAAGAGCAGACACATTGAAGAACTATGCAAGCAAATCGTTAATGCATGGGAGGAATTTGATCAGCTGGTTATCGATGCTGTAACTGGCCAATGGTATGCGCGTCTTGAAGCTTTTGTTGAGGCCGAAGGCGGGAACTTTTAACAAACATTATAGTCTAATATTATTCAAATATAAAAATAAAAGTAAACTAAAATTTATAATTAATAAATGACAATTAAAAATAATATTGAAATTTTTAGATGATGTTTGTGCCGTCCTTGACACTTGAATTTTGATGAAACTGACGTCATTTTTACGTAATTATTGGATAACAGAAACTTTTATATTGTAACCAGTTTTTAGCTAATTATGTCAGGATTAAAATGGGTTGGAATTTTAAAAATCGATGAACATTTACTAGTTTATTTTCATATTACAATAAGGGGGTCCCTTTTTTTCCGGACACAGTGTATATTGGCCTTTACAGTTGGGTGTATGGACCAATGGTCATACAAATGGACTGATGGTCGGATGGATGGTCGGACGAACGGTCGGACAGACAGATGGTTGGATGGACAATCAGACAGATGGACATACAGTTAGTGTTGTTTTCGTCAACGAAAACGAAAACGAAAATGGCAATTAACGAAAATTGAACGTTTTCGTTGACGAAAACTAAAACTAAAATACGCAGACAACGGAAACTAAAACTAAAACGAAATTTGTAGCAATTAAAACTGAAACGAAACAAAAATTGATCAAACGAAAATTAAAACTATATTTATTAAAAAAATTTTTTTGTAATTTTTCTTTACTTACTTAATTCACCATTTGTATTGCACTGCCTTGTGCATTAGGCCTATGTGCAAACGTTATGCTCTGCTAACATTTGTTCATCTATTTTAAGGCACGCGAGAAGAACGAGAACGAGATGTTGCTACTTCCAGTTATTCTTTATTTACTTTCCGCTAAGAATTCATCTATTTCGGGTTTAACAAAAGCTGTGGTACTTTACTGCGACAAGATCACTTAATTAATGCAGTAATGTCGAAAGCCTCACTCGTCTCTGACTTGCAGCGTGACGAGTAGCCTATCAATGGTCGGCCAAAGGACAGCCCTGTTTGGGATTATTATTATTATAGTATCGAGCTTGATGCGACAAAGTAGGCCTACTGTGCTCAACTCTATAGGTTGAACACAGCACTTCTAATTTCACAGTTTAGCATTCTTAATTATTCGTCCAATGTAGCATTATTAGCCTATTTTTCATCAATCTAACTTCTACTTGGGCAAGAATTCTTTTCATCAATCCAGGTTCTATTTAGCAGGAATTATTTTCATCAATCCCGCTTCTATTTAAGCAAGAATCTTTCATCAATCCCACTTCTATTTAAGTAAAGTAAAAATTATTTTAATCAATTCGACATCTATTTAGCAAGAATTCTTTTCGTCAATCCAACTTGTATTCGACCAACGCTAAAATCCATACAATAAATGGGGAATGATTAGGAACACTATAATATGCGAAATTACCAAACTTCAAGTGACTGGTGGTGCTGGGACAACCAAACCCTGAATATATGGTTTTTTGTTTCTAAAATTTAAATGGAATTAAATAATTGGTAAAACTTAAGCTGAAATTAAATTACTACAACTAAAACGAAATAAACTTAATTTACTAAAACGAAAACTAAAACTAAAATTAGCCTACTAAAACTAAAACGAAAATTGATCCATAAAAACTAAAACGAAAACTAAAACTAATATTGACACACAATAAAAACTAAAACTAAAAATGAAGCCTAACAATCATAACTAAAACTGAAACTAAAATTGAGACATTATTAAAACAACACTACATACAGTCGGATGGACAGTTGGAAGGATGGTCAGACAAATAAAGGGACTGACAATCAGACAAAAGGAATGACGGTCAGATGAACAGACAGCTGCTCGGATGGTCAGATGACAGTTGGATGGATGGTCGAATGGACAGACTGACAGTTGGATGGATGGTCAGACAAATGAACTTAATGATGGTCGGATGGACCAATTGACAGGAACTGATGGTTGAATGGGCGTTTTGATGGACATACTTAGACTTCCAGTTATTTCCTGCATTAGTTTTACACGCAGAACAACAGAATGTTAACAGCACCACATTGTCCTGTGTCCTATGTTGCCTTTAAAGAGTTGTCTGAGGCAGATTTACATCACAATAGGCTCTTGGTACAAATATATAGTCATTGCTTGTTGAAAAACAATGCAGACAAGTAAGTTGGGCACCATCCATGCACCCAACTGCCTGCCATGCGTGCCACACTAGTTGCGCTATGTTAGCACGTTTTAAACCTTAGACCGCCGGGAACCGAACCCGTTCAGTTCCCATGGAAATTTTGCAGAACGCCGGAATCGACTATAGGCGGTCACACATATTTGTTGAACGCCGGTACCGTCTATAGTCGGTAACATACTTCTGTGACTGTCTGTGATGACTGATATATGTGCTGCACCTAACGACCCATAGATAATACAGCTGACGTCACAGGGTGACGTCACAAAAATCTATTTTTAGGTAGGTTAGGGTGAACTGTCCTTTTTCTCGCGTTGTTGTCGCAGTTGTTTATTGTAAGCGGGCGTGAATTAGCAATGTAGAAGTTTGATGCTCAGTTGTGTGTTAGTTATATATATGTATATATGTGTGTGCATATGCATATATACTTATATATATGTATATGTGTGTGTATCTATATGTATATGTATGTATATTAGGGTGATTCAAAATAAATTTTTTGGGAAAGTTAATGAGCATAGTTGCTAATTGTTGTTCCTTTTGTGTACAGAATAAATTCTGTATAAAAATTTTCAAGATCAAATGCATTTTAGAGGTTGCTCAATGAGCCTAAAGGTTTCCATACAGTCGTATTCAGGTTACAAATTAAGGCGATAGCCATATGATAGATCACACATAATAAAGTTGAATAGCAAGAATCATAGATTGATTAGTATCTCATAGTAGCAATAAAAAACAGATATTCATTCACAACATATTATTGACTAAAAAAATTCTACAATACTGGTAGACTTTTATTGTAGAATTATTCATTAGCAATCCTCCACTGCCTGATCTGTTCAACTGCAAGTCGTTAACTGGCGTGTCAGATGCCACCGGACCAGCTATCCATGCTCTCACATTTATAAAAATTATAATTTGCAAATAAACAGAATGCAGTGACATCTCTCAGAGGCTTTCAATTGAGATTGATCTCTAAAAAGATTGGTCTCCGAACAATAGACGACCTTTGTCATCCATGTGGCCAAATGCACCTGGTTGTCTGAAACGATGCATCCCATCACATCTCTCCTAAAATTACACAATTTCATCACTTCCTTGTAATTGTCTCTTGGAATATATCTAGTCGTGATGTCAAGTGATTGCTTGCAATGAACAGTTGAAAATTACAACGGGCCTTCGTCCTCATTTTAACAGTTTGCTTAAGAGATGGCAGCTACCAAGATAGGGACAAGTTTATGTGATCCAATGCAGATTCTTCTTTGAACAATGCAAGGTTTCTTGTCTGCTGTATCTTCTTGTAAACCTTCAGGAGGGTATTCAACTGTTTTTTGTAGTACAAAGGGGTCTTGACTTCATAGTCAAATTCTAGTTTTCCATCGACATCGCCATCATCATAATCCTCTTCGTCATCATTCAGGTTGCTGCTCTTGCAATCTTTAGTTGCCCGGTTACTTGAACCACAGGCTTCGACTGATTTTCTTAGCATTTCATGTTTCTACCTGGCTTCAAGTCTCATCTTGTGTTCTGCAACTCTTGCATCCTTCTTACTAAGACCCTTGTCGACATCAGTTGGCAATATCAAAAATTAAATGCACTTTTCAACATATGCTTTTTCAACATATGCTTCTCGCTTTTTCTGTGACTCAGAGTCTTTGTTTTTGCTTTTCTTTATCAAATTAAACTCCTCCATTAGACCCTTCACTTTTACACTATATTCAACTGAAATGCTGTAAGAATTCTAGCCTTGACCAAAATTCAGATTAACTTGATAGTCATGGCATTCAAACTCTCTGACACAGTCTTCTTCAAAACCTTGTGAATATAAAAAAGGAAAAAGGTCTATAGTGTGTAGCCTCCTGTAGGCAACACATTAATAGTTCTGATTTCCCAATAATGGAGAAATCTGGTTAATTATTAATCAGATTTCTGTCTTCAACCTTGTCACAGAAGTGCAAAAGTTTTCTTCCATTGTACACTGCTAGCTGTAATGCAGTAAATAAAGTCATTATTTATATTATTTATATTCTGTTGCAGTTAATAATGCAGTAAATAAAGCATTATTTATATTCTGTTGCAAATAATGCAGTAAATAAAGCCATTATTTATATTCTGTTGCAGTTAATAATGCAGTAAATAAAGCCATTATTTATATTCTGTTGCAGTTAATAATGCAGTAAATAAAGCCATTATTTATATTCTGTTGCAGTTAATAATGCAGTAAATAAAGCCATTATTTATATTCTGTTGCAGTTAAGCCTGTAAGAATGAAGCATAAACAAATAAACTACTGAAAGCCAGTTTTCATTATCTTGTTAATTATACTTCAAAAAATGTACAAAAACGACATTTTATTAAATGAAAATTTAAACAACTTCAATTTCAGAATAAAGTGCCTTTAATTATCTTTCTCACACTGTCTAAAACAATGTCTATACAGCTAAAACTATGCATTTGTACTTTTTCATGTGAAATTATTGCTACTTTTTAACAATGACGTCACAGCTCAGAATAAATATTAAAATTCAAAAGGCTTCATAATAATATACAACAAAGTAAGAATTAATTGTTTATGTATGGCTTATGATTATGTACATAATTCTTACCTACAGGATTGATGCCCAATCTAATTAGGATTTTGCGTTCCAGTGTCTCGTAAATGGCAATTGCATTGCTTTCTTCATATAGACCCCTATCTGAGATTCAAGGGCATTGAGCAACCAGTAAACAGTCATAGATTACAGTCAAATTTTGCTGTATTGTTCAGAAAGACCAAAGGAACAAAATTATCTACTATGTCGATCAATCAGGAAAAATAATTTTTTCCCCATGGTGACGTGAATCACCCTAATGTATATACTGTATATGTATATAGATGAATGTGTATATGTACAGGTATATGTACATATATGTATATATGAATATATATATGCACTTATGTATATATATGTGTGTATATATATGTATATACATACATATATATGTATATGTGTATATATTTTTGTATATGTATGTGTCAGTATACATATGTATGTGTAAGTATATATATAAGTATATATATATATATATATACATATTTGCATATGTATATATATATATGGATATATATATATATATATGCATATGTAAATATGTTTGTATATATATATGTATCTATATATATATATACATATATATATACATATTTGGATCTAAGTATATATATATGTATATATGTGTGTGTGCATATGCATATATACATATATATATGTATATCTATATATATATGTATGTAAATATGTATATATATACGGTTTCTCAGTGAGTTGTGACGTTTCAAAGTATATTGCAACAAAAAAGTATTTGGCGTCCGGGGTGCATGAACCCCCTAAAGTATGTGGCGGTTTAAGGGTTAACAGACTTCTGTGGAGTTAAGCGTCGTGCTTGAAGCTGCTGAGCCGACTCACCAGTCTGCACTTGGTCATGCATTCAGTTGGAGATATCTTCTCAATTTTGGATAGTTTTTCAACGGTTTTTGTTTGGATTATTACTACCAAAGTTACGCACCAGTGGAGAGTGTCGCATGACTTGACTTTATAGCCGGGAACCCAGATACAGGCTTTCCCGGTGTCTCCTGCCGACGTCATGGTACCATTGTCTGAGCCACTTTCGCTGCGCAGCGGAGCCGAGCGGCATGGGCGGGAAGACCACCTGACCGTCGACTTCACAGCTCTCAAGGCTCGGAGGTCTAGTCTTTTCACTGGAGCGTTCGTAAGCTGCCACAGAGGTGTGCAGAGACCGCAGGGCCTTCGACGTCAGCAGTATCGTTGGCTGTTGTCCCTTGAGACACTTGGCCTTCTCCTTTCGCTGGTGCCTCGACCCAATTCTAGCCTCTCTCTTCACTTCTTCTCACCGTACCCTTCCAACAAGGGACTTTGAGGGACTCGACGTTGGCCCCATACAGTTCTTCGTTTTATGAGAAATATCTGTAGTCTATTATGCTTTTTACTAGTAATGTCTTAACGATGGTCTGTCATGTATATAACATAAATCCCAAAACATCCACCTCGTCAAACGTAGCCTACTTCTTTTGAGAGCCTTTACAACATTGCCTGGCCGATAAAGTTTAATTTTGGACTTTGCTGATGAATAAAAAAACATTAAACTAAATAGAATTGTCCAAAATCAGCTTTCTGTGTTTTTCTAATTAATGATGAGATCAGCCCGCATAACATTCGTTGTGGCCATTTGTCTTCAAATCTTGAAACCTCTGCCTTGTCAAACATAGTTGTTGTGAGCCTTTACAACATTTCTTGAATGATATAATTTATTTGTTTGGACTTGTCTGAAGAGAAAACATTAGATTACAGAGAAACGGCCAAAATGACCAGAAGGGAACGTGACTATTTAAATTTTAATGGCTGGATGTAAATGCTTGCAAAAATTATCACCATAAGTTGCATTTCTAACTTTGCCAAACCAATGGAAAACCATATAAGGGATTTTTGGTAGGGATACACAGGGATGCTGTAGATGCATGAAAGGAAAAATACACCTATGCAGGACCATGTAATATGCTGATTCTCAGATTGTCAACATATTTCAGTAGCACACACTCCATTACCAAGTGGTTCTGATGGCTTGACTGTCATCTGCACAATACCAAACTTCTACTGTATCGCTCAGCTCAGTTTGCTACTTACTAAAAGTTCTCTAGATGTATGCTGATGATACCCAGATATTCCTTTCATTTGACAGCTCTTATAAGCTAATTCAGCTTATACTATGGCTTGCCTCAGTTTCTGGTGATGTTAAGTCTCAGATGGGTAGCAACATCCTTCTAAGACTGAATCTTATAAAAAAATTCCACAAATATGATTGGCTGACATCTGTTCACTTGGGGTGGATTGACCGCTGTTATGCCTAAGCTACATGTAGTTGTGCATTCACAATGAATGCGAAAGTAGCATAGGCATAACATAATCAAGAATTTTTCAACCATGTTAACACCATGTGCAATCATTTCACTTTAACATATGGGATATTGCACAACTCAAAATAGTTCAATATTCTCTGGCCCATTCCATAATAAATTCCTAAGTTTCCATATATTAAACTATTAAACAAATATTGCACTCATTATGCTGGTTGCCCGTGCAGCAACGAATCTTTGTTTAAAATCTGTCGTATAGTTCACAAAACATTACATTTAGGTCAAATGACCCTATTTCCACCCTTGCTCAGTGCTCACTCCTCATACCAACATATATGCATCTGATTAAGAAATACTGTGATTCTAGCTGCTACTCTCACCAGAACAGCTTTAGGCTGTTGGGTGTTCTTGTGGCTGATCCAAACCGCTTTCGAATTAACTGCCAACTTCTGTGCATTCAGAACTTAAGACTCGTCATAGATTTAAACTTGTTTACCTACAGCGGTAGCTTGACTTTTGATTTCTCTTACCTCTTGCGCCATTCAACCAGACTTTTCTGCCTACAATTTCACTCAAAGCGACCATCGATTGATGCCCTGTGCATTATGATCATGGCACAATAGAAGTCATTAGATAAGATTACAAATCATATTACACTGCAAAAAAAGGAATGGCCACTTTTTGCGACCAGCATACCTTGGAATTGCTAATCTGTTGCAGTTCTTCTAGGTGGACTGTACATATCTGGTGTATTGTAGCGAGACTTCGTGATATATCAATTGACGCTGGCTCAGGCGGCGATGGGGGCTCATCTACATTCTACAACAACATTACATCCTGTAACTGTTCCTTAAAATTATAATGACTGGATTACAGTTTCTTATGTCTGGGGAATAAGGTCTGATTTTAAGTATTGTGGCTGATCAGAGTTCAAATTTGCATCAACTATGAACCCCAATTTAAAACAGATCCTTTAATGAACCAATGCAGCTTTAAAAAATAGAGGTTATAAGTTCATGTTTTGACATATTAGTTATGGCTCTAGCCAGAGTTCTGAACTCTCTGCAACTTCACATGTTTGACTTATTGATACCAGCAAATTGCGAGTTACAGTAATCTATGTGACTGGAAACCAACGTGTTTGCCAGAGATATCCCTGAAGACATGAGCACACACCGCCTAATTCTACCTTATGTCACAAATGTACATATAAAAACAACTTACAAAATACCATTTATATGGACAGTAGAATAGAATTTAAAACAAGCAGCATCTGCCAACTCAACAATTTAAGCCATTGAAATTTCTTCAGTTAATGTGGAGTTCTGTAACATACCTTACTGTATTTTTAAATGCAGTAAAATACCGACCCCAGATCTAGGGTCATGTTACTCAGAATCAACCATTGCCCCATTGGTGGTTATGTAGGTTACCTAATGTAATAATGTCAACCAATCAGATGAGACAGCTCTTGAGTTTTGAATATCAATTATATAATTATGCAAATATCAAATATGTACACAAAACAACAGATAATGAATGAATGTCTAGCTTTTGAAATGTCTAAGAGCAATTCTAGTATAAGTCTACCTAGACCAGTACTTCTACATCTAAATTAATGGTTTTATTATCACTAATTAGCCTCCCATGTTGAAATGCATTTTGATCTGGAACGCTCTCACCCATCAGCCAAGCGTTTTCGACCAAGTGTCCATTGTAATTCATGGTGTCTGTAGATTGATTCGTATGTGATACCTTGCTTGTTCGTTTCTCGTCAAATCGCCATAATTGCTCCATAAAGTCAGTTTTGCTTGAACAGCAAATATTTCACCGTTTGCAACAACTCTCCCGCTCTTCAGAAGATCGTCCAACCGTTAGTTCAGGTGTATCTTCACAATTCTGAACTACTGACCCGTGACTTTAAGAGTTCACACAAAGCTCGCAATACTTAGCATGCACATCATCTCTTGTAGATCAATGTTTAACTCTTAATTGCTTACACGAGTGTCTTATCCACCTATAGGATAACTTTACGACTATCAATGTTGTGCCCTGAACTGACCGTCCGGCCGATTTCCAACTCAAATCACCTGTTCAGGAGATGAACCGCCTTCACCAAAACTACATGGCCACCACCATCATCGAAGTTTAGCTATGTACTGAACACTGTCCGATCAGATTTGCCTGACTGCACATGCGCTGTAGACGGCTTTCATTAACGACTCTCCAAATTGAATCGTCCAACTAAAATTCTCCACAACATCACTCGTATCCATGGACTTCAGTAACCTTCCCCAATTTAATCTACTTTTATCCCTTAACAAGTACTGGTCAGAAGCACTTATCTATTAATTAAGTTATATACATCAATTATTAATGTTAATTATGTTAATTAAAGTCCTGTCTCTAATTCAACATAAGTTAAACATATATATATATATATATATATATATATTACATCTTGATAAGAAGGGATGGGCAAGGGTTAAGGACATTGTTACAAGTGACCAGTAACAGAGACTTAAGCCATTGAAATTTCTTCAGTTGCTGTGGAGTGCCCAGTAACAGAGATTCAGTTATGAATGGATTAAGGAGGAGTTTATAGGCCACCATGAATGATTGCACCTCCTCAAAGGTTCTGTAAGGCCTACCCTGCTGTTAGTTGACTGTGAGGCGCCCTTGTAACGGCATGGCTGTGTTACGGCGCCATATAAATTGTCACTGTTATTATTATTATTATTATTATTATTAAAGGCAGTGGACAACAGCTGTATAAACGAGTCACATCACAGGCTATCAAATGAATCAGCACAGTGAATGATAACGTAAACAAAAGAAGACCAAGCACATAATCCAGTGGAACACCACATGTCAACAAAGCACCAGATGAACAATTACCCTTTACTTTTACTTTGTGGGTGGTCTAAGATAAGTAGTAAGTACCAAATCAATTCAGTGCAGGACCAGAGATCCCAAAACGATTAAGAAGACGAGAATAGTCCACAGTATCAAAAGCAGCAAAGTCAAGAAGAACAAGTGCTGTCACCTTACCCCATCCACATGATGTCATTAGGAACAGGAACAAATGCAGATTTTGTAGAATGAAATTACAGCAAGCAGACTGAAAATGCAGAAATTAGAGGGTTGGACGATAGGTGAATTTGCATACGATTCATAACTACCCATTTTAGGGTGTTAGACATGAAATTAAAAGTTGAGATGCGTCTCTGATAATCAGAGTCAAAAGAAGGTTTCTTACACACAGGATGAACTATGGTATGGGCAGTGGTGTAGTCCTAAAAAATGAAGTGGGGGAATGCCTGGAAATTGAAGTAGCAACTGTAGCAAAAAGTGCAATCTTGCAAGAATTTTTTCTGAAGAAGCTTGTAAGTTTACTTTCCTGTGGCATCTGTTTCCGCTTCATATTAGGCTTACAAATTTTTTCTCAATTATTAATTTATTGTTATTACAGTACTACTGTACTATTTTCATTTATCATTAGCTTTTATTTACAAAATTACAACAGACAGACGCTGAGACGCCATTCACATAGAATATTTAGTATAAAGACAACACATATATAAATATATCTGCGAAACTGCAAAAGGCTCCAGTAAGTAAGCAGTTGAAACTGTGAGTCTTGAAGTCTTCTTTGTTCATTTATTTTAGCAGAAATGCTGCAAAATAGTGAGGGATCGTGTTCCCTCCCTGGAAAAAGTGCGGGAACGGCGTTCCCCCGCGTTCCCGCCCCACTACACTACTGGGTATGGGCAAAAGCAGATGGGAAGGATCCCTCATGCAATGAGTAATTGATAATTGATGTAATGGTTGGACATGAGACATCAAAGGACTCTTTCAGAAGAGATGTAAGAATGGCTTCCTATTATCAGATAAGGAAAGATAAGTTTCGAACTTCTTTATGATTTGTTGGCTGAAAGTAGTCATCACAGGAGGCACACAATATGTATGAAGATTGAAGAAGTTGTCCAACACAGATAAACCAAACAATTTAAGCTTATATCATAAATTTTTTCTGCAAAACAAGTCAAGAATTTACTTGCAAGATCATGCATGGGTAGCAAACACATAAATGTTCCTCTACATTTCATTACAAATGTATTTAAGTAAGTAAGTATATTCTTTATTACGACCAACTGCTTGTAATGCACTTTGGCTGACATGACATTTAAACAAGATAAAGCAGCCTTGTCAAACGTGCCACTGTGATCATTCTTACCACGTCATGCAGACTTAGTCCCCTGAGGCAGTGCGCAGTCATGATTCGCAGGGCATATAATGACTGTCTTGCCTGGATGCACATGCGCTTTATATGTGCTTCAAAATCTTACAGTCATGACAACCCCAGAATCATTATGCTCTGGACCCCCAGAGAATAATACTGAAAATAATAACCATTATAACCAACTACAAAAAACACACAAGATTCTTAGTGATGGAACTCAAGTCATCCAATCCAGAATACTTACAGAAATTTCATCCAAAAAATTTATGATACGGAGTTTGTTTTCCTGGATAAATGGATTGATCACATCCATGTGTGGCTCCTAGGATCAGAAAAGAGATATACACTAGTAATTCAAATTACAAGAACAGAAATTCAGGGTCTTTAAAACAATTGTAAAGTGCAAGAATTATTATTAAATCATTACTTAGTAATGCTTCTCATCCCTAAGGACACATCAAAGCAGTGCCTACAAGAGATTGCTGCAGTTTTAAGACTTTGGCAGACTTATAATAAAAAAATCAAACACTTCAAATCATATGAAGCGTTGTGAACCGTGGTCACATACATAACAGGGACATGATAGTCAAGCAATTTCCTCAGCTGATATCTACCGATTAAATGTAGCCTAATAACAAACAGTACAACACACTTAAAATAGCTGAGATTAGGCTGGGATTAAAAAAGTCTAATTAGCAGAGCAAAACAGTCTTAAAAAGATTTTCTACTGGAATGTCTTGTTGATGATAAGAAACAGTTGGAACAAATTTCAAAGAATTATAAGAACCTTAGCTTCTCCAAGGTTTGCAAGTTTTATCAAACAATTGGCAACAAGCTTTAACGTGCGAGCTGCCATCTGAGACGGAACCTCTAAAATATGAAGAACAGTTTAGCTAATCATCCTTAAATAATAATAATAATAATAATAATAATAATAATATTCTTTATTATTTAAAAACGACTAATGCAGTATGATTAAAGTTCAGTATCAACAGATAATCACAAGGTATTACAGAGGTTAAATTTAAGTGTATACAGCAACCATGCAAGGTGCCCATCACGTCCTACTACTCAGTTTACCAACATCATCTAGTGATTGATAGGCTGAGTGGACCTTTTGGGAAGTAGCGGGAATCGATCCCTCTTCCTACTGCTTTTCACACCAGTGATGATACCATTACTCTATGGACCACCCCTCCATAAATGGACAATAATAATTCAATACTCTTCAGTCTTGAACATACATGTAAATTACTGTTATCACACTAGAACATGCCAGGTAGAATAAGTTACATCTGACCAGAAGAGTTTAACAAAGCAAACAAGTAAAGAGAAGCAACCAGCATCTGAAACAGGTTAGTCAGAAAATGTGACGATGTTAACAACTGGCACAATAAATATGCAAAAAATACAGGCAGTTCATTCTAATTATAAGGTCAGATCATGCGGTGGTGTAGCGGCATGTTCTGTCCTTGTAACCGGAGGGCCACAGGTCCGAGTCTACACAGATATGTTTACAGAAAACGGGCCATTGGCGCAAACACTTGGGGCTCTTCTGAACTTGTAGACTGAGAGACTGGTAGTGTTTAGCCTATCATGTGCAAGTGTACAGTACTTGTTTGCTGCTACACAATGCAGCAATGCTATATTATATAATACAAGAAATGCTAGAAAAAATTAATTCTGTGAAATTGAATCAGTGTTACATTTTAACAACTAGTCACAAACAGCATAATAGAAATAGAAGAGAAAGTTTAAGTTGCAAAACATGCGAATGCAGAATTACAACATTCCATTCACCACTTACTCATCCCACTACAGCTTGCATTCTTTGTTTCAGCAGATTGGAAGCAGAGCATAGCTAATCTACCTAACCCTCTCACCATCACTGAACACATATCCAAGCTTACCCATTCTTCTTACTTAACTGCTAACTTAGGCATCTCAGGGCTGTTAACAAATCTGTTTCATCCTCTACCTTCACCTCAATTGTCCACGCTTTTGTCTGTTCTCAAACCGACTGAAGTTATGCACGTTTGATTCTTTCATTGGTATAGAGTGAAAAAATCGAATAAAAAGTTTCGCAATATTCGTGTCATCAAATTCCTCAGCAACCTTTACTTGATCATACTGAAATTTGTGTTGTGCAGTAAAGGGTTATATTCTGTGTCAAATAAAACAAACGGTATCAAAATCGGATTACTACTTTGCAAATTATGGCAAATTCACAGGCAACTGCTGAATTGAAGAGTATTCTACATTTTTGACCCACCTTGCCTATTTCAGCTTCTAGGTCAGTATCTAGGAAGCGACAAGCGACAGGTTTTGAGCCCTGGCGTCACATATATGGTCTAATAATATTGTGTGTGCTAGTTAACTAGTTAAGATTTGTCAAGGATTAATAAAATAGCAGAAATAAAAAATTACTCGGTCTGCCACTCGAATACAGCAATGATGTACGGGTGACCCTACTAATCAGGTCTCGTTCCCTTTAGGGTTCTCTATCCCCATTGTTTCCCAACTATTATACTGTACTTATGATGCTTGTATTCTTTGTTTCTGTTGGAAAACAATAACATTTATGGTTACAGTTATATAGTCTTATACCCTTTAAAGTACAGAAAACGATCGTTCTCCCGAAGCATTATTTATTGGTATTGTAAGGTATATACACAAAATTGTTTCCACATTTGCTAAAATTTATGTATTCTTATACTATTCGTATTCGGTTTTAAAAAAACTATTTGGCTGAACACGAATAAACTATTCGGAACACTATTTGGTCTGAAGTGAATTGTTTCAGTACACGTCTGTCGTGTGATTCTGTCTTGAAACGGTTACCAACACAAAGCTTGACGCTGTAATTGGGATAAAAATAGCTTGTACCATTGCCATTTATTGATTTTCTATAGGCCTGAGTAACACTCGGGGTTAACATTGTAAAAACAGACGAGACGGTTTTTATCTCAAGTGACACTTGGGGTTAACCATTTTTACATAGAATTCTGAGTCCAAGTGATGCTTGGGTTTAAGATCAAGGAGGTCAATTGAAACTGTAATGCAATGCTGGTCATATGAGCTGTCAAGTCATGTGAGAAATGTTGAGTTGTACAGTGGCGTAGCCAGGTTTTAACACCAGGGGGAGCGAACACATAAAAGGCCCACTTACCAAAATAAATAATTTCAATTAATTACAATCATTTTGATTATAATTATGTACTTATGTTCGTATTGAAATATATACAGCGAAACACCCAAAACGTGGCAAAGCAATGATGTACCGGTACAGTAAATTAGTAATACCAATAGTATATTATACTATGACATAACAGTACAAACACCAACCAATTACATAAGCCTTTCTCGTCTAGGCTTCATTTTAGCAAAGTTGTCGATTACTTCATTATAATCCGGGATTTCTGATTTGGCACGCCTAAATAGCTGCCTAAATTGGTCATTTAATCAAACTTTAATAATTATATTATTAATAATTTAACAACAATAATAATATAACAATAAGTTAGTCCAGGGGTCGAAGAGGGAATCAAGAGGTGCCTGTATGGATAAAAACTATCATAGAGCGGTCAAACAATAGACATGCTATACTGAAAGCATAATTCCCTCGCCCCATTCTCCATCTTTAGACATATAGGGCATACTGTAAGTATTTCTCGAAGCCATTGCCTAGCACATCGTCTGCGAGTACATTTCCAAATATTTCTCTGTGGCATCGAACACAGTTGATCAAGTCACAGCTAACGTCTGTAGCAGATACTGCCTTTTGAACTTTATATTCGTTCGAAAGCTATTTGCTATGGATTCAAACATGGAGTCTCCTGTTGCCGGAACGTGGACTGTCTTGAAACGTGGACTGTCTTGAAACCAGAAAAATTCCATTTAACATGTATTATTAAAACGGGAGTTGCGATTAACATTCTATTTCATACATGGCTCAGTTCACATTGGAAACTATGTGTGTAAACTGTTCTTGTAGGCCTATGGAGGTAGGCCTCCTATAGTCGCAGGTTTTGTAAGAATACATTAAGGTATTAACAGAATCCAAAATTGCTTTAAGCGTGCCTCAAACACACTAGGCTGCTAAAACGCGTTAACATCTGTGTATAATACTGATTTGGTGTACATCACTGCTAAGAAAGTTATAGAAACATATTTATCTGTTTCAAGTTTTCTCTCTTTATTGATATAGCGCGAAACAGATCGGTAAGCCACTCTTAGATGCCGTTTGACTAGCATACCGTCGATACCGGTAGGCTATGTTTTTGGGCCATAAATAATTTGCGAAAAGGCCCCACATTTTGCCAAAATGGTCTCAGGGGGAGCGGCCGCTCCCCCTCTGGCTACGCTACTGGAGTTGTACTGTATAGATCATGAACACAGATCATGTGGTTTTCACACTGAACTGCTTTCCTAAATACAGAACTGTTGTAATTTAGACAGTAATTGCAATTGAACATTTACACAGTGCCACTATGCAAAGAGCAAACTAATCCAGAGGCACTCTCTGCACTAGCCTATATGGTGCTAAATGCCATTAAGAACTAGAATAATACATCAGTTACTAAAACAACACCCAGTAAACTCGAGTTGTAAACTGGGTCTTGTCAACATATTTATAGATTAACATTTTTAGAAACATCCTTAGTTACAAATTGTCAAAAGCATCTAGCAGTTCCAAAAAAATATGAATCTATGGGCTCCAACTATTAGAGATAGCTACAGGCTAAAATTGTTAAACATCTATGTATTGAATTCTATGAGTTAAAATTAAAAATATCCAAATGAAGTTGTTGAAGATATTTATCTACTGGTGAAAATTGTTAAACACCATATCTGAATAATAAAAATGTTATAATAAAGTGACAAGAAGAAAACCAGACATGGAGTCACCTGTTATTAAGTTGAACTGTTTCGGATTAAGTATCGCCAGACATACCAGCCTCAGGAATATGAAACCACTGCAACAAAAAAGAAACTCTACAGCTATTGTACCATTCGAACTGTCACAAGCTGGCCAATAAATCAGGATCAAAGACTCCTGCAGACAGAAAAACAAGGAACACAAATCCCTGGGTTTTGTTTTCATGTAGACCTGACACACCATTCAGTCATGAAAATACGAGGCTTCGACACATGACACGAATAAAGTGGCATGGATGCATAAGAATAGGCCTGAATAGGCTTTGACAAAAATGAAGAGGCTTGGGCAGGCATGAATGGGCTCAGAATTGAACAGGCTTCAACACGTATGATAAGGTTTTCATATGTGAAAAGGCTTCAATGCGTACATATAAGGTTGGATGCATATTCATTCATTCATTCTTCTTTTTTTCTGGAGATGTATATAGCGCCCCTTCAAGAAATCGACTGATGAGCGCTCCCAGCCCAGCCACGGCAAAAGAAAAAAGACTTGAGTGATTTATAAAACCAGTTTGATTGGTCAAAGGTAGCAAACGCAGCTCCGATGGCAGGTCATTCCAGATGGAGGGGCTTACAATCGAGAAAGCTCGTTGATGCCTAGCAGTCAAGCGAGCACGTGGAACTGGGAGTTGCCCCGTCATCGCGGAGTGAAACGCCCGATGCTCTACAACGTCGGCCACTGGACGGCAGATAAGATGGAGCACAGTCAAGGATGCAGCGTGAAACCAAAGCAGCAATCCGGTAAGAGATCCGTTGGGCCACAGGCAGTCAGTGCAATACATCGTGCATGTAGGCAGAGACAGAAGCAAATTCGGGAATTCACCCAATGAGCCGAGCAGCCAAGCGCAGAACTCGATCTAGTTGCCCCAGAACCCCAAGGGGAAGGCCAACGATATTTGAGCAACAGTGGTCAATCCGATTAGTAACGAAAGCATGCACAAGAATCACTAGTGCGTCATGAGAAAGAGTGGGTAATACCACTCAGAGCTGGCAAAGCTGATAATAACAGCTTCGAGAGACCAAGTTCACATGTTGGGAAAGACTAAGTTCCTGGTCCAGGGTGGTGCCCAGGTCATGGACCGCGAGGGAGAAAGTTATCTTAGGAAAGACACGAGCAAGCTGGAGCAAATCAATACTATCTAGTTGCCTACGGCCACCTTGCCAAATAAACTGAGTCTTGGAGAAGTCGATTTGAGGCCATCCAAGAGGAAAGGACATCTACATGAATAGGCTTTGACATGTATGAATAGGCTAGGACACTCATGAATAGGATAGGACATGCACAATTAGGCTTGGACATGCTCGAGTGGCTTGGACATGCTTATACATGCCTGGACATGGCTGGTCATTGGTCAAGTTGTTGCAGGTTCATACGTGTTCACCTGCTTCCAACAGGTGAACATAACAAATTGGATTGGACTATAGTCCAATCCAATTTTCCCCATTAGAACTATACCTATTATAGTGCTGAACAGTGCATTATCTAGGCCTAAAGCTATAATAGTACTATAGTCTCTAATACTATAACTGCATAATCATGCATTGATGTTACTTGTTGCGTCTTGACAGCAAGTTATGAAATAAACGAAAATACAATACAATACAATACTCAGCACCCAGTTGGTCACAGAAATTCTGTGATTGTTGGCTGACGTCTCTCAAAAAACTCTCACCATTTTATCACCAAATCCAAGATTTCCTGGTGGCGGATGGCATTTGTACATCTGGGCTTGACGAATATCCAACTGGAAATCAGTCTACTTGCTAACAGTCATCAGATTCCAAATGGCAGCCAGGCTTTTCCAGTTGGGTCCAAGTAACATTCAAAAGTGCATGAAATCCGATACAGATTTAATACATAAAGTCTAATAACACACAGAGTTGGATGCAGAAGTATGAATATTACAGAGTTGAGGTCTGAACATACCAGAGTTATCGCACAATGCAGCATAATATAAACTAACCTATCAAAATGAATTAGATGCAAAATCAGTGGGACTACATGAACTTTGGTTTATATGAAATTAAGCATCATAAAGCATTCTTGTTAAAAACGTTTTCCTCATCAAGTTGCACCTCACCTTACAACTCTTGTTCTCACTAAGCAGTCGTTTGGCCATTTTTGTTTAACCTTCCGTTGAAGGCAACCACAGATATAGCGTAGCACCCTGCAAATTAACAAAAATGAAATGCCACATGAAACAGCACTAACCAGCATATAAGAACAAAATCCATCAAAAATACCAGCTATAAAAATTTCAGCCAAATTTTAGTAAGTCATAATAACAAAACCTATTATCAAAACTAAACACCAGGTTGTAAGGGTCCTCCAAATGAGACGTGCTTAACTGTAGATAGCCCATTCATGCACATAAAAATGTGCTACTCTGTCGTACTTTGTCTGCTTGGCTTGTTTTTAGGTATCTGTCCTCAATATGTGTAAGGGACTGTGAACAAATATCAACTGCCTGCAATGGCTGATCCTGAAGGGGCATGCCTGACAAAGATCCTTCTCATTCAACACTTGGGATTGATGATGCCTGAAGTGGCATCCTTGATACAACCCTTGCAAACCTATTCTATGTTCTTTATACTAGCTTTAAAAACTCAAGAGGGAAGCACGGTTACCATGACCACCAAGGATCTATCCATGACTGTCAAAGTGACTTTGTTGGTTTTTTATTTCAAGTGAAAGACTACCAGTTGAAACCTTCTGCAGCTATGCAAGCATTACAAAATGCAGATCAAAAATGTCTTTAGGTATTTTCACACAAATTTTGCTGCTTCAACAGCACTGAATTTTATGCAAGTGTACACAAAACCTGGCTTACACATGCTTTCTGTGCTTTGTGAACCAGATGGGCATATCAAGGTCCCAACCATGATGTCTTGATTTTATGGTTTTTATACCCAAACTAATACTAGTTATAACTATCTGTGTTCACGCATCACCCATGAACTGAAGAACTGTTCTCATCTTTAAGCCACACATTTTGCTTGCAGCACCTACTGTGAGGTACTCTGCATGTCAATTGGCACTTACATTGGGTAAGTTTCTGCAGCAGCAATTATAGCATTGACAACATCATTGAGAAGAAAAATTAGATGTTTGGAGTTGATGTCTGCATCTGTTGGGTTGTCCAACAGGCTTGGATTGATCTAGCCATCAAAGAACAACACAAACAACTCAATTATTACAGCAACAATAATATGTGGTCTGCTTCATTCATCCTCAGTTATACAGTCATGAAGTTACTTCATCATCATCATATTTTAGTAAGTTAACAATAGGCAAAATGCTGTAGGTGTTCAAAGAAAAATAAAAACAGGACAGAATGAAGCAATAGCTTAATGAGAGTTGAGAAATAACATACACGACATAATTTTGAAAGCCTTTACCTGGGAGGTCAAAGTTATGATGTCTATCCCTAAGAAAATAGGGGTAAAATGCTGGTTAGGGAAAGGCATCTGAGTGAATGGTTCTCATTGCTCAGAATGGCTTTAAATAAAGAAGTGTCTGCCTCATTAGCAAGTGTTTTCATAGAAGGGGAATTTGAGTAAATCAAGAGTGTTTAAGTCTATTCATCAGGCACCATAGGTGGGATCATCAATTCCAGCCCAATTCAGTGTAGTATCAAACCCTGTTTCTGATTTTTCCGCACTCTGTGATGGTCTTCTCAGGTATGGTCACATTAAAGTTCTTTCCTAAACCAAACAGTGGAGATTGATGGCTGTGCATCATGATAATCTTGCTGCTAAAGTTTTCATATCAGCACAGATTTAGAATCTCACATTGCAAAAATGACATTGAAACACTTGATATATTAGGAAATGCAGAAAATCTGCAACTATGATTACCTCACATGACTGTTTGCTCTCCATGATCTTATTTATTGTACCATGTACAGCTGTGTGGAGGAACTGTGTGCTTGTCATCTTCATGTACTGGTCCATCAGCGTTGATGCCAAAGTATTCCCTCGAAACAGATTCTCCTTTGAATCTGTCAGTGTCAACCAATATTAACTTATATTGTAAAAAGAACACTAAAGTAAAATTGCAACAGTAACCATAACCAATGAGAATAATTCACAAGAAGTGTCTCAATAACAAGAAAAATAGAAGATTTTACGTGCCAGACATCAAACATGAATCAAAGGTTTCTGTACAATAACCTATAAGATCAAATGAAAGGTCTCCGTAAGATAAACTGAACCACAAAACTGATTCCATTATGTTTGATAACCTAGTGCTGTAGTTTTTACAGATGTTCGTTTAGGCCTATATTTAAATTACTTCCAATCACTTTGATCTATAGACTGTTTAGCTGCTTTGACATTTTTTAGGTGCAATATAAAATGCAAGATATACTGGTACACAACATATATTATATATTATCAATTATATACACACACATACTGTATTTTCCAGACTATAAGTCAAAATTTTTTTACATGAGAGTCGAAGGTAGCGACTTATATAAAGGTGCTGAACTGATTAATCTGTTTAAAATATAACTATCTCTCGATCAGTCACTATATTATCCTTGGATCTCTTCAGTTACGACACGTATAGAATCAAGAACTTATTGTAAATATCATAACAAACAGCAAAGGTTTTAATCTTTAATTTCAAAATCACTTAAACTACCATAAAACCAACAAACACCAACTACTGAAAAATTTTATTTCAAAAGTGCATAAAATTTTATTTCAACAAAAGGATATTTTTTAGCAAGTATTTGCTAACAATGGCCATATATTTATGGCCGCTGTTGCACACAATCATAATCATGCCTCTACACGTCTGACCAATAGTGTACGGTTCGCCATATCTGCCTGGATATGTGTGACCTAAGAATCGATTTTACAAAAATTTGGCCACTTTTGCATAACATCGCCTTATACAAATGAGCAACTTATAGTCTGGAAGATATGGTATATAAATCAATATTGCAATAGAACAACAAAGAAATATGAAATAGAAATCAAAACTAGATAACAAATAGAAATATGAGAAAACATTGCATATTGCACATTTTCAAGAAAACTACACAGAGGCAAGAAGCTCAGGCCACAGGCTGCATAGCAGTCTGTTCCAGAGCAAAGAGCTAAACCATGGTGAAGTACCATGTTGGATTGCGGACATATGGGACTACAGGACAGACGGACAATAAGTGAACGCCTTGTGCTGCGGAGTGAAGAGATCATGGATATATAACACTGATATAAATAGCTCTTTAAGAAAGGATGCAGCACAACTGGCAAGGCAGTTTTGCATCAGCATGAAGATCCCTCAAACTCAGTGTACTTTCACATCAGCAACCAGCACAGCTCATCCCCGATGTGAGTAGAAATATAACACTTTTACAAATATATACATAAAATAAATACATAGTACATACAGCAACACTTAGTACAGCAGTCTACGCTGTTCAGTGTGTTCACTACATGGGATTGAGCACCACTCATTTTTTGGATTTGGCCGAATCGTGTTTCCGATAAAATTCGAGCACAATGGTTCTGACTTTTCTTAAAAGAAAACTGTACTGAAACCAATTTGCACCTTTTGTCTTGCCATTAAGCAGAGCATTTGTCCTGTTCTATCACTCAACATAGGTGTTTTTGGATTCAACTTGTTACCAAATTGCAAAAAGGTCAAGGCATGTCTACTAGCATAGCTATAAGTCATAGAAACAGTGCAGGCCTTCGTTTTCGATGTCCAGATCTGTAAGTGTCTTCAACAAGTGAGCTTCCTGTTGTTCGTGACGGAAGATCTGGAGCAGAGCTGTTGCCAGTGGAATACGATCCTGGCTGGAAGTACATACACTCGACAGAGCAAGAACAGTCTCAAGATCTTTGGCCAAAAGCAGCTACAACAACAGCATCAGAAATCCAATAATGGTAGGTTTATTTAACACCACCTCTTAATGAAAGCTAACTGAGGTTCTTATAAACATGTGCTACGTAAATGAACAGATACATACACGCGATAACTATAACTCTAACAGATCTAAAACACAATGGACTCTCAGAACTTACAAGAACTAATAAGTTCTGCTAATTCATATTTATATTGAACTTAACATGACTTAACAAAAAGGTGTAAACGAAAAATGTAGAATAAAGCATAACTGATAATCATGTAATCTGCGAAGAACACCACAGAATCTCTTAAAAGGTGTTCTACAAACATACAGATAGTACTGAGGAAATGGACTAATTTTATCTAGTCATTTATTTTTGAGCATTTGTTACACATGACATGTCAGTAAACGCTAGAGGCCACGATGGAGTCATATAAAGGATACAGTAAAATAGTGAGTCTTGCTTGACTCCTGATCAACTTTCCCTCTACGCTGCACTCGTGCGCTGTGGCGCACAACTTTTGAGTCCGTAACATTGAATTTGTTTTTAAGAAATGTCAACATTTTACATTAAATTGGAGATAACAGATTAATACGTGGAAAAAATGTGCTCGTGAAGAAAAAATTCCTCACAGCACCTAAATCCTTAATAGAGGGAACATTGCTCCTGATATAAATGGTAGTGGCAAGTTGGTAAGCTGGGCCTTTTGTGATAGATTAGTCCAAATACGAGGAGATGACAGCACCTGATCCTAAAGATGTCTTCAACAATTCCAGCAACAAGCCAGTATCAGCAGAACGGTGACCCGTCAGAACGGCCCAGGACAAATGGGCCCCGACAAAACGGTCCCGACAAATGGGCCCCGACAAAACGGCCCCGACAAAACAGCCCCCGGCAAAATATCCTCGACAAAACAGCCCCGTCAAATCGGCCCCCGTCAAATCGGCCCCCGTCATATCGGCCCCCGTCATATCGGCCCCAGTCATATCGGCCCCCGTCATATAGGCCCCAGTCATATCGGCCCCAGTCATATCGGCCCCAGTCATATCGGCCCCATACAAAATATCCAATGTTCCAAGTACTTTTAAGCTTACGCTGACAAACTATGTTGAAATGAGGCCTCAAACGATGGCTCAGCTGGACAGTGGACTGCGGGGACCATCGTCTAATGCTAACTGGTTGGCGTATTTAATTATTTAAATGCTTTCAATGACAACTATCATAAATCCAGCTTCTATTTACGCAACGAATTATTTTTTATAAATCCAACTTCAATTCTAACGCCACATAAAATAATTTGGCAACGTAAACTACGGTTTTAACAATCTGAGTTCTATTTACGCAAAGAATTTTTTCAACGATCCAACTTAAAAGTACTTGGGACATGGGATATTTTGTGAGGGGCTGATGTGACTGGGGCTGATATGACTGGGGCCGATTTTACGGGGGTCGAATTGACGGGGCCGATTTGACGGGGCCGATATGACGGGGTCGATATGACGGGGGCCTTTATGACGGGGCCAAAATGACGGGGCTGTTTTGTCGAGGTCATTTTGACGAGGGCCGTTTTGTCGGGGTCGTTTTGTCGGGGCCCATTTGTCGGGGCCGTTTTGTCGGGGCCGATTTGTCCTGGGCCGTTCTGATGGGGTACCCAGCAGAACACAACAGTCTAATAGGGTAATGTGGAGTTAGCAGTATATTATTGGAATCAAACGTTTATAAAGCACCACTCAACGATTCAGAGGCGCTCCCAACCCAAGTCAGTGCTATCACCAACAAATAAAATGGACTTCAGGCATTTCACGAACAGAGGTTGAGGAACTCAAGCCACAATTAATGTGGAAGACGGTTCCAACTAGAAGGGCCAACGTAGATTGAGCAGTGGCCTTGAACATGTGAGGAACAACCAGAAGGCCTCTGGTGGCTGAGAGGAGACTGTAGCGACCAGGGAGTGAAGAGACTGAGGTACATAAGGTCCTTAGGCATGAAGGAGCTACCCTGACCAAACAGTTGCACCATAAGTAAGAGTTAAAATTTTGAACTGGATGTGCTGGGAAACAGGAAGACAGAGGAGAATATCCAAGTGAAGGCCACCACCAAGGCAGGCAACAGTGTTAAGTATTGAATAAAGCTTGGAAAGGTTTAGTGAAGAAAGACCAGCATAGATGGAGTTGTTGAAGTCAACCTTACTACAGATCAGCCCAAGGACAAGATGGGGGCCGCGTGGGGGAGAACAAGTGACGAATGGTGTGGAGCTGACATAGATGATAAAGCCATGTTCGAGAGATACGACTGACATGGTCTGTAAATGAGAGAACTAGATCCAATGCCCAGATCGTGAACAGAGGAAGAATAGTGGACACCGAGGAACCTAGCGTGGATAAATTCCGCATCAATCTTGGCAAGCTGGGCTTGATAATCAAACCAAATGATCTGGGTTCTATCTTAATAATGGCAGAGACGGTTAGAAGACATCCAAAGAGAGACCGTGGTGGTCTCAAGGACCATTGCAACCAGTAAAGCAGCTGCGTTGGTTGGGTCGTGGGTAAAAGCTTGGGTGTATTTGGTGTATTGCTGAGCCGAGAACCCTTGAGAGTGAGTATGCCTAATAAGTCAGCAGTATAGAGTTTGGAAAGGAGTGGTGCCAGAACTGAACCTTGAGGTAAGCCATTATGGGATATAGGTCCAGGCAGAGATGACTGAGAGAGATGACTCAGCGAGAAACGAATGAAACCAAAGGAGCACAGAGTTGGCAATACTAAAGGACTTACACAAACGCTCCAGTAGGTCCACAGTGTCAGAGGGACATTGACATTGAACAATGCATGAAGAATAACATAACCTTGGCTGACCGCACCAAAGACGTCAGCTAGTAAGCGAGTGACGAGTGATTCAGTGGAGTGATACTTCCTGAAGCCAAACTGGAGAGGGGCATTAGTGTGTTAGTGTCAAGGTAATCAACCAGCCAGATAGGCATCTTTCAAAGAGTTTGGAGAGGAAGGAAAAAGTTGGAAATGGGGCGACAGTTGGAAGGGGTGCTTGGATCTAGACCCTGGCACTTAAGCGATGGAAACACCACTGCCCTTTTGTGTGGCAGGAAGAGAACCCTGAGCCAGAGAGGAGTAACATAACAAAATAGAAATGGATGAAATTCGTCATTAAACTCCTTAATAATATATGGAGGAAGTAGATCCAGCCCGCAGGATTTCGACAAAGAGTCCTGAATGAGGTGGCAGAGAGCATATGGTAGAAGAAGAAGAGGCTGATGTAGGAGGGAAGGAAGGGGGCAGAGAGCCCTCAGTAGATCGCTGAGTTGAGGCAATCTTCTTGGTTATAACATTCAGATAACTGTCAGCGGCACGCCGACAAAAGAGCGCCCGACAAAAGAGCGCCGACAAAAGAGCGCCGACAAAAGAGCGAACGACATAAGAGCGCCAGACATAAGAGCGACCGACATAAGAGCGCCATAGTGAGGGGGGTCATCCAAATGCGGACGAATGCGGACAAGGGGGAGGGGGCTTGACCAGTGCGGACGTCCGCACCTAAATTGCATTGGTTTGTCATATTTTCTTCACTTACAATCATTCAATCGTCCTGAAACTTGGCAGATAGACTCGCCCTCACAGACACTTCATTCTATAAAAATTTCAGCTCCCCCAAAAAGGCAAGCTTATAGAATCGGGGACTCAACTTTTCGAATCGGGAATCAACTTTTCCGATACGCAGCGTTGTCATTGGCCGCAAGCCCGCAACAAAAACGGGCGCGCTGCCTGATTAAACGCACGCTATGACGTAAAATGAACGCGGACTATATATTTGTAGAGGTAACTGCTTCATAAGACGCATTATAGGATACTAGATGGATAATAGTAAAAAACTTTGTTTTTACGGGTTGTTTTTTATTTTTAATCTTAAAAGTACATCGTCCTTATACAGATTACAAATGACAAACCAATGCAATACAGAACAGACTACCTTACTTACTACCAAAATTTTTACCTAAAGCCCTTGCGGTCACGTTCTTTATGTGGTGCGACTGAAGCTGGTAGTTAGAGCTTTGTACGGTACAAGTTTTAAATACGGCACAGGTTGTACTGAAATAACTATGTACCCAATTTAGGTGCGGATGTCCGCACTGGTCAAACCCCCTCCCCCTTGTCAGCATTCGTCCGCATTTGGATGACCCCCCCTCCACCCTCATTGCGGACGTTTTTTATGGATGCTCCCTATGGCGCTCTTATGTCGGGCGCTCTTATGTCTGGCGCTCTTATGTCGTTCGCTCTTTTGTCGGCGCTCTTTTGTCGGCGCTCTTTTGTCGGTCGCTCTTTTGTCGTGCCACCCTGTCAGCAGTGAACAAGGGTTGTATAGGGGAACAAGGCGCAGCGGAATGACCAAGAATACCAGCGAGTGTGGACCACAGCCAGCATGGATTGCTCCTTTCATGGACTATGCTTCTCCCAGTATAACGTTTCCCTGGAACAAAAGTGCATCTCCCAGAGGCATTGGATCCACACGAGAGTGACAAGACGGTCGAATGGATCACGGGAGTGGCAATATCTGCGTTCCAAGCGCCTGACATCCTGACACAGGGCACAGAAATGAGAGACGAACCATATTAATACATGATAGAAGGCTAGTATTCTGGGCCTTTGTCACTCCTAGAATTTACCATGGCATCATCTACCATAATCTTGTGTGGCTCTGCAAAGGGTATATTAGGAAAAAATCAAGATCTTTTGATGCTGAGGGCTCAGCTTATTTAGCTCTGTCATCTAATTCTTCATCATCAGATACCATTGAATATTCTGCTGAAATTTCAAGATTGGGAAATCTTTTTATACCCGAAGTACTGGGCGAATTGCAGACACTATATCAGGGTAGTTGACAGTCCATTTCTTCTTCTTGAAGATTCCCTGCTGCAGGGGTGGCACGATACAAAACTAGCAATCTGTCACATGATTGGTTGGTTTTCTCCATATCTCCATTTCACAGCAAAAAACATAGAGTGGCCTATTCAATTTCACCAGTTCTAAAGTTGACAGGTGCAAGTATTGCAATAAATATGTGGAGCCCAGCTTTTGAATTTATTTTGGTCTCCAATCTTTAATTCAAAATAATACAGAATATTTTACTTCACCCACACAAAACAATGCTGAGGGTCCCCTGGACTGAGAAGAGAACAAATGAACATATACTGGAAGAGATAGGACACTTAAGAGGAGAGATGACATTGAGACAAAGAGCGGCGAGACAAAAAGTGATGTATTTTGGCCATGTGATGCAGGCGGACGGCATGGAAAAGGAGATGATGCTGGCATGTGGGGAGGGAAGACGAGGAAGAGGACGACCAAGAAAGAGATGGATGGAGGAGATACACGAGACGATGATGATGAACATTCCGGAGCTGAGAGAGGCGACGAGAGATCGGAATACATGGAGAAGGCTGACTATGACGGTCGCTAGGATTCAGCGAATCGACGGCACAAGGTGACACAAAACAAAATTTAGCTCCACCAAGGCCACCATTTACACATTTTCGTGGTGTTTTGAAATAGCAAATGATTATTGACACAAAAAACTCACATTTAGCACTCAAATCGTTTGGCTCTGAGTGATTCATAAGACAGTAAGCATGATGACTAAGCACAAAATATTTGCAAGGCTGTCTAAAAAACTATACCTCATACAACAATATACCCAGTATTAAAAAAAATAGCTTTGAGAAGTGAAACTCATGAGATCATAAAAACTAGACCTACAAATCAGTTTTACCAACATATTCAGCAGAGTAAGAATGGTCAAAATTGACTCATTTAATCATCGATACATCTGTCTGTATTCTTATTATTAACTAGTAACTTTTATAGCGTCGCCGCATAAATGCACAAGGCATCAACTGATGGCGCATCAAAAGTAAGCCATAATCCGATCAGCATTCAGATCAGAATATAGTGCACAACCCAAACGCTGACACGATGGCGGAGTTGTTTCCGAAAAACCATGTGGTTCCATCGGCCTTGCCATATTTGCGCCAGTATTCTTAATTAGTAACTTTTATAGCGCCGACAGCGAAATGCACAAGGCATCAACCGATGGCGCATCAAAAGTAAGCCATAATCCGATCAGCATTCAGATCAGAATATAGTGCAATAATTATCGCCAACCAAAGTTGCTAAGATGGCAGCGTTGTTTCCGAAAAACCACGTGGTTTCATCGGCCTTGCCATGTTCGCGCCAGTATTCTTAATTAGTAACTTTTATAGCGCTGCCGTTGAAATTCATGCCGCAAAAGCCGTAGCTCAGCAATTTTATATGTAAACACATTTACCCATTAAGACATCGCGTTTTATGTAGAAGTGTCAGATACTTCAAATGAATAATTAACCAGGTGCTTTCATGCAAGCATGAATAAATAGGCCTAATAATGAACGCGTGATTTGAGGCAAAGTCGTACGATCCGATACTTATGTGGATAGGACTTTAATTGTGTGCAGTTGAATTGTGTCCAAGCATCAATAATAATACGAATTTATGAACTAATGAAATGGAACCAAATGCGTCCAATAAGGTGATAACAGACGCGGGATCGTACAGCATAGGTACGAGTGTGTTATACTTCAAACAAAATAATTAACAAGGCTCTGCCATACGAGGATGAATATAAATATGAATTAAATGAAATGTAAACAATAATTGCGTCCGATCAGACCATAACACAGACGCGGCATCGTACGGTTATAGGTACAAGACTTTACAAGTGTTATATTTCAAACAAATAATTAGCCAGGCCCTGCAAGACAAGGATGAATATTAATATGAATATTAATATGAATCAAATGAAATGTAAACAATTGCATCCGATAATATACGCTGCGTCCAGGTATGGTTCTATTAGGGCTGTCAAAATATTAGAAAAACGCGGCCCGGGGGCCCGACCTCAGTTTCAGCGGGGGCCCGTCGGCCCGTCACTTAAAGAAAGCAAGAAATACTTGCGTTACCTTACAGTATACACAGCACATAAAATGGCGGCTGATAGCTTGCTAGTCGCTAAAAGTTATAATTCGCTAAATTACATGTAACGGCTAGTCCGCTAGATAATTAATAACTGATGCCCACATTTTATTCCCAAAGTTTAAAAGTTACCTGCAGTCTGCACTGACGTGATTAGACAGTTAAATGCACAAAACAACTGAATGATTCTAATAAACTACTAAATCTTTATTTCAAACGAAAGCAACAGCAATGGCGGTTTGGCGGTAAACAACGAGATCTCGCGTTAAGATCTAGACAGTCCAAGTAAGTCAGTAAGTAACCAATCTTAATGGTAGTATTATTAACAAATTGCGCTAGGGCTTAAATTAAAAGTTAGTCACTCGTCGGCTTGCGGGTCAGCTACGGGTGGTAGGGCTGACGATAGGAAGCATGTTTCCCATTTTCTGTTCATAAGCCGAATGCAATAACAGCCAGTGTGTCACCAGACTCACCACCAATTCCCGATATAGTGATCTTTCTTCTTTGATTGACAGGCCTAATGGTCGCCGGCGGTCTGCCGCCGATACAGGGTAGCCTATACTGCGAAGGCGGCAGATTTGAAGAGGGGCACAAGGCTCTAGCAGCACATCATCCACTGGTCTGGTAATAGCAGTAATACCTCAACGCGCTGCAACGCATGGCTGGTCTTAGTATAGCCAGCCGACAAGTAAACAGGTACGGGTGCCAAGTTGCCAACTACCCCGCGCCGATGACTAATACACCACTGTAGCTGGCCAACACATCTTCAAATCCACAGCGTTTTAGGCGACAGAAAGTCTGTATTTAAGCTTTTAAAATTTACTTAAAATAATATGCTGATTCGGACGGGTTTTCGGGCCTTGATTTAAGGGCCCGGGCCGGGCCCTTCGAACGGGCCCCCGGGGGCCCGTTGACAGCCCTAGGTTCTATGTAGCCTACAAGTGTTGCATTTCAAACAAATAATTACCAAACTGTTTACCAGGCAGCATGAATAGGCCTAATAATACGAAAGAATAAATAATTGCGCCTGATCACAGTCTTAGAGCGTTTTTTAATTTTCTTATAAATAAAATTTTAATTATCTGCAATGAGGCAATTAGCCTATATATCGAAGTTCGTATTAGGCGGGATTGTCGCGGGAATAAATTTTATTTATTTTATTTATGTTAACCTATCAAAGCCAGTACTAATTAAACATGCTGTAGATCTATATGATTAGCAAATCTTGCTAGTTTAGCCCTGTTTACCGAAATTGGTAGCGCCGTCGGAATTTATCTGTTCCCGTGAAGCTATAGTGAGCAAAGAAATATTATCAATACGCAACTTCGCGTTCAGTAAATTTGATTGCCGAAAATAACCGCTTCGAAAAAATTTGAAATTTCAATACATACGTCGCACCGTTATACAAGTCGCAACCATCGACGCCCATGTAAAAAACCGCGACTTATAGTCCGAAAAATATGGTAGTTCAATTTCACTCTTTGCATTACTGCTTGGAAGAATTGCCAGAGATTGTACTTGATTTTATGGCAATCAAGAACTGCAGAAGTAAAGGAACCAGACATGAAAGTGATGAAACCAATCCACCGATGTGCAATTTAGCTGAGAATTAAGTTTGAAGCTACCTGAGAGCCTCTGAGATGCATGCTATATTACTAAGATGCCAGCATGCTGTCTTACCTCTTTGAGACTGGAGTACTCTGTAACAGGCATGATGACTTCATGCAGGTATCGAACACTGATGCGGATCGCTCCCATGTCTAACTTGGTCGTTAGATTAACCACATTGAGGCTATACCACTCATCATTGCAACGGCCAGGAGTAAGGGATGACAGCGACACCCGCATGTTCACTGCAAGCAACAGAATCTCTTCTCTCAATCCCATGTCTACTTGAACCATGTCAAAATGAAATACAAATTGAAGCCGACACTCCTGCTAGTCAGGCCAAAGTTCAGCTGTGCCTGTCACAAAATGAACTCTGACCTTTTAACACTTGGATTGCCAGCCTCTCAAACTATATATGTAAGAAGGTAGGAGTGCTTGTTGAAAAGATTTCATAGTTCAGGCACACAATTTTAAATCTTCTGATATTTAAAAAATGCCAGTACAGCTGCCCAAGCAGAGTTGAGTTTGTATGAGAAGAGTGTCAGAAAATGTTGGACACATTGAAACCTGTTGAGTTCAAAATCTGAGATACAGAGCAGACCCATTTATGCACGGTTGTTGGGAGCAAAAGTCACCATGACTATGTGTTCATAGTCTGTGGGTTGAAAGGACCATTCTGAAATACAGCCATTTGTGACTTACTTAAGTCTTTGGGTGGCTAAAAAGTGCAAAAAACACAAGCTGGCTGGTGAGAAAGAACTTGCACTATAGCAGGTGATTTTGTGCAATAACTTAAAAAGGCCATATTGATGTCTGATTATGAACAAAGTGACAGTGATTTAACCATAAAATATATGTTTCTGGCCACATTACTAACTACTCTTTCCAGACATTATTTCAAAGTGTGAAAGTGCCTAGATTGAACTGCCAATGGTATGGGTATGTGGGTATACAACTGCTGTCACGTCACCTTTGTTGAGACAGCAGCTAAGCTTCTGCCAGTGTTAAGCAAGCTGGCAGACACAGGAAAGGGCACAAGTACCATAAATTTATCTCAGCTACAGCCACTACTAGCTGTGGGGGGAGACACAAGTGCAGCTATTTCCCTGCTCTGGGACAGTACTGCCCTCTACAGCTAGCCACTGATGCCACTGATGCAGATGACAAGCTGTAGATCTCAATCTGGCAATCGGAACATGATCGTACATTGTCAATGTTTGACTGTGCCTGGCAATTGCCCAGCCAAATATGCTGCGCCTTTGATAGATTCAGCCGATTAGATGACATCCGTTTCTGTACTTCCGCTGTAGTGGCACAGTGTCTAAGCCGTGCAGTCTGAGCCGATTTTGACCATAATTGTCCATTTATGCAGGAAGGAGCACGGCCTATCCAGAGGGTACCATGAAATGGACCAAAACCCATATAAATTGGCTAGTGCCAGAACAGGGCTGAAAATATATGTAAAAGACCAAGCATTTTGTGCAAAGACAAATTTGGATGTTATTGTCATGCTCAATATCTGGTGGTAAACCTACAACTGTACAACATGCTTAGTCAATAAATTCTAGTCAGAGGCAAATCTTTGAAAGAGGAGACCTTGGGTTGCTGAGGCCGATTCCATGCACACTTGGAAAAACTGACCAAACAGTTAGTTCCATCAAGTGGTATCAACATGTGAAGGAAACAAAAGTTTAAGACTGAATGCTCATTGATTCAGCGTGCAGGCATTGTTCTGTTTGTGAGTTGAGTAAATCTAGATAGTGGTGCTGAAGCACATCATGCACACCTTGGATGGATTCTCCTTCCTATGGGTGTTGCTCTGTCCATCAGTAAGCAGACGAAGCCCAGACCTTTGCTCAAGGCCCAGCAGATGCTGCTGTCTCTTTCTTTGGTTGACAGGATTCTTGATGCAACACCTGTTTTTGGTCGCTGGATATCCTCCAATTACCTCTGATTAAAATGCAATAAGACCCAGTTCATTTGACTTGGTGGTCGCACTCAGCTTGTTAACGTTGATACCTTGTCTCTACACCACAGGTTTCCAGACATTCCTTTCTCTTCCATGGTCCATGATCTTGGAGTTGTCCTAACCCAGAATCTCTTCTTGACTGATCACATTAACAGTGTCTGCTGCTCATGCTTTTACCATCCGCTCCATACCATCCACTGCTACCTCTCCATTTATGCTGTCATTTAATACAAGCAATTACCTACACCAGGGTGGACTTAGGTAATGCTATTTTTGCTGGACTTTCACTAGCAAATATTTCAAAGCCTCATGCCCATCTTATTGGAGGTTTGGCCATAGACCTTCCATTATTGTATTGTATTGTATTTAAAGATTTATAAAGCGCCTCTCACAGTGCACACCAATCAGAGGCGTGCCCAGTGCGAAAATCCTCGAGAATAAAAACCAAGTTTTGAGGTAAAGAAAAGATGTAGCAGGACCACCACATAGTATGGTGATGCGAACAAAGGGGGAAGTTGATTCCATAGCGAAGGGCCAATGCAGGCAAAGGCACGGGACTGGGCTATGGCCGTTCTCACACGAGGAACAAAAAGGTCAAGACGATCCAAAGAGCATAGCGGGCAAAGGGAAGCAGCCGAGGTAGGCTGACGTATTGAGTCACAGACGTAATTCGGGGCAAAACCTAGGTAGTATCGGCAAATGAGGACAAGTACCTTTAACTGGATGCGTGCAGTAAGAGGAAGCCAATGTAGTTGTTCAAACATGAATGTAGAGATATGGGAGAATCGCGGCAGACGGGCAATAAGTCTGGCAGCTGCATTAAGAACCGACTGCAGAGGGGAGAGGCACACTTTATGGAGGCCAACAAAGAGGGAATTACAATAGTCAATGCAAGAGCAAATAAAGGCATGAACTATTGAGGTAAAAACCAAAGAAGCACCAGATCGTCGGATTGCCTTCAGGCGTCGGAGATGATAATAGCAGGAGCGGGTGAGATTAGTAATGTGGTCAGAGGAGAGAGAGCTATCAAGAGTGACACCCAGGTTATGAACAGAGGTTGAAAAGGCATAGGCAGGAAAACTTTTGTCCAAAAGAGAATAGTCAATCTTAGCAAGTTGCTGGCAGGTTCCAAACCAGATCAATTTGGTCTTAGTCGGGTTTAAGAAGAGCCGGTTTGAAGACATTCATGCTTGAAGGTCCTGAGAAAGAGCATCATTGCAAGCAATGAAGGAGAGCTGAGCAGTTGGGGAACCATGGACAAGAGCAGTTGGGGAACCATGGACATCATCAGCATAGAGGTGGCCAGTAGCTAGGTGTTTTGCAAAAAGAGAGAAGATGTCTGCTGTATATAGAAGATAGAGGAGGGGCCAAGTACTGATCCTTGAGGGACAACAAATTGATCGTAACCCAGGATGTTCTAGAGTCACCTGAAATTATCATTTGTGTGCAGTCCGTAAGGTAAGATCGAAACCAAAGCAGGGAGGTGCCCCTAAGACCAAGGTCTCAAGGCGCTGTAGAAGGATTTCATGATCAACCATGTCAAAGGCAGCAGAAACATCAAATAGAGCCAACAACGTCACCTGTGACTGATCAATTGCAGAGTAGATATCCGAGAGGAGTGATAGTACCGTAGATACTCGAATATAACGCCACCCGAATATACCGCGAGGTTTACAAATTTGGCAGATTTATGAGTAAAAAGTGCAAGACGCGAATATAACGCGAGGGATAAAATTGCCGAAATTCTCAACAAATTAGATCGTCAAACTTTAGTTTTGGTGTGTGCTGATTCTAGTTATTTATTAAATCTTGTCCAAAATGTGCCCATAACCATGTCAAAATGCTGTAATATTCGATCCCTAACTACCGCATCGCGTTTGCAGGCGGTTAAATAAAATGCATATTTTACTTACTTTTACTTACATACTACACTATAGATCTTTGCTCATCTAAATTTTTTGTTTTTAATGTTATAAATGAAATCTAAACAATTTGACATCAGTTTGATTTATTTGTTTGTTTAATTTCTGTATCACAACATGTGAGTGATAATGTAGTTCATCTAGGTACCAAAGACATTAAATATGATTTCCGAAAGTAAGTACTAAGCGGACCATGCGCGATTTACTTAGCTGTTTCAATAATGTTCAAAACGGTTCAAAATTGGAGAATTAGTTTTGAAGGTTAAGCTTCCAAAAGTTATAAGTACCGGTAATGTACTTTACTAAAATCCGTCAGAATTATTACTAGCTAACAGTTCATTAATTTCTTCAGCTACTGCTGGTTCCATCTTGTTATAGATAACTTTTATAATAAATTACCAGAACTTCTGGTCATTAGCCATGCAGGATAATCACAATTTTATTTATTACTTGAATGGTTTAGGTTCTACCATATAATTATAATATAAATGGAAGACATTCACAAATTTGTAATAGGACAAATTTGATTGGAAGAAGTTGATGGCGTAAAATATGTGCATGAGCCTCTTGTCCACATGATCTGTATGACCATCCTAGAAAGTAGCCTACAAGTAGCTGGAAACGTCATCCTACTACACACATATACCATAACTAAATTACAACATATCATACGTGACCCTATACATACCTACGCATATTTCAGCAATTTAATTAGAATTCCCGTATTATTGGTCAATTATCAGTTATTATAGGCCTGACGCTCAAATTACTAGCTGAGCGTTTGGTAGTGCTTCTCAATAGACTACTTACTTGCTTTCAATAAGAACTGCGGGGAAACAGTCTACTGGAACTAGGAGAAGCAGCCTTCCCACCATGTGTTTACTTTTCAAGCTACAATAGTGGTCGATGATCGCGAATGAATATAGTTGTGAAAGCTTCAAGTAATGACTTCATATTTTGTGTAAAAAAGTAAAATTTTGAGTTGTCTAAAATATATCGCGAATACCCCAATTGCTGCTCCGAAATTCGGAGTAAAAACCTCGCGGTATACTCGCGTATCTACGGTAAAACAGTTTCAGTAGAATGATTGGTTCTAAAACCCGGTTGGCTGGAGGGAAGAAGTCCAGATGTTTCAAGATACGTGAGAAGCTGTAAGGAAACAAGACGTTCAATGGTCTTAGAAAGAAAAGAAAGATTGGAAATGGGGCGATAGTTGCAGCAAAGATTAGGATCTAAGAGAGGTTTCTTAAGGGTAGGGAAGACGATATGCGGGATACTTTGCACTGGCTACCCATCCAGCAGTATATTCATACTCCTATGCACAACTGTCTTGTCGGCTCTGATCCCTCATACCTTAGGGACTTCTGTATTTCAGTCTCCTTCAAGTCGGCTGTCCATGGATTCCTGACTGTCCCTTGTATACATACTCTACTGCACAGCTCAGCCCAGAAGCTTTGCCTATGTTGGACCCAACAGCTGGAATCACCACCTTTTTAGACAGCTGTGACTCAAGCCCCTTGGTTTTCCCTTACACAGTTTTGCAAGTGCCTTAAATAGGTATTATTTGACAGTGATTTCACTGGTTCAGGTCAGGAGTGCCACTGATGAGTTTATTCTTGAAGTGGTTGGTGCTTTATAAATGCCACATTACAATTACAATCAAACAATGTCCTGAATGGTCCTGTCCCACAAAGGTTGATGAATTATGGTTACCTGGGTTTCACTGGTTCCAGCAGGAAGTGTCACAATCATCAACAACTAGGCCCCACAGAAATTTGCGCTAAAAAATTGAAAAAATTGCGCACCAAAAACGCTAATTTTGCACACATTTTGCACACATTAAAAAGTGGTAAAATGCGTTATTTTTTGTGAATCAGTGTACCAAAGTAAACTTATTTAACAGTGTTGTTGTTATTTAGTGCAGGGGTTTTCAAACTGTGGTACGCGTACCCCTGGGGGTACGCCAGGTGTCGCTAGGGGGTACGCGAAAATATTCAAAAAATTAAAATTTTCTATAAGTTTATGCACTTCATGTCGATCTTTCTTTCACTAGCTATTCTAAGTCCACCGTTCGCTTATTTTTTGTACTTTTCTATGAGTTTATGCCATCGGATGTAGTGTTGCCGGCTGATTTTTCGGTCCAGGAAAGAGACCACGCAGTTTGTTGAACTGTCATGTTATGGTGGATTGAAGAACGTATTCAAGAAAGACATGTTGTGTGATTTTTGGCTGAAACGAAGAGCTGAATATGGATTAATTTCTGACCGAGCTTTAAAATTTGTGATTCCTTTCAGCACGTCATATCTGTGTGAAACAGGTTTTCAGCTATGCTTGCGATAAAAACAAATACAGAACAAAGCTTGAACTCGAACCAGATTTGCGTTTGAAATTGACAAATATTAAACCAGATACTGTAAATCTGTGCTTGTCAAAACAAGCCCACTGCTCACATTAACACTTTCTAATAGTGATTTATTTTTCCTTTTTGTTGATGTGACTACATTCTTAAGTTAAAATTATATTACTTTTAAAATTTTCTACCTATGACTAATAGGCCTACCCGGTTTGCACCAATGATTAAAAGGAGCTGTTAATTGCAAGGGGAAATCACGTTGGCATGTTGTTTTTGATCTTACCTTGTTGGGGGTACACCAAAATTCAATACTTGGGGGTACAATAAAAATAAAGTTTGAAAACCGCTGATTTAGTGTATAGTTTGGGCTTCCTAGAAATTATTGATGCTTGCAGAATTTTTGCACTGACTGACGATTTTTATATAATTATGATCAATCACCAAGTTACACAACGTGCAGAATAGTAGCCCTCCATCTTCGTATGTAATGCCTATGAATTCATTCGCTCGATCACGAACCAACATGGCGGCACAATGCGAAGTCACGCACGCAGTTGCGTGACTGCTTTGGGCACACACCGTCTAACGAATTTTGTCGCATTGAAGTTTTAGAACTTTTATACTCTGAGTCTGCATTACTAACAGAAACAGCTTCCTACACTACTTATAATTCCTCTATAACTTCAATGCTATCGTCCCATTCCCAACTATAACTTCAATGCTATCAAGCCATTCTCAATTGCCGCTCAACGCTGTCGTTTCTATGTTGAATTTACCACGCGTCGCAGTGGCTATTTTGCCATTTAAAGCCCAATTGCGCAAATTACGAACACAAAGTACGAACCAGATGAAGAAGACAGCAATCTGTTCTGGTATTTTGCGCGACAATTGCGCACATTGCTAATTTTTGCGCCGTTGCGCGATAGTTAGATTTTAGCGCGAAAATTGCACGGCGCAGAATCGCGAATTTCTGGAGGGCCTAAACAACAAAGCAATTCCTTTCCAGGTGCTAGAACTGGCAGCCATTTGACCTTATTCGAGGCTAAATTAGCTTTCCATTCAACTAGACAACTATGGGAGAATTCCATTAAACTCTTTCATCAGCATGGCTTAACAGTTTGTGATTTGTTCCATTCAGGTTGTTACTATGTTCCGGGCCACTTGCACTTTCAACAAGGACAAATGCTGCTTTGCAGGCTCACACTGTGTCATAGTTGGATGTTGTATGTATGCGTGTATGTATGTATGTATGCATGTATGTATGTATGTACGTAACTGAAAACTTATGTACAACATTTTAAGAACGTCACAAAGGCACAGTAACATGGCTATCTAGTACTATCTAGTATATCTAAAAACATGTGTCTTAAGATAGGCAGGAAATGTTTCCCAAGCTATTTGTGGTGGTAAAGTTCTAATTTCAAGTGGGAGACTGTTCCAAGAAAATGGTCCAATACAAGTCAACTCAGGTGTCATGGCGTTTACTTCAACCTCTTTTAAGGGGATGAGGCAAAAGCAAAAATTGAAATTATGGCAATTATCTCAGGTTAATATTACAAAATATTTCAATATAAGACTGATTAATTACTAACAATTAGAAAGTGGCAAAAGAAGCAAACTTCACGAGAACTTTCAACCTCATAAATTTACCACTAAACAATGCTAAATTTTGCCAATATGTCATTATTTTCAGTGTAACAAATATTTTTGACCTCTGCAAGGTCACACAGAAATGAGAATCTGAAGTTAAATAGTTAGTCACCAGGTGAAGAGCAGTTAGATAGATGTCCAGATTTTGAAAGCCCCTTAGAGATAGTGAGTTTGATATGTTTTGATAGAGAAAAGAGTTCAAGCATAGGAGATCGCAGGTTGATTTTCACGATGAAGGTACCAAGCACATCAAAACAACGTTTGTTGGAATTGCATCAAGGAGGCATTGTTTGTCAGGAGAAGAGTAAATGACTAACCAGATTTCATCCAAAGATGCAACAGCAAGGTGACTGCGAGTGGGTGGCAGGGAGTCAGAATAGGAAAAGATTTCAGTTGCTGGGCAACTTAATTATCAGCACAAGGAGATCTAAAGAGTTCCAGCAGTTGAGTGGGAACCTACAATTTTAATTACAATCCTAGAGGGAACGAAGCTCACTTGGTGAATCCACCAGCCAGTTATGTAAACGAAGTGAACCCCAAATCAGGTATAAAAGTTTATCAAGTCAAATGCAAAATAAAATCTATTATGCCAGTACAAAAAACTAGAAAATGGACAGACAGACATCAAACATTTAAATAAGAAATGAGATTATTCACATATTTATTAAAACAATGGAGTAGTAGAAAGGCTTGTATGAAAATGTAAAAAGACATACACTGGAGTAGAATAAGTTCTCCTCTATTAAACTAAAGCATAATTAACATAATTAGTAAGAAACTCACAGACTTCTTTGTCTTTTGACATCTTTTCTTTATTGAAGATGGAAATAACAAAGTATTCTATGTCAGGAGGTATATCGCTACAATATTCACAAACCTAAATGTGAAATCACACATTGCAACAAACAATACACTGAGCACAGTAAAGGCTTTCTAATCTAATTTACAAAATCTGCTGAATGAAGTTTCTAATTTTTAAGAATAAGAGGGCTACTGCTCTGTTAATAAACTGGGTTTTCAATTCCTGAAAAGTAAGAATGAAGCAGTAGTTGTTATATTTTTTTACTTTTTTACATTGATATTAATTCAACTGTGCTTTGATTCCCAGCACAACAACCCAGATATGTCTGTCTGTTTTAGGCAAACATTCACTGCAGCATTTCTTCAGCAAATGTGACTATATAACATTTTGTGTCAATAGTTTCCATCAGCATTTGGTTGATACTGCTTCAGCAACAAATCACCATAATACTTATCTTCAGGCTTGATAAATATTGTTTCTTTTAATACCTCTTAAATTCTAGGATGGTACGTTTAAGGTTTCAGAGATCATTGCTAGTATGTGTTTCTAGCAAAAGATTCAAAGTTAGAACCGTTCCCACTGAACTATGGAAAGTCAAGATAGATAAATCACTGTATTTAAGCAATGCTAGAACAGGCTCAACAATTAGCCATATTTGCCTAAATCCCTACATATCATATCAGACAGCAACGAATAATAATCTTTTCTTTAGTAGAATGCAAAATGGGGGTTTGAGCGCAGTTTGCACTGAATAACCTTTCTCCCCGAGTGCGAAATGGTGCCGCTGGCACTAATAGAGTATCAATTTTTCAGAATGTAAAATACCAATTTGAGCGCAGTCAGGTATACATTTCCAGACAATTTCTACCAAGTTTTTAGCACAATTTCGTTAGTAGAGCGCATTTTTATTTCTTGACAACCGGTTTTCGATAACCACAATTTTGGAGAAAAAAATTGCCGAAACGAAAATAGCGCTGACAAAAAATGCGTCTTCCCAGGGGCCCAGCCGAGCAGCCTCCCACGAGGTTGGGCCCAAGCATAATTTCTCAAAAAATCGATCAATTGAAGAAAAGAATAGTTAAACATATACAAAGTTTACAATGACAAAACGAATGTAAGTGGCTTGTGCTCGGCAAAACAACGGTTGTCGTAGATGTATTGGAAAGTATTGTTTTGTGCATTTAGCGAATGGTGGTGGAACGAGACCATGTTCTGAGTGTGGGAAAGGCGTAAAGACATTAATATCGCTGTGTGAGCGGTGTGGTTATTATAATACCAAGTCAAGACAGCGCCGCGGTGGGCTCCAGCGTGACTTTAGAGAAGAGTGGGAACGGTTGTCATCGATTTCCGTTGAATAATCGTGTAAAAAAAAATAAAAAACCCGCCAAAGTCAAAGAATTTCGTGCTGAGTTTAGCATCAATATTGATCGATTGCGAGGAGAAAGTTACACACTTTGAATAAAATTAAATAATCGTGTAAAAATAATCATTTGAACAATTGTCATCTATATAATATTAGCAAGAACAATGTATGGACATAACGAATGTAAATGGCTAGTTACTGGAAGATTAACGCTATGTGGCCGAAGTTGTATCGGTGAATATTGTTTTGTTCACCTAATACGCCTACGAAAGGGCAATGGAACTAGACCATGCAAAGAGTGCGGGAAGGGTGTGAAAACGTCTTTGGCTTTATGCTATGGATGTGGTTATAATACAGAGTTAGTGCGGAGGAGACGAGCTGCGATTAAAGTTTTTAAAGAGGAGTGGACAAGGCTGTCATCGATTAGTTTTTGATTTAAAAAAAACACCCTTTTGAACAAATGTCATTATTAGTTATTATCATAAATAAGCTTCTATTTATGGCGTCATCGATTTTCGTTGAATAATCGGGTTAAATACAAATTTTAAAAAAACCCACCCTTTTGAACAAATGTCATTATTAGTTATTATCATAAATAAGCTTCTATTTATGGCGTCATCGATTTTCGTTGAATAATCGGGTTAAATACAAATTTAAAAAAAATCAATTGAACAGAGGGCAAGGTTAGATATATTACCACAAATAAATTTCTATTTGTGGCATCATGGATAAAGCAATGGACGACTACATTGAAGAGTTGTTAGCTGAGTTTGATGGGCCTCCAGCTCTCCGGAATATTATACAGAATATTCTTGATGAGCCAATTCCAGAGGCGACCAAACGACGCTTGTTGAAACCGCTACTCCCGAGGCCAGTTCCTCCGGTGCGGAAACATAGAGGCGTAAAACGTAAAACCCTTTTGGCAGAGTTTGACCCTTTGTTATTTAAGAAGGATAAAGGCGGGTCATTACCACCTATTTTACTACAGAAAGAGTTCGCCAACAAGTTTTTGAGAGATTACCGCACAGTGGTGCCCCTTGATCATGGATTAGAGAGCGATCCGCTATCATTTTTGAGTGCAATGGAATCTAGTATTCAGACCCTTATAAATGAAGACCTGACTAGGCATGATGGTATAAAATACTCAGCAATGCTAACAGTTGAATTTGAAAAATTAGGACTCAAAACAGAAAACACCATTAAAACAACCGCTTATTTTAGAACAAAGGCAAATGAAGTTCTCAATGCAGGTGAAACTTTTAAATCCGTGAAGGCGACAAAGGCTAAAATTTTAAAGCATCTAGAGAACTTTACCAGAGAGGGGTCAGGTTGGAGGGTGAAGCGAGTTGTGGCGCTAGATATTGGAACAGCGAGATTTAAACCATTTCGAGGTCAGAGCCACTTTCCAACGCCAAAATACCTACCTCCTCGCACGGTCATAAATGTGAAGAATGAAGATAATCGTTGCTTTGAATGGGCGCTTTTATCAGCGATATATCCGGTAGAAAAAGATCCTCAGCGCCCAACTAAATATCGTGCCCACCTCAACAAGCTGGATTTTACTGGAATAAAATTTCCGATAGAGGTAACCAGCATCGATAAATTTGAACGACAGAATCTAGCCGTATCGGTAAGCGTGTTTGGGTGGAACAAGGGGTTGTATCCGATTCGTGTATCAGATCTGAACAGAGTCCACAATGTCGACCTTCTACTACTATCGGACGGCGAAAAGCAGCACTATGTTTGGATCAAGGACTTTGCCCGCTTGTTGTATAAAAACAGCGATCATAATGAGCGCAAGTATCCTTGTCGCCGCTGTCTCCATGTTTTCTCTAGCCAAGAACTGCTAGACGATCACACCAAAGATTGCCGCGGTATTAGCAAGAAACCACAGAGAATTGTGATGCCTGAAGAAGGTAAAAATATTCTCAAATTTCGTAATTACGGCAAACAGATGCGCGTTCCATACATCATTTATGCCGACTTTGAAGCACTAAATGTCCCAGTCAAAAATGAGGACCTCGAAGACAGTAACACCCGATTAATCGCTGAACAGAAACCATGCAGCTTCTGCTATATAGTTGTCCGCAGCGATGGACAGTCCAACGAACCTGTGCTCTATCGTGGTGATAATGCGGTGGAAGTGTTCCTTCGTCACTTACAAGGTGAGTTAGCTAAAATACAACAAAATCTGGCTGATATCGCGGAAATGGTCATGACAGCGGCTGATTACCAATCATTCCGTGAGGCTACTAATTGTCACATCTGCGGAAATGCACTAGAAACAGACAAGGTTCGCGATCATTGTCATATAACTGGAAACTTTCGAGGAGCAGCACATTCTGAGTGCAATCTGAAGTTGCGCGTATATCCAAAAAAGTGTAAAGTGCCAGTGGTTTTCCACAATCTTCGTGGCTACGACAGCCACCTTATTATGCAGGCAATGAGTGGTAATGAGGCTGAGAAAATCAGTTGCATTCCAAATAATATGGAAAAATATATGACATTCAGCCTAGGGCAGCTGCAGTTCATCGACAGTCTCCAGTTCTTGAATAGTTCGTTGGATAAGTTGTCGAGCAATCTGTCACTGGATGATCTGAAAGTCACAGCCGCCCATAGCAAAAAGCTAGATTTATTGAGGCGCAAAGGCATTTATCCCTATGAATACATAGATGGCTACAATCGTTTCGAAGAAAGCCAGCTTCCACCTAAAGAAGCATTCTATAGCAAACTCACCAGAGAAGACATTTCAGATGTGGATTACCAACACGCCCAACGAGTATGGACCGAGTTCGACTGTAAAAATCTGGGAGACTACCACGATCTCTATCTTCGAACCGATGTTCTTCTACTCGCTGATGTTTTCGAAACTTTCAGAGCAACATCGATGAAGCATTATCAGCTAGACCCAGCGTGTTATTTCACTCTACCTGGAATGGCTTGGGATGCATTGTTGAAAAAGACAAAAGTCGAACTCGAACTCTTGACCGATATCGACATGCATTTATTCTTTGAAAGAGGTCTTCGAGGTGGAGTTTCGATGGTATCCAAGAGATTTGCAAAAGCCAACAATCCACAATGCCCCGACCACGATACCACGAAGCCAAACAACTGGATTATGTATCTGGATGCAAATAACCTGTACGGATGGGCAATGCAACAAATGCTACCAGTCGGCGGATTTTCATGGTGTGAAATTAGTGAAGACGAAATCCTTGCAACACCGGACGACGCCCCCGAAGGATTCTTACTCGAAGTGGACCTTGAATATCCGGAAAATCTCCACGACGCCCACAACGACTATCCATTAGCCCCTGAAACTTTATCAGTCTGGGAAGATTGGTTGAGCGACTATCAACGCATACTCGTGAACAAGTTGGGAGGCAAGTTCACAGAGTGTGTAAAGTTAGTACCAAACCTGCGAAAAAAGGAGCGATATGTGGTACATTACAGAAATCTGAAACTCTATCATTTGTTGGGCATGAGAGTCAGTAAAATTCATCGTGCCATCAAATTTCGACAGGAAGCCTGGATGGCTCCATATATCGAGATGAATACAAATCTGAGAGCCAAGGCAACATCCGACTTTGAGAAGGACTTCTTCAAACTGGCGAACAATGCAGTTTTCGGGAAAACGATGGAAAATTTGCGTCGCAGAATTAGGGTGGACCTAGTATCGAGTAACAAAGACGACAAACTTCGAAAATTGATCGCCGACCCAGCCTATATATCCCACCGCATTTTCAATGGCGGACTTGCTGCTATTCATAGCAGAAAAAGCAGCCTGAGGTTGAATAGGCCGGTCTATGTCGGCCAGGCAGTTCTAGATCTGTCTAAACATCTTATGTACGACTTCTGGTACAACGATGTTAAAGCACAGTACGGCGAAAAAGCACAACTTTTGTACACCGACACCGACAGTTTACTATTCGAAGTGGAAACTCCGAATCCATACGAAGATATGTTGCTCAATAAAACTTCGTACGATCTCAGCGAATATCCTCGAGATAGTCCATATTTCGACTCCACGAACAAAAAAGTGGTTGGAAAATTCAAAGACGAATGCAATGGAGTTCCAATCGCCGAATTCGTGGGACTTCGCCCAAAGATGTATTCAATCCTACAAACGGGCGGTTCTCAGATTCGAAAAGCAAAAGGTGTTCAGAGAGCAGTTGTGAAGAAAGATCTACATCACGAGTTGTACAAGGAATGCTTGCTTGAGCATAAACAGATGCGGCACACACAGGTTGTAATTCGAAGCCACGAGCACCAGATTGGCGTGTACGAGCAAAATAAAATATCTCTTTCTCCACTGGACACAAAAAAGTGGATAGCGGGCGATGGAATTACAACAAGGGCATACGGACATTATAGAATTTCTGAAGAAAAAGAGGAATATCTCAACGAACTTTTAGATGAATTGGCTTGAGCAATCTTTCTGGTGGAAGCTCCGTGCCTATAGGAATCACAAGCAATTCCTCGCGAACAAATCCGCGGCCTGGTCCATCTACTAGATGATACAATGCTGGTTGGTCAGCTTGTTGGACAACGTTTGAAACAGCGTGTATGGTAAGCGACCAGTTAGGATCTGTAGCTCGTCTGTTACCGCCCTCGAGCTCCCCAGGTGCATATAAGTAACGGACCAGAACATCGTGGCCAAGAATCGGCTCTTTCAGACCAACAGCACGACGAGCGGGAAGAGATGGTTTTTGTTCTATTTTATCGGCCTTGATCGCTTTAGCCGGCTTCATGCCAAGTAAACGCGTTGGTTCGTTGTTTAGTGCAGCTACAACTTCAGGAAGCTGTCGAACCCATTCAGCCGACCTTTCTGACGAACCTCTGGCAGCAAGAAGTAACTCCTGAGCAAATTGGGCGCCAAATAAACGCTCGGCCAAAGTCCGGTTAAATCGTTCAACGATGCCTTGCTGACGATGATTTCCAACTTCTCCACGCCTCACGTGAACATCGTGTTTCGTCAGCAACGGTTTAATGGAGCCCATAAACTCGCGGCCAGGATCGACCTGGAGCAACCGAGGCCAAGTCAACGGACCTCGTTTATAAATTCGGCTTAAAGCGGCAGCGACTTCAGAAGCACTTTTATCGACCAAAGGCTCAGCCTCTTTATATCGTGAGGCGACATCAACCACGGTCAAAGCATATTTGTACTTTTTACGACGAACTTTATCATGAGGAAGATACAGCAGATCGGCTTGATGAACGGCGTTAGGCCTATTTTCATCGAAATTTGGACGAGGAATTCGTCGTGGTACAGGCTGATAAATTTGCCATACTGCTTGTTTCTTCAACCATTCGCGAGTTTCAGCCTCGGAAACCTTGGCAGCTGAGGCCAATTTCGTTACCGCAGCTTTGCCTCGCCAGTACCCTTTAGGGCTGTAATATATCGAGGAAAGGTTTTTATCCATCTTTTATTTCATAAATTTACTTATTTCCAACACAGAAGAAATTTTTTTTATTTACGCCGCATCCCCATTTTTGACTTCGACGACATTATTGCCGATACGAGTCGAGCATCCTTCTTTTCGTACTCTGGGATTTCATCAACGAGTGCTATTTTTGATGCAGCTGAAGCCAGGATATCGTCTGCACGATTTCGCCCAGTCGTATCTTTTTGCACTGCGTAGGCTACATCGTGATCGAGGCAAGCACGATCGAGGTTGTTAACGCCACGATAGCGTTGTGTCAGCCTTTTGTCGAGCTTTGTAAATGGTCCACAATAGGAATATTTGCCAGTGTTCTGAAACGAACCTCCTGGAATATCTTCCGAAGCTGCTCCGGGTGGAAGGCTCAAATGCATTTCAGGTAAAGGCAGAGCGTTTAGAGCGCTATTTAACAGCGAACCACCACGAATCGATCGCAAAAATTGAAATTTTTGAATACCACAGACGGCACAGGTTCCCTTTTTTGCCGATCGTCCATTCTTTAACACCGTTTTCGTCTCATTTAAAGTCTCAGTGTGTCTTTTACATCGAAGGCAATACATTGTTTTCGTTGAATACAATCAACGCCTTTTTATATCTATATGGAGATAACAAATTTTGACCTAGAACAGGACGATGGAAAGAGGCATCATAATTTTTTGCTTCCATCCAGTATAAGATGTATAATCTGCGGTCCGAGCGGTTGTGGAAAAACAAATCTTTTGCTAAACCTGCTTCTCAAGAAAGGATATCTGCGCTTTGACAGGCTGCACCTCTACTCAAAGTCTCTAGGGCAGGAAAAATATCAATTTCTTCGTGACTGGGCTACAGCGTTGGAAAAAGTTGCTGAAAAGGAAGTGGCTTCGTTTCACTCATCCTCTGAAGATATCATTCCAGTGGAATCGCTTTCTAAGAATGTCCGTAGTATCATGATTTTTGACGACGTGATGCTTCAAAAACAGGGGCCAATCGAAAAGTATTTCACGATAGGAAGACACGGTGGAGCGGACTGCTTTTACCTAACTCAGAATTACTTTAGAATTCCCAAGCAAGCGATCCGCGATAATGCAAATTTAATCATACTCTTCAACCAGGACAGCAAAAATCTGAGAGCTATTCACGACACTTTTGTTGGTGGTGACATGCCGTTTGACGAATTTCGAAAATTCTTCAGCGAGTGTGCGGCCCAACCATATGGGTTTGCAGTCATCGATTTAACTTCAAAAGTTTACGACGGTAAGTATCGCTGCGGGTTTGATCGCTTCTATAAACCCATGGGAAGTATTTAAAGACCTGATGTAGTTGACATAAGGGACTGTATAATATAAAAACCTTCGTAAACTGACAAATATTTATTGTTTTTAACAATTTATAGTGTTTCGAAGTTCATTCGCAAAGGGGCGGTAGGTTATCCTAAATTCCAGCTTCGACTTAACATATTAAGGTCTTTATTCTTCCAAATTTTTCGACTTGGAACATGGCAATATTTAACAAAAACGGCTCAAAAGTCTATAAAATAGATTCGTTTATTTGATTTTGATTACATTTAGGTTTTTTTTTTTTTATAAATAGTTCAACCACAATTATGAGTTTTTACGAGATATTTTGTTCCATTTGGTGTGGTGTGTTTTGATATATAATGGGGAAAACCACGGTCAGAAAATTTCTGTGGGATTTATCCAGTAACAGCTGAGAAAGATCAAGAGAGGTTAAGGGCTGTTTTTTGACATAAGTTTAACCAATGCTTTTGACTCTACAGCCAACAAAAATCATTTACAATACTAGATTCATGTTTTTGCAACATTTTGCCATTGACAAAATTTTAAAATTCTCGGCAATTATCTTAATTTCATTCAACGAAAATCGACATAGCGATGCGCTTAGACATTGTGATCCGATTGGATTGCCCTAGAAAAAGAGTTTACGATCGGTCTCAGAGTCAATGCAACCACTAGAATTGGGTCTATGTGTTCTTGTATAACTGCGTGGAACAGTTGGAGAAACATTAAAAAACACTATATTTAATATCAAGCATATATATATATATTTTTTTCTTAAGTTTTCCATCAATCCAACTTCTATTTGATCAAAGACACATTTTCCCACCGATCCCACTTCATTTAATAGACAAACTTAGTTTAATTTGTTTCATTTAATTGAAAAAATTATTTTCATCAATTTCGTTTCTATTTAACAAAATAATTATTTTTCATCAATCCGGAATCATAAATAACTTTCATCAGTCCCAGAGAAACATTTCTCATCAATCCAACTTCTATTTTTGACTCGGCAATGTGTTTCATCAATCCCACTTCTATTTAATAAAAAACATTCTTTTCATCAATCCCACATCCATTTTGGCGACAATTTTCTAGCGAATTCAGTTTCCATATTTTAAAATGATGATATCAAATAATTTAGTAGCGAAAGATACAGTCCAATCGTAATATAGTGCATTTGTGGCAAACTATTATTATAAGGGACCGAAGAATGTGGAAAATAAGTTTACTGACGTCCTGAGTGTCAGTTAGGGTCAGTTTTGGCGTTGTAAGAGTTGGTTAGGGTCAGGGTTAGGGTTTTTAAAAGTCTGGCACCGTCTAGCATGCCTCACAAAAATTATTTTTTAGACCCAAATTCCGACGATCGAAGGTTGGCCTTGCGATAAACGCGTGGTTTCATTATTATAATGAGATCTGATTAATAATTCAGTAGGCCAACACGACATACAAATAAGGTCTATAAAACATATTTAAACGATTATGAAGATTTACGGAGCAAATATTATTTGTAATTTTGATGGTTTTGTTCGAGCGAGTAAATAGAAAAGAACTGGCTACGGTACCGTCCGGACGGTACCGTTATTTCTTTTCTACGGTACCGTCCGCAAATAATCTATGGGCGATTGAACATATCTATGGCGTGTACATCCGGTTGAAATAAATATTGGCAAAAGCCTGTGACGTTAAGTTGTTGTCTTTGCGTCGAATTTTTCTATGGCCGACAACTTGAGGGTCGGTTAGGGCCAGGTTAGTATTCGTGTGGTCGTTTAGTGTCAAATTAGGCGTCGTGAGGGTCGGTTAGGGTCAGGGTTAGGGTTAGTTTCGTTCATCTCTTAACTACTGCGCTATTGATGGTTAGGCTTTCACGCCATAGATATGTGCAATCGGCCATAGATTATTTGCGGACGGTACCGTAGAAAAGAAATAACGGTACCGTCCGGACGGTACCGTAGCCAGTGCCAAATAGAAAAGCGATTTCAATCGTGATATAAAAAGTTTAGTTATGTGAAAATGAAACATTGTTCTCGTTAGCAACGACCCTCAAATGAATAATTAATCAGGCCCGACCACGCAATGAAAAACATTATATTAGTCCGACGAAGAGAAATAAAATTTCAACGATAAACGGGGTAAAATAGAATTTTGATTTCATGACAATGTTTAAAGAGTGAATAAAGTTTTAAGCTTATTTTGTGCGTAAATAATCGCAAAGTTATATCATTATGCTAATGAAGTTAACGACCACTTTCCATTTATGAAAATCCCAAGATCTTGGAAAAAATCCCAAGTTGAGCTGAAATATGAAATAAAATCGCAATAATTCACAAAAATGCAGAGCTGTCACTGAAAAAACCGGAGAGCAAGTTTTTTGTAATGCCACGCTCGAAAAATTCAGTAAAACGTCTTAGAAAAATGAAGAAAAAAAGAATTTCTGTCTGATTCAGCATCGAATCAACAGAGTTTAAGGATTATTTCTTCATATTTTTTCCCGGCAGCGAGCTCTTTGAGTACAAGAAGGCAGAGATGGCCACAGATTACATCATTGGGACCCTGCAGCTGAAATGTTTGTATTTTTATGGGGCAATTTAAATATTTAGCCAATTCGTGAGGTGGGTCAAGGCCGTAGCTATCAAAATAGACGGCTGTAGGCCCATCTTTCCTGTAAGCAATCCAATGAGTTCCATCACCATCGTTTGAATCGAGATTAACAATTCCACACTCATTATCGTTTACATCGGCAGGTAAGTTATCACGCATGAAAACACCACGAAAATTCGGCAGTCCTCGGGCGGCTTTCTCGAGGTCAAAGTTGCTCAGAGGTTTTAATTTTTTTTTCCTAGAAAAAGTCCCGAACCCTTGCACATCGGACAACAACCGCCGGTTGTCTGGCGTCCGAGAAACAATCCAGAGCCACCAGGATTTTTAAGCTGAGCTTCCAATTCCCGATTATGTCTCTCTGCTTCTGCTTGCGCAGCCATTGCAGCCTTTTTCGCATTGACGGCCTGTGCTATCCCCGCAGCCCCGCCAGCTGCTGCACCAGCTACAGCTATACCTTTGGCGATCAGTGGAAGGAGTGCCAGAAGTGGAAGAAAACCCCCATTTTTTGTAATATTTTTCATTTGTGTTTTGGTGAATCTCAGCTCCATGCCACGACCTTTATCCAAACTTTTAGCGACGCGGTTAGCTTGACCAGTCGTCAGCCCGAGTTTGTCGTCTCCACGAAGTTGACCATGAGTGAGCCGAATTGTAGCTTCTGAACCATTGCGGGCAGCTTTGGCTAGTGTTACCTTTTGCCCTTCAGTCAGTGAAAGGCCTACCGTGATGTATTTGGTTTTCATGTCGAAAAAAATAGGAATATATCTAAAGGGCGCTATTTTTCTAATTAGTAAACGACATTGAATTTGCTACCATCCGATTCAAGTTTCAGGAGTCGATCGCTGATCAACACGGCATATGCCGTCGTATCTGCTGGAACTGCGGCGTCAAAATTCACTTTAATCTGAATGTCCTGTGTCGTGGTTTTCAGGCGTTCGGATTGTCTGCGAACATCTAGAACGAAAATCGGAAAGAAATCTACGAAGTCGACCGGTGTTACTTGACACGATGATTCTCGTCCATCGATTCCACAGAACTCCTCCTTGAAGTCTCGCAGAGCTTTGTAAGCGCGAGAGATTTTCCTCGCTGCGAAGTCGAGATTCATGTCAACAACTGGGTAACGATCGCTGTTAAGCATAGCATAGATGTTGCGAACTTGTACATGATCGAAAAGTGCCGGGTTCTGGACCTGACTTGCCGTTTTTCCAGTCTGAAAAGCAACCAAAATCCATCGGGGCTTTTCTGTTCCTGACTTAACGCTCAGTCGCCACGAAAAAGTGGTCGCTTGCGGTACCGAAATATTGTCGCATTGCATGGCTCGAAATGCAACTGGAACTTTAACCTTGGCCTCGATCTGCTTCATAAGCATGCTCTTGTACTCCAGAGCAGGTATTACATGTGGCATAAACCAGGATAGCTTACTCAGTGTTATTCTACCTGCCGGTACAGCGGCGGCATCTCCTGCATTGGTCCTGAAAATAGCGTCTGCATCCGCCTGACGGCTCAGCAGCAGGGAGTGTTTAATCCCGTACACGACCCTGTGATAATCGTCACAAAAACCGAATAAATGTCTTAGCGGGACGACAAACGAAAAAGTTCCTACAGGGTCGGGCCTAGCGATGATCATCGCTCGTCGAGCCGCGAAGCCAAGATTTGCGTCCGCTGCTGCTGCAGTGGTATCCTTCTGCCAACACATGTTCAGACCTTCAGCCTTGGAAAAATCGTCGCCGTATACCAACAGCCCCTTCATCGTTGTAGCTTGTCCTGGAGACGCGATATTTTCGATCTCAGTGTTGTTTGCCAGGTATCGGATCTGAGAGAACATGTAAGGGATGGCATTGTTGATCAGTGTTACCAATGTGGCTGCGGCGTAAGCAGCATTAGTTGTTGATGCAAGCCTGCCCTCGACAAGAAGGTAGCTTTTTGATGGTTGAGTAAAGATGTCCTGGTTTTGAATATCTATTTGTATGGCTTGACCGTTATTTATAGCGGCTGGATTTTGTGATTCGTACTCGCGGAATTCATACGATTCTATGCTATTGTCGTCAGACATCGCCGAACCGATGTCCAGCATTTCGCTAGCTATATCAACTGTCGCCATTTTGTAACGTTATAAACTATCGCTAAGTTAGACTTTAATTGTTTGAGACGACTAATTTTTGCCCAAAAACAGGCCTTGACCTCTGCGATTTAGAGTCTTGAAGCCAGACCCAGCAATTCGACTATTTATATCAGAAGCCGGTTGATTCTCCGCCAATTGCTTCAAAAATTCGATGCTTTTTTCGCTGAGTGCTTTTTCAAGAGGAAGAGGAAGCGCCGCCGCAGGTTTTTCAGCTGGAGGTTGAGCGCGCTTAGCTTTTATTGCATCGATAATCTGCCTGACTGCAGATGCGCCTGCTGCACCAGCCTTAGCCACATTTCCAGCAACATTTGCAACATTCGTAATTGTGTCCTTATTTTTTGAGATAAAATTTCCAACCCGACCAAAAGCGCTGGCGATTTTTGGTATCCAGTCAAAAATTCCTCCACCAATAACCCGACGTCGCCTCGTTTTAACTCCGACAACAAACATGTTTCTACACGCCTCGTATATGAAATCTTATAGTTACCGTCTCACCACGAAGGTTTAATAGTTCATTGTTCTGGTCAGTCAGCCACACACGCATGCGCTGAATATTTCCAGCTAGTGCCACAGGCAGGTATACGAGGTTATTCGGCGACTGTACAATCTTATAACCAGGTGAAACATCCGGAAAGAAACTATAAACTACGGGCGCCTGACTACCGTTGCGGTATGAACCAGAAATGATATCGCAGTTGACAAGAATCGTGTTTACCTTGAGAATATCAACAGGATTTTCTCCCTCGAAATAGCCAGAGTGTAGCGTTTTGGGTTTGAAGCCTAGCATAGCCCTGATCGTGGATGAAGTCATATTTACACGGTAGCTGGCATTTGTAATTTCTACATAAGCTCGCAGGGTTGAACTGTTAGCGCCCACCGTGATATAGTGAGATGCCGGAATCGCAGCGTTATTACAGTGTCCATTTCGTTCGAGCTGTCTTTGAATTGCGGCGTTAATCTCTGGAATCTCGTAACACCCTTCAGAAAGTCTTATCGTCTTCCATGTTGTCCCGCTGTCGGCGCTGTAGACGAACTTATTGTTTGTTTCATCAACATTCGGAATAGAATTATAACTTTCAAGATTCACCAAAGAAAGTTCAAAGCGTTTCTTAGGATCGAGGTGCAGCGGTGGAGAGAAATCTGTAGTAAAGTCTGTTTTATCTGAGGAAACTATAAAACTAAAATTTTCTTTCGGGAGAGTCAAGTCTCGAATTTCTTTGAGAAGTTCTTCAACTCGTTCCATGTCGAAAAAAATTAATGCTGGATTAATCTATGATTATACCGTGAGCAAACTTCGGTTCAATTGGAGGGCTAACTCTTTGGATATGGCCCCAGAACGCAGCAGCTCGTCAAGAATCGCTGAGATTTCGTTGTCAACACCAGTATTGCCAGCCGTTCTGGAGGCTAGCAAGAGCTGTAACCTCTCAACTAGTGCGTCTGGGTTGTTGTAATATTGTACAGATGTACCTGACCCATGAACAAGCTTCAACTTTTGTTATTTCGACCGTGAACTGGAAGCCCAGAAAGTTGGATGAGTTTCTTAAAAGTTTCAATTGCTTGAGGGGCATACTGCTTGGTCTTAACGAAACGCTTCGTCAAAAGGCTAAATAGCGATTCATCGGCTGGGGCTTCGAAAACGAGGTTTCCACCTTTAAACACTCTCAGAGCACCTGTAGAAAGGGCTAGTGGATCGATTAGAAGATCGCCGAATTTGTTCCCCTTTAGCTGCAGAGGAACAGCAAAACCCTTCCCTTTTTTGGTGAGCTTGTGTCCCTCTATGAATAGTCGAAGTCGCTCTCTGTAGGCCGCGAGAGCTTTGATATCCGCAGTAAACTTGTGTTTATCCTCTTTCTTCGCTGTTTTTTTCTCATGACCTAGGGTATGGCGATTGTAAATTGAAACACCTTCTATGATTTCTTTAATCCCTTCCACGTTAGCAAAATCGAGCTCGCTCGGAGGTATAAAACCATGATTTCTGATTGTGTCAACATCGAGGTCTTTATCAGGATCGATTCGCAATGTCTGTGGGATCGGCGGTGCCTCGATCGCTGGTGTTGCATCTCCAAATAACGCTGCTAACGGGTTAAAATTAGCCTCTGCTGCAATCTGAGCTGGTAAGTTTTCCAAAGCGCCTGTAACTTTCTGCAGTTCTTTGGATGTCGCCGCTTGTGCTTCAGTTGTTGCTGTAGAAATTGGTTTGAAAAATTTAGTCGCATCGTACAACAAATCTGCTTCTCCGAGTTTTTCATCGACGAATCGCTGCCTCAATCGGTCCCTTCGAGCCAAATAATCCTGAGTCAACGCGTCACGTTGCTCTTTTGTTGATATTTTTGTCCACATCGTGACTTTATGTCAACTATATCGTGACTTTATGTCTATATCGTGTCTTTATCGTGTCTTTATCGTGTCTTTATCGTGTCTTTATCGTGTCTTTATCGTGTCTTTATCGTGTCTTTATCGTGTCTTTATCGTGTCTTTATCGTGTCTTTATCGTGTCTTTATCGTGTCTTTATCGTGTCTTTATCGTGTCTTTATCGTGTCTTTATCGTGTCTTTATGTCGACTACATTGTGTCTTTATGTCGTGTCTTTAATAACCCAATCGAGTAGAAGTTATTTCATGTCTTCCATACCAATTGGCTTCCACCAGTTTTGAATCGAATTTTTGGTATTGAAAATATGCACTTTTTTCTGTAATACACGATGCCGGTCGATAAGTTTGGTCGAAGTAGAAGTAATACGTTAGGTGGGGGAGTATGGCAGTTCAGCACCGGTGGGCTGGTCCACAAGGTTGGCGATACCATGATGGGAATTCTCTCATCTGGTGGTTATCGAATCACAAATGTTGGAGCGCCTTCTGAGAACGCTGACGCCGCAACGAAGGGTTACGCTGATACAATAGACTTGGATAATCTACAACTTGCCGGTGGAACTATGTCTGGCAACATTAACATGAGTGGACACCGTATATCTGGGCTTCGTACGGCAGATACGCCAGATTCTGACAGCGATGCCGTAAGCTGGGCACAAGTGGTACGGTACGCCGACGAGCAAGCGGATGTTTCTAACGCCCAAGATGTTATTGTTAAAGAGTATGCGGACAGAAAGGACGCCGCCCTTAACACAGGTTTGAGGTTGTATACGGACCAAAAAACTGCCGCCGCCAGACAGTACACCGATGAAAAGTCTAACGCCGCAAAACAGTATGCAGACGAAAAGGATGCTGTTCTTAGAAACGCACATGTGCTGAAAGCCGGTGATACCATGACTGGTGATTTGCATATGGCTGGCAAACGGGTTACAGGGTTACCATTACTAACAACGGATATAAACGACGCGGCGAGCATATATGAAGTGAGGCGTGAGATAACCGCCAAAATGACAAACTTAAATATAACACCCTCGGCTCCGTTGCATGTGACTAACAAACGATATGTTGATGCGGCTATTAAGTTTACCGCAGATGATAAGGATACCATCATTAGGCGTTATTCGGACGAGAAGGATGTTGCGCTTAACACAACCCTCAGGTTGTATACAGACCAAAAAACTCTCGCCGCCAGAGAGTACGCCAAACAGTATACAGACGGTCGGATCACCACCGTCGTGGAGGGCTCCAGAGAAACGGTCGCACAGTTAACACAGACGGTCACCAATGGTTTGACCGGAATTAGAAGCACACATCTACTCAAAGCCGGCGATACCATGACTGGTGATTTAGCAATGGGTGGGAAAAAAATTTCCGGGCTTCCAACAGGTGCATCAACATCTAACACTGAGGCGGCCAGTATTGCCCAAGTTTCAAAAATGGTCAGCAGCGCCATGATAAGGTTGAACAGGGTGCCATCTGGAGCGTTGAATGTGACTAATAAGCAATATGTAGACGCCCAGGTCGCTCTTGCAAAAAGATATACGGACACAAAAGATGCAGCTCTCAGGCAGTATGTGAACGAGCAAAACACAATTATTAGGAATAACTTAAAAAGATTCAACTATATTGGTCACATTCCATATATACCCACTACCAATAACTATACAGGTTTTACTGTCACCAAAGGATCGGATTTTAATTTATTGCCTCCAGACATGGCAATTACCACTGTGGATGAACGACACATTATGGACGGAGAGGATTACAGTGGCTGGCTGAGGGTGGAATGTCCGATACCCATACGCATATGGAAGATCTCCTTGGGGGGTCGTGGACTCGCGAAATGGAGGTTAGACGGAGGCACTCGGAATAATAATCGCGTTATATATACAAACCTGCTCGTTTCAGAAACCTATATAAACGCAGCTGAGGGGTCACAGGAGTTTACCGTTGACACTAACAGTGCATACAAAATCTATGCGATTGCAGTAGAAAGAATAATAATAGGTGCTAGTAATAGAAATAACGAGCTGGGACTTCACCATTTCCAGATATACACTTATTTAAAGTAGTGGATTCAATGGTATAAAACTGTACGATGGCCGACTCACACCATAAAATCCGAGGTTATCTCAGGCAAAATGGGGAAACAAATATGCAAAAATACAACCTCGATGATATCGTTGGTCTAACCGACTGGGAATATACCATCACAAAACCTACCACAGAAATGTTAGCCGCGGTGCCTCAGGAACACATCGATTTCGTGTCAAAAGACTATTACACCCGCGATATTTACACGGCCACCGGAACACTAACAACAAGCGTTTGGAAAAATCTTCCAATTATAGCCGCCCGATTTCCTTGCATCACTTTACAGACCGCAGCTGAAACTGTCACAGTAGACTGTGGATTCTGGAAATTAACGATTTCAGGTGCTTCCAACGGGGATGCATCAGTTCGCATAATTGATTGGCTAGTTGACATTTCCAGTTCGCAATTTAATGCGACTAGAATAATTTTTATTCCAAATCAAACGAATTTTCAAATTGAGGCTAAAAAACGAGGCTCTTTAACAACTCCAGATGTCGAGTTAAATATTACTCTACTATTAGAGGAATTATAGCAACTATGTCGCTGTATCCAAAGCTAACGGATCCGGATGAAAAGCTCTCAGAGACTTTAGCCCCATCTGAAACGACACCACAGAACTTTCGCCTGCAAAAAATAGGTGAACTCGAAGATTACCTTCGATCCGAAGTCGAAAGCCGCAGCGCCCTCCATAAAAAATATAGCAGAGCTGTGAATGTGGTTAATGGTGCTTCCGCCACTTGTACGCTTTTAGGACTTGGCACGGGTGCGGGGGGAGCAGCGATGATGGCAACAGGAGTTGGACTAGTTCCTGGATTAATTCTTGAAGGTTTTGCGGTGTTTTCAAGTTTGCTCGATGTTGTTGGAGTTGTCATCAGTCGTAAGTGTTCGGCCAAAGCGGCAAAACACGAAGCCATCCGAGTTCTGGCCAGCAGTAAACTCAATACCATACACAGTCATGTTTTAAAAGCCTTGGAAGATGATCTTATCAGCGAGGAAGAATACAAGTTGATTCTTGAAGAAGTTGAAAAGTACCGCGTTATGAAGGACGAAATACGAAATAAATCCGTACGAACGGACGTTAGCGAAGATCTAAGAAAAGAGCTGATCAAACAAGGTCGCGAAAAGGAGCGAGCAGAGTTTATAAAACGGCTCACCGCTTCAGAATCGCCATTACACTGAACTGTGTATGCTGGGCAGGTTCCAAAGACGTTACAAAGCCACTAACTCCATCAGCTCCAATTCTATGAAATTAAAAAAAAAACTAGAAGCGCTCAAGTCTTTTTTTTGCCCCCTGAAATTTAGACTTGGCTGCGCCAAAACCGGTATAAATTGTCTGGATAATTTATACCTGACTGCGCTCAAAGTGTCTGGACGCCGTTGCTTACGAAATTAACTTATATTGCGCTAAAAAAACGGTAGAAATTGTCTGGAAATGTATACCTGACTGCGCTCAAATTGGTATTTTACATTCTGAAAAATTGATACTCTATTAGTGCCAGCGGCACCATTTCGCACTCGGGGAGAAAGGTTATTCAGTGCAAACTGCGCTCAAACCCCCATTTTGCATTCTACTTCTTTATTAAGCGCCTGACAAACGCACTGCGCTGTACATTTACATGTTATGCAATTTAAATCTTAACTACTAACAGAACAGACAGCCTGCAATACACGGCAGCCTACAAAGCATATCCGCCCTACGGGACTCGAACTCTGTACCTCTCGCTCTCCATGCCAGCGTGTTATCCAATGCGCTATCGGGCCCCCCACTAGAAGTAAAGCAAACTATGAAACTAGTTTACCAATATCTAAAGAAATTCAATAAATTTAATTAATTAACTAAAGAATGCTCCTAGGTCAATACTTAAAAGACTCCAGAATCAACACAAAAGGCCATAATACGTTTTTTTCCAAACTGTCACAGGGTAAACAGATATTTAACACACTTACTCCAGCATGAATTCTTCATCCCAGCATGGATCTGGTGCCTCCTTGACTTGAGTCCGACTGACCTTGACCTCATTCAAGGCCATGACACAGTATGGATGTGGAACGTAACGGACTGATAATTTTGGCGCATTGAATATCTTGAGATGAAGACTGCGCAGTTCAGTCAGGGTTGGATATGTCTGGACTTTTGGTGTACGCTTGCACTGTGTATTGGTACAGTACGGCTTCAAAGCCTGTATCCACTCCTACCAGTCACAAGAACAGGAGAGTTCTTCAAAACAACATTAACCAGTTTGATTAAATGAAACCTAAAAGATATGAGATACATAAATGGTCTGAAGGAGTTACATTTAGTTAGGACTAAAGGTAGGATAAGAATTTGTTTTTCCATTATCTCCAGTTTTCGTCTCTTTAAATGTAAGTTTAAAAAAAACACAAACTACTTTGTTAAGCAGTTTGGTCAACCTGGTTCCTCTCTCAGTTGGTTTGAATCTTATCTGCACCTCTGACATCAATCAATTCACATAAATCAACACACTTCTGCACCAACTTTTGTGGATTGCAATATACCTCAAGGGTCTGCACAGGGCCCATTCTTGTCCACATTACATACCACTCTGGTTCACTACCTACCCATAGCTCCCTTAACTCTCACTCTTATGTTGATGATGCCCAACTATTCCTTTTGTTTGGTAATTCCAAGTCTAATCCTGCTCTCCAACTACTTGCCTCTGTGTCTGCTGATGTTCTTCTGGATCCTTATAAAACTTAACTTCTTCATCTAGGGACAAGCCAACAACTCCACAAATTTGAATGGCTTAGGTCTGCTCTGTTGGGTGGCTAAAATGTTTACACACTGATTGTGCATGCAGATAGGCAGGGTGAGAATTGCCGGGGGGGGGGTTCAACCCCTCCCCCTAGTCTTTCTTTGACTCCCATAGTAAAGTCTACATTTCACACCCAAACTGCACATAAATCAATGTCTAACCCCCCCAGTTATTTTTTTTTTACAATTCCCATACTGCAGATAGGGTATGGTGTCTGATTCCACCATGTCATTTTCTAACCATATTCAGGAATTATGCAGATCAGCTCAAATTTCACATATAGAATATTCATCAAATGATATCTCTCTTGCCTCATACAGTCTTAATTCTAGTGGCTAATGTTTTGGCTTCCAGACTTGACTATTGTAACTCACTTTTCACTGGTATCAAACTCAAGACTCATCTTTTTCAACTTGCATATCTACTTCTGGTTTCTCTGATGTAATGGATTTCAACCTGGCTTTTCCAATGGATTATGATTTTTGATTGTGAATTCACCCTAAGTGACCATTGATGGTCTAAGTGACTGAAGTCTTGGACATTTTGACAACAGCACTATAGAAGTTATTAGATTAGATTAGATTAGATTAGATTAGACGAGAGTATTGTCAATAGACGAGACCAGGTTAACTGCTTCCTGACAAATATAGAGACGCATGAGTTCCAGGTCTTTGTTTGCAGTGCACTGCAAAGTCATTCATTTAAGTGAAAATGAGATGCAAACGGTTGAGTGAAAAAGTGGCAAAAAATTTCACACAGAGTGACTTGTCAGTGTGAGCCAAAGCACTCACTAAAATCTTTCAACCAATATTTGTCATAGGTTGATGCAACATCAAAGCTCAGCATGGCCGATATGGCACTACAGCCCCAAAAGTCCATTAGATTGCTACTACACTGTATGAATGCTACTAACCATACAACAACTTTCACTAGCCCTATAAACAGCCTTTACAGAGTCCTCAATGTCATCGTCTGACTCCAATTCCCTGAAAATCACATGAGTAGCATCACCTTCGCTGGCCATGGCGCTCAACAACTGTCGAGTAACTGTGAAAAATCTCAGACTTTCTGGTCTAATGTCTTTGCAAATTGCAACTGTCCGAGTTGCACATAAATCACCCATTGGGAACTTGAAGCCTTTTTACTGTCCTAACTAACAGTGCACTTGTTTGCAAAGGAAGACCCCTTAATGTCTGATATTGTCATCTTAAACATGTGGCACAGAGTTGGCAGAATCATGGAACGGAAGACGTACTTGTCTCCACCCAACAATTCTGTGGCATGCTGACTAGGGCGAAGAATTTTCCATTCAGCCTCAGTCAGAAGTGCGATCGTATGCTTGTGTTTTGGCTCTGCAAGAGTTGCTAGAACGGCTTCTTTGTTACTTGTCAACTGCTCAATCATCTGCAACTCTTGTACAGTTCAACTGCACTGTTATATGCCGCATTAAGACTTCATCTCTCTGATTGAGTTGATGTTGCTGACATTGTAACTCAGCATGTATTTTTCGGACGATAAGTCGCGGTTTTTTACATGAGCGTCGATGGTTGCGACTTGTATAACGGTGCGACGTATGTATTGAAATTTAAAATTTTGTTCGAAGCGGTAATTTTCGGCAATCAAATTTACTGAACGCGAAGTTGAGTATTGAAAATATTTCTTTGCTCATCATAGCTTCACGGGAACAGATAAATTCCGACAGCGTTATCAATTTCGGTAAACAAGGCTAAACTAGCAAGATTTGCTAATCATATAGATCTACAGCATATTTAATTTCTACTGGCTTTGATAGGTTAACATAAATAAAATTTATTCCCGCGGCAATCCCGCCTAATACGAACTTGATATAAGAAAATTAAAATCCACTCTAAGACTGTGATCAGGCGCAATTATTTATTCTTTCGTATTATTAGGCCTATTCATGCTGCCTTGTAAGCAGTTTGGTAATTATATGTTTGAAATGCAACACTTGTAGGCTACATAGAACCATACCGGGATGCAGCGTATATTATCGGACGCAATTGTTTACATTTCATTTAATTCATATTAATATTCATCCTTGTCTTGCAGGGCCTGGCTAATTATTTGTTCGAAGTATTATTTGAAGTACAACACTCGTACCTATAACCGTACGAAGCTGCATCTGTTCTCACCTTATCGGACGCATTTGTTTCCATTTCATTAGTTCATAAATTCGTATTATTATTGATGCTTGGACACAATTCAACTGCACACAATTAAAGTCCTATCCACGTAAGTATCGGATTGGACGACTTTGTCTCAAATCACTCGTTCATTATTAGGCCTATTTATTCATGCCTGCATGAAAGCACCTGGTTAATTATTCATTTGAAGTATCTGACACTTCTACATAAAATGCGATGTCTTGTTGGGTAAATGTGTTTACATATAAAATTGTTGAGCTATGGCTTATGCCGCATGAATTTCAACTTCAGCGCTATAAAGAATTAAGAATACTGGCGCGAACATGGCAAGGCCGATGGAACCACGTGGTTTTCGGAAACAACGCCGCCATCTTCGTAGCTTTGGGTCGGCCATAATTATTGCACTATATTCTGATCTGAATGCTGATCGGATTATGGCTTACTTTTGATGCGCCATCGGTTGATGCCTTGTGCATTTCGCCATCGGCGCAATAAAAGTTACTAATTAAGAATACTGGCGCGAATATGGCAAGGCCGATGGAACCACGTGGATTTTCTGAAACAACGCCGCCATCTTGGCAGCATTGGTTCGGCCATATTGAGATATATTCTGATCTGAATGCTGAAAGGATTGACTTTCTTGTTCCCTGCTGCAGGTCGAGAGCGCTGCTGATTTTTGATCGGCGCTATATAAATGTTCAATTACAATTACAATTAATTAATAATAATACGGCGGGGACATAGGCAGGCAGGTGGTAGCACGTGCGTTTTTGGGAAGCAACGCCGCCATCTTGGCGAGCTTTGTGTTGGCTATCTTTAAGGTACGGTGACACTTGCATTGCCTATTGCACTATCATTCTAACCTGAATGTTGAAAGGATTATGGCTTTGGTTTGATGCGCCATCTGTTGATGCCTTGTGCATTTCTATGATGGCGCTATAAAAGTTACTAATTAATAATCAGAATACAGGCGGAAACATCGGCAGATTGATTGTATCACGTGGGTTTTCTGAAGCGTCGGAAACTATATCCGCACGTATTTTTCCGCGGGCTTTAGAAAGGGCCAAATAATACCAGATGACCTAATAATAATTGTAGTCTGAACCGAATAGTTGTTTAGCTAACAGTGCCGGTATAATTTAATATAATATCTATGGATGTCGTTAACCTGGTTGATGTATAGAACATAGTACTTACCGTATTACGGTAAAATCACAAAAAATGAAGACCTTAATAATATTTCAACAGTACAAAACTACTGTCAAATCACAACAGACAACAAATGCTTAAATTCTTTTATTTTATTTAAGTGCACAAAAGTTAATTTCAACAAAACGTTAAATTTCGGCAAGTATTTGCTAACAATTCCCATATAATTACGGCCGTCGTTAGCAACGAGTCCTGGCCCGGGAATCTGTGAGTGGACGCGACTTATATACCAGAGCGACTTATGTATGGACTTTACAACAAAAATTCCATTATGACGTCACATCGACTTATAGTCCGGAAAATACGGTATTTGCTGGGCTGTGTTTAAAGTGACCCACTATTTTGAAAAAATATGGCAAATATGTAAAAGTCTGACAGCCTGACAGACACCACTGGACTGGCCTGATTAGTGGTCATAGACTACTAAATGAAATAGCGTCCGTAAGGTCAACAACACAAGAAAGGTCCCACATGTAAATAATAGGACATGTCAGACAAGTACAATAGACTCGGTAGGTAATTTTTTAGCAAGCATTTGCTAATAATGGCCGTATATTTACGGCCGCAGACAGCACACATGCTTATACGCGTTTGACTATAGATCTGCCATTTTTACGTCACTACGACTTATACAAAGGAGTGACATAGAGTCCAAAACATACGGTAGATGTGGCAAGCATAAAATAAATTGCCTCTCAAAAGACACAAAACTGCCCCATTGTCATCATTATTACTTTTGGCTATTGCTATCATTACAATTATTATGAAACTTTGTTAACACTTAAACGACAAGAGTGCACTAAAAGCGACTGGGAAACCAATGCAGCTCGTCATTAAAGTGTTAAGTGCACACGATCATGCTGCAGCCTAATCGAGAGACATGGCCCAGTGACAGTTCACTTAGATATTACAGTGCTTTAAAGCCAAAGAGAAGCTGTGGTTTTCAGACATATGCGGGAAAGTTAATTGCAATCCTAAGCTGCAACGCAACCAAAAGACTCAGAAGCCTAAGAGCAAATGTTATAGTGAGAGATACATGGAGCCTATGTGATAGCCAAAAGTAATAATGAGCATAAACAGGTCTTATAAGTAAGATAGTCCAAAATGCAGAGAGTGGAGATTGCTCTGCTTTTTACTTTCCAAAAACCACCTCAACATTTCCAAGTATCAGCTTTAATCAAGACTAACAGCATATGGAATCACCACCTCATAGTTAAACAATTCCAATAACTGCTAACGCATTTGTCTTTCACCCCTGAAATTTGGGCTAAAATCAGATGAGACTGAGAAGTAATGCAAACCACAAGAAAGGTTGTCCCATTTATCAACTGCTGCTGATTTGCTGTTTCAGCTGAGAGATTCTTCAATCCCAGGAAAATTACAATGTATGTCTCTTACCTGCACTTGGTCTGAATTGTCGGCACAAATGTAATATGCTGAAACCTGGTTATTCAATGCACGAAGAATGATTTGAAAACAGTTTGGTCTACAAAATTCAGACATCAAACTCATCAGTTTGGTGTTATGCTATGTGATATTTCCAATATTGTATTGTATTGTATTGTATCTATCAATTTGTATAGCGCCTCTCACAGTGCACACCAATCAGAGGCGCTCCCAGTGCGAAAGACCCAGAGAAAAGAAAGAAGTCTTGAGACAACGAAAAGATGCAGGTAAGTGAACAAATGTCACAATTTTTAGTTACTTTTATTGCTTTTTCCACATTTTTTCTGCACCCTCAGCCACGTTTTGAAATATCATTTGATTCTGCACTGAATTCAGCACACCTTTCAGGTGAATGTTTCAAAATTGATGACATTGCACTGTTTTCCACAGATACCTATGCTTGCCATTTTCACTTTAAAGTATCATATTAACTGCCTGAATTATAATAATAAGAATAATCAATTAAAATAATTAAAAGAAACTTCATTCATTTTTCTCTTTATCTGCCTGAACTTTTCCATTTGCTTGGTGAGTGCCTTCCTTCTGATTTACACAAGCTGCTCTGCTACAGTTCAATTTTAATGGCATCATTCTTTCATTTGGACATCTGTCACGGCCTACCCTCTCACACGTGGCAGGATAGCACTGTGATCTTCAACCCACGACACACGGAAGAGTTTTTCTATACTTTATTACCTACAGCTAAGCGACGTTAAGTGACTACGTTTAATACAGTCTAACTTCGGTATTACATAAGAGAAAAGAATAATGTTTCTGCAGCGTCTGATGCTCAACGTGTCTCTCGGCAATCGGCCAGGTGAAGTTAGCCTCGACTCCGTCGTAACAAGATGTTCTGTAGAGAGAGCCCCGTACCCTCCCGACCCAGCGTTTAAATACCGTTAGTCGTCCCTTTGGGTCGGGCGTGACGAATTCGCGTTGGCGTCCCTTCAAAGGCTTATCGATCCTTTGAAGGTGGGGCGAAAGTGATTCCCTGTGGCGGCGATGGTCGTCAGTCCGTCGACATATGTCCGCCAGATGGCGCCTGCCTCGTTAACGGAGGTCGGCGGTCGCCGCTTAATCAGGGCGAAGGGGTGCACGACGAATTGACCTCTTTCATCCGTATAGCGGTCGCTGCGTCGTTACCCCGAGTTTGACCGTTAGTTCGGGTCACAGAGTGCACTTGTGAATTCCATTGCTGCCCCGTTGAAGGTCGTCGCGTAGGCTGATGGAGCTGACCGCGACAACATCACAAACCATCTGGCCAGCCACATGGTTGCTTCAACTTCTCAGTCATGGCCTATTTCTCAGGCAGCAGAAAAGGCCAAAGTGTTTGTGATGCAGATAGCTACATAGAGCCCCTGGTCTCGTCCACACACACGGTCCCAGGGAAATCCTAGCCCCAGCTCACATAGGCCACCTGTCAGATGACACTTGCTCCACCCAACCTGGCTCACAAGGATTTTATTCAACCAAGCCCTTGTACAGTATTTCTATAATTTTGAGATCAATTTCAGACCCACCAGCCAATGAATGATAAAGAAATGGGTGAATACCTATTGGGCTTATACATCTGCAGACACTTAGTTTTCCATACTATCATGCCACAAATATCTTCCACACCTGTTAGTAGAGACAGAAGCAGAGTATGTAGCAAGCACTGTACCATTGGACTGTACCATAGAAGAGTGAGGATGGCAACATCTCTGCAGCAGTCCAAATCTGCTCTGCTCTATGATCGCCCTGTTCCGGATGACTCAGAGTACTGGAGGAACAGTGTTCCAAGCACCGTCCTTCTCAGCTGCCCACTGCTAAACTCACCCACTTTTCAGACAACATAAAGTGAAGTTCTGCTTGTCGTCTGCTCCTTTCCAGCTGGGTTAGACAATGGATGCTATACAATATGCTCCCAACATCTTCTAGATCTCTTAAAGTTGGCTCATCTTTCCAGTCACCTGACCTGCCTTAAAAATTTGCAATTTGCAATCATCCATGCCCAGTTTATCACCCAACTTTTTGGCGGTTGCTCGTTTACCCTGTCAGTGGGTCTCCACTCAAAAGAGTTGGCTACTGTTAGAATCTATTGACATCCGTATGTGCAAAATCATTTACCATCACCAGAAATGAAATCACTTTATTCCTCTGTAGCTCAGTGTTGCAAGGCTGCCATGCATGCACCCAGCATCTCTTCACAGATTTTCCACCATGCTCTGTGCTAGTAAAACTCAACTTCTCGAATGCATTCAATCGTCTAAATGAAACCATCCCAGAGATTTAGGCCTACTTCTAGTGCCATCTAGCATACAGCAAATATGATTTTTCAATCATGTCTCAAACTGACCCCCACAGAGATATCATGTTGGTCCTCTTTTCTTCTGCTTCTACATTCAGCCCCTTCTGACTCTGCTCCCCACTCTGCATTGGTTTTCCAGACAACCTCTCTCTAGGCAGTGATGTCCATTTAGTGGATGCTGATGGTGATGCCATCACTGAGGAGGTAAAGGTCACTCCATGTCAGCTCAACTATCAGCATCCACTAAATGGACATCACTGCCTAGAGAGAGCTTTTCCCCCACCTCACCATCTCATATTTTGATAATTTTTAGCCAGTATGTAGATTATCTGTATCATGAAAGAATGCAAAGTGTCAGATCTTAACAGCTAACTAACAACAGTTCCTGAGAAATTAGACTTCAGCAAAATTTGGGGTTGCCCGATTTTCAGCCCTAGGTCAAATTACACATTTTTTTCTTATTCTTGCCTGTCACTGTATTTTAGTAACTAATCCATGTACGAACATGTAATTTCCACTCAGCTTCACACTGTGGAACAGTTTCAGGAAATGTAAAATTCTTAGCTCTGTCTAACATTATTAGATATATGGCATATCAAATTTTTCACTTCGTTAATATTTTGGCTAAGGATATTAACCAGGTCCAAGTCGATCCTCCAGACAGACAGGACCTTGGATCATGGACTGACCCAGAGTCATTTTCCTACGCATTGGCCAAATCTGTTCATGGTGAGAGCCAAGTGCTATTCAGAGCAGAACAATTGGCAATCCACCACCATCCAATAATGCTTCACAGTTCTGCCAGATACATGATTTCAGGATTTGTGACCTTGTGGACCATTCCGCTCAAAGACATACACTACTATGACATGATCGCCCTGTTCCGGATGACTCACAGTACTGGAGGAACAGTGTTCCAAGCACCGTCCTTCTCAGGAGGCATCTCTGCCGACTGCTAAACTCACCCACTTTTCAGACAACATAAAGTGAAGTTCTGCTTGTCGTCTGCTCCTTTCCAGCTGGGTTAGACAATGGATGCTATACAATATGCTCCCAACATCATATCATCCCAACATTGTATTGCAGGCTGTCTGTTCTGTTAGTAGTTAAGATTTAAACTGCATAACATGTAAATGTACAGCGCAGTGCGTTTGTTAGGCGCTTAATAAAGAAAAGATTATTATTATTATTATTACTATTCAGATTCGCAGTCAATCATCATCTCTGTGGTTCAATGGTGTGTTCAGATCAATTTGTCAGACTCTCCGAATGCTGAAGAGACAATACTGAAAATCAGAGATAATTAAGGACAGGCTAAACTGGACAAAGGCAGTTTATAAGACTTACCAGGTAAGTCAGAACTGGATCGCTCTCTCAAGCATGGCAATCCATCAAAGCTGTGGTACTACAAATTTAAGCTGTTGCAACATGACAATGCCAGCAGCCAGGAGTCAACACAGCTGGCCACACTCTTTCAGGTTATAAGCATGCACATGTGAAAATATGGTATTAACTTAATGTTAGATTATTAGAGATTTTAATTACTAGCCTCACTCAATAATTCCACACAGTTCTTGCATCTTAATGCTTTCTCAACGAATGCAGTTGCTAACGACAAAAACGAACCCACCTGGCTATATTTATTACTCTATTTACATTGGTTAGCTAGAGGAAATATTATACATTCTAAAAAAACTTCCGTACATGATTTTTTCCAATAGTCTGGTAAAGTTAGAAATGTAACGTTTGCCGATGTTTTTGTAAACAATTATATGACACCATTTAATTTTTCATAGTCGCATCCCCTCTTTGGTAATTATGTAGTTAAATGTTTCTTTTATTCATCATCCATAAAAATAATTACGTTACTCAGCCTATGTTGTAAAGGGTGTCAAAACAAACTCTTTGATCAGGCAGAGGTTTTGGCATTGCACAAAACATTGGAAGACAGAAACAACAATGAGCGTTATATGTGACCCAAGGAATAAAAATGAGTCACATGGCGAAATTTTTAGAATATGAGTATTTTACATATATTTAAAGACCACATGTTTTGCTTTAAAATGACAAAACAATTGGTTTTACCTTACTTTTTGACAAAGTTACGAATGATTAAGTGTCCAATTTTTGGAAATTATTTTTAATTCATTTTAATCACGAAAACTAAAACAATACCTTTACAAAATCCTGAAAATACACATTAAAACAATGAATTTCATCAAATGTGAGATATCAGAAATGTAAAAAAACATATTTTTTACCCATTTTCATTAAATTCCTAAAATGAGCCAAAACTTACTCTCTTTATATTTTGCTGTTTTCCTAGCAATGTAATTTGCCGACATCAGACTCATTTTGATTCCCTGGGTCACATATTGACTACTGTAACGCATTGACTACTGTAACTCATTACTTATAGGCCTAACAAAACTCTGTCTGGCTACACTTCAATCAGTACTTAATGCAGCTGCTCACTTGCCCGCCTTCCTCGTTTCTCCCATATTTCGACTTTCATGACTGAAGACCTTCATTGGCTTCCTTTAACTGCTCGGATTCAGTTTAAAATTCTCTTTCTTACGTGTAAAATGTTTTTGGGTCAAGCTCCACCGCTACCTCTGTGATCTTATCAGACGGCCTATGTCAGCTACCTCTGGACGTCCTCTCCGCTCTTTACACCATCATGACCAGGGTTGGGTTAATGCCGGCAACAACCTATTGTTGCCGGGACAGTGGCAATAACCGGTTATTGCCGGTTATTGCCAGTTGTTGCCGGCCGGTTATTGCCAGTTGTTGCCCATTTTCTCCAAAGTAAGGGCAAGGCAAATGAAAATCATATTTCACTGCACAGACTGCATAGTTATAATAAATGTTTCTTGTGGGAAATTAAAACTACTGTAGTAAATCAGAAATGTAGTTAAAGCCAATTATATGAGATTAAGATAAAAAAAATTATGACCTACAGTTCAACTACTCCAAAATAAACTGCCATTTGCACTGCAGTCAGGTCACTGCAGTCAGGTCAACAGGGTCATTGCCTTTTCTATACACTTACCTGGTAGTAATTTATTAGTAGTGTATAGAAGCCAATGGTTTGGCAAAATTTCTAATTCATAATTACACAATTCGATACTGACTGTACTTAATATGTAAAACTTGTAAATGTCTTTTATTAGGAAGAAATTATATGGTTATTTAAATCAGGTGATTTTTATTTGGAAAAACTTGATTGATTTAAAGCATGATATATTTAAATCAATCAACTCTGTAAGAAGAAATAAAAAATGAAGCTAACTGTGAAGATTCCATATTTTATTACCACAATAATGAATAGTTTCTATTTTTGCCAAAAGGTTTTTGCCATTTTTGCCAAGAGGTTGTTGCCATTATTGCCAAGAGGTTGTTGCCATTATTGCCAAGAGGTTGTTGCCGGGACGGTTATTGCCATGGCAATAACCGGTTATAACCGGTTATTGCCATGGCAATAACCGGTTATAACCGGCAGTGGCAACAACTTGCCAACCCTGATATTCATGACCTACTAGTTCCTCGGTCTCGGACTGCCACAGCACAGCATCGTGCCAATGCCTCTGTTGGCCTTTTGCTATGGAATGACCTTCCTACTATAACTCGAGCTGTGATGTTATCTGGGGGCACTACTGTTTCTGCTCATTCTCTCAAGACTTTTCTTTTTTTGAGGGCCCTTCTCACTGGAAGCGCCTCTGATTATGTTGTACTGTGAGAGGAGCTTTATAAATCCATAAATAGAATAGAATATGTGCCAGTGTCATCATTGATTAGAATAAACACCAGCTAATTTAGGACAAAATTATTTTATTTATTAGCTCGTCACCAATTGCTACAAGTTTGCCTGATGAATGGGAGATACATTTAGCAGATTTTCATTACATTTTATTCTTTTCATAAATTTTTTCTGACTTTTACTTTTATTTTGCTAAGTAATTCATATATTTATCAACTTAGAGGTAAAGACATCAATTGAACAACTTTTTTAGACAGAATATTGTTGAGGAATTAAACACGAACAAACTGATATATGATATGTCTATACTGCTAAAGATTTTAAGAGTTTGCATTTGTATGAACTAATACTGATCAAATTCATCAAAAACAAAGCAGCTGTGAAAGAGTTAATGGGCAGTTATGTAGTCGTGATTGTCTTTCAAGAACGGATGTCTCACACTCTTTCCAATGTTGCCAGTAATCATAGTCTCTTTGAAGAGATCAGTGGATCACCAATCACTTCAAAGTCTTCGTCTTCTTTGATTATCACTGCTATGCTCGATGTTCTATGTGGACTAACTTTTATCTTGTCCATGATAAAGACTGCCTTCGGACCAAAATTCGAAACAAAATTCGATTTGAATAGCCAGCCATTGTGCTTTTTCAAACACAACAAAACTGCTCCTTCCTTTGATCATTACAGAGGTAGCCTAACCCATCACTTACGTATTAACCCTGTTCAATGATATGAAGTCCCCAACACCTTCACTCTCTTAGTTCTAAACAATATAATCATTCCCAATAGCTGATTATCAAAAACATATCTATAAAATCTTCATGGTTCAATAGTACAGTTCGAGTAATTATATATCTCGTACTTTCTATTGAATCACACTGGAGTTTACAAAGCTGTATTGTGATGCATCAATCCTGTTCAATGACTTCCAGACTACCACAAAATTCTTCTACAGTGATTACAGCCAAGCGTGAAAGTTCATCTACTCCATCAGTCAACACAACACAATCAGTCTCATTCCCGTTTCCACACCTTCAAATATCTGCACACTTCTTCAATGCTGCTAAAGGTTCAACTATTGACTTTTTCCCAGGACTACTATAAATATTATGTTTTACCTAAGATGCAGGTATGCAGATGCAAAATAATAAATTAAAGAAATAGACATCATCACTACACATCTAACTAATAACGGTCCTACAACATTTAGACGAATTTTAATGTAAGGAAATCCATTACAGATACCTCAATGTTAACAGAAATGAATGCACTGTTATATTAAATACAAATATCAGTATGTTCAAACTGCTACTCAAGAATCATTTTGTCAGAGTCAGTCACAAATATTACAATACATTACATATTACACAATTATTACAACTCACTTCAATGGGATGTAATAAACCTATAACACTTCAAAAAGTCAACCAACCAAACCAGCAGTACACAGGAACATAATTGAAGAAGTGGACAAAATAAATTGTGTTCAAAGTACTACAACAGATTGAAGGAAGGCTACATATGAAGCAGTGGTCTCCAGCTGGTGGCCTCCAGAAGGCACAAGTGCATTCCCTGTGATGGCAACTGTCTAAGGTCCTTCTGGCACAGTCAGTGTCATCAACTGAAGCTTTGTTGCTAAATAGTGGCAATATATACAGGCAGAAATAATAAAAACAACAACTAACTCACCGTCCAAATAAACTGTCATGAACTGGATACAAGGAACTATAATTTAGATCAATAAGGCCTTTTGGCTTAGATCTCTGGAAATGACAACATAAGCAAAACATTTTTAAGTATGACAATCAGTACAACAAATAAATAAATAGCAACTTACTGTTTAGTACAGATGCAGATTAGCCATGATTCTATAAATTTATTTACTTATTTACTTATTTGAAGCACTTATTAGATGCACAAAGTCAGTAAATCTGAATCTGAGGCCAAGATGTATGTTCACTAGGCCAAGACGGAGTCAAGTAAAGGTCAAAGTGAAATAGTGGGACTTGACAAGTGATTTAAAAGATGATAGCAAGTTAGCAAGTCATCCCTTTTGTTGTAGACAATTCCAAATACAAGGATCACAGCAGATTTTTCCCAGCAAATCTTGGTGAGTACAGCGATGAACATTTCAGAACATTAACATTAACACAATGGAGAAACGATACTAGGGTGTGTAGAGCATTAGTATGCTGGCTGATACTGTTGGACATTGATCAGAGAAGCTGCTGGCATAGAATACAAATGAAACTCAGCCGCAGTACAGTCTCAAGAGTGTCCAAAAAATACATTACAAGTGCACTGTAAATGTATGCACTAATTAAATTTTTGGGTGTTTCTTTTAAAATCTTGCATACCATTTTTCTCAAAAACCTTATGTGATACAAAAATTCTGAGAACATCAGCATGTCAAATTCTATAGAAAACAGCTGAAGTTTCTTTGGAAACAAAGAAAGTTAAAATTTGTTGTCCAGTCTAATCAGCCGCACAGAACTGTGGCTGAGATGGAAAGCACGTAACAGCAGAGTGGCTGAGGACATGAGCGAGTGCACCCCAGAGCCAACATAGAGGTTCCCTTTTTCTTGCTCTATCAAGGCTCCCAAAATTATGTCTTCTTAGCCCAAAACTCACGCTGCATGTCCTGAAGATGCATAAGATGCATACGTTCAGACGTAATGCATGTTGTGGTCAAGCCACGGCTGTAGCGGCCTACGGTGATTCCGTTGTTGATGAAGTGGGAGGAGGGCATCGATGAGGGGCAAGCTGCCATTGTATTACTGATCTGCGGATGAAGATAGCCTTCCCCAATCTGCTGGGCACTCCTTTTCCTGGTTGATTTTGTTGCATAGCATGTGCGACATGCTATGCACCGAGCATACATCTTTCCACCGTGCATACATCTTCAGCTTGTATCATTTCTTCCATAATATTATCCTCTTCTGGTGCCTCCCTCACTCTCACGCTTCCTATTGCTGCCTCCACCTCCTCTCTGAGTATGTCCTCCACGTATTCCTGACTATTACTGGACCACATAAGTTTACCTAGAGATACACGGCTTAGAAATTCTCATGCCATACAAAAGTTGGATTTAATTTTGAAGTCTTTCCACCCTAAATTGTAATGCCACTTCTTTGCCCTCTGCCCCTTCAAAATAACACTGGACATAAAGCATCAACCAGATTATGGAGTGTTGAAGAAAGCAAAGATGCATTTAAAAATGATAGTTTACATACCAAACCAGCAACGACATACAGCTAACTTTAGTTTTTACCGTGACTGAGCAATAACTAAGATAATAACACCAGCAGAATGTACAATGACAATATTCATTCATTCGTTCATTCATTCATTACGAAAATTTATATAGCACCCTTTAAAGATTTCTACTCAGAGGTGCTGTCAGTGCTAATCTAAATGATGTTAAAGTCAATATGATCAAACAGTCAATCAAATACGAACACAGCTCTAAAAACAGATTACTATAGAAGAGTCGCCAATGGCAGGGTCCTGCACACACAGACAGCCCAGTCAATGGATACTGATCCAAAGATGATGGTTGGCACGTTATTGAAAGTTTCTGGTTCCCGTAGCATCAAAGAAGAGGAGCGATGACAGGCAACGATGGTGACAACACACGCACATCGACAGCATGGCAGTTCCTTGCAGATGGCATCCCTCTGGCACTGGATCTGCAGAGGACGACATTCTTAGCAACCAGCAAATGGTCAAATAGTGTAACCGATGTAGAACAGTGGTATAGGATCCTGAGTGGCCGAGTGGGTTGGTGCCCGCTCTCCGCGCCGGCGCCCCGGGTTCGCTTCCCGGTCGGGTCGGATTATCAGAGATTAATTTCTCGGATCTTTACTGCGGGTGGCTCGGTCACATTATAAACGTGGAGTACAATACAACACACAATACAACACATCACAATACAACTGGGGCGCGGTGGTGTAGGGGGTATGTTCGGTGCCTTGCAGCTGGAGGGTTGCGGTTTCGGATCCACCCCAAAGTCGCCGCGTAGGGACCCTGGGCAAGTCCTTCACTGCAATTGCTCATGCGCTTGGGCGTGAAACTCCGATTCAGCGTTCGCGCAGTACTCGAGCGCCTCTGAATGGGAAATCTGGTTGGGGCGCTATAACAAGTGTTCAAATACAATATACAATACAATACAATATCATAACTGAAGACTTTTTAGGCCTTTGTTGTTCAGGTAACAACAAAGGCCTAAAAATATGAAAGAACACTTAAGTCATACTATCACTTCCACACTTTAACACTCCCTTCGGTTGTTTCTGAGAGAGTATGTGTTTACCCTTAGGTGACAAAATGGGAAGAAAATCCCAAATGTATCCGGCAGTAGTCGGATTATTGGCTTAAAATATCTTGTATTGTATTGTATTTTCATTTATTCAAAACTAGCTGTCATAACGCAGCCAGCGACAAAAGTGTGTAACTTATGGTTATAATAAAGGAGAATTAGACTAATTATAGATATGGAAAGTGTTTATATCCATACTGGATAACGTATTGTTAACATCAATATGTTATACATTATATGGAGGGTAAGACCAAACAGGGCAGCTAGTAAGTGTTTTTGTGCAGCACGCTCAGTAGAAAGTTCTTGCTGTCCTTTGCCATAAGGACGAAAGGGTGGGGCCTAGGTCGGAGGTGATATCGACTTTCCGGTTGCTCCTGGCACATTTGATGTAAGACTTGCTTAGGATCTGGTGGGAAAAGGTTCAGTTCAACTGAAAATGTTGCCTGTGCTTCAGTCGGCACAGTAAAGTTTTCAGCACCTATTGATCAGTCTTTTTTCTTATACTTACATAGCAGCAATCAAAGCTAAGCAATTGAGTCTTAACTCTTTTGAGGCCAAATAATTAATTTTAAAATTTGGGCTGTAGGCTGAATATATATATATGTTAAAAGTCCTTTTCCTCCCCAAAAGACATGAAAACTATATTTCTCTTATGTACATCTCATGTACATCTAACCATTGTTTGACAATGTATGCACACTGGCATACATGACATCATTCCAGGCAATTAATCGCATGCATCAGTAAGTCATGCTGTTTAGAAAAGTTTGTGCACTGGTGACTCTGTTTTTCAGCCTGTTGCTACAGATCACACTAGGGAATGCAAACCCGGGTTACCCGAACCCGGGTAACCCGGGTTACCCGGCTTTTTTCCAAACCCGAAACCCGGGTTTGAACGCGATTGAAACCCGGGTTCGACGGGTTTGAAAATCGTAACTTTCACCGTCCTTCACGGTGTGAAACTCACAAATGCAGAGTAATGGAAATATAACGATAATAGTGATTGATAACGGGTTTACGTAATACAACTTCTAACTGCTTATTTATCGGCTCATTCCATATCTTTATTGGTGACTTCGTATGAGAGTGGCTTCCCATTTCACACGACCAGTGACTAATGTGAGTGTTTTGACACGTCGGCGTCGTAGCTTCGAATTCGTAAATAATAGCAGTAAACTGTTTTTGTTTGAATTTAGTGATTTCAGACAGACATCCAAACATTGTCTAAATCGGCAAATATAAGAGTGGTGTTTGGGATCATTTCGTTCACGATTCTGAGGGTCAGATGGCTCAATGTCAGTTAGGCTATGTAACTCGCAGCAAAAATTGCCAGCGGTGCAACAAGAAATATGCATAGGCTATTCAGCTCGGGTCCAAGCATAAGATAAACCTACTGAAACACAAGGACGTTGGTGACCCTTGTCGTTCTGACGAAGCCAATGACGGTAGGCCTCTTAGTCCAAGCACAATCACAGGCAGCGATATGTCTCCAAAGCAGCATCTACTTTAGTAAGTTCTGGCGCTGCCAAATTGGGTTGCAGAGTAACGATGACTAAATTATCTTCTGAAAGCAAATGGGCAGGCACTGGAATGGCCTAAAGCTGATATGTAGACGATTAAGCTGTCAGTTGACAATTATTTTTATAGGCCTATGCAATGTTTCTTTCAGACAGAACGCTCCGGAACGGCATTCCGTGAATTTTTTCAAGCTGCTACAAATTATTTTATTTACTTACATTTTTAATAAAATATTATTTAGTTAATTTAATTTAATTTCAGCGTTTTCAGTGTTTATTGGTATTCAAGATGCTATAAAATTAGAGGCTCAGGTTTAGGCCTTCGGAACTCTTGCAATGTGTTCCATAACTGTTCTGGAATTGTTCAGTTCTGGAACATTTTTTATTGAAAAACAGTGCTTATATAAAAAAATATCGCGATTATCCTAAAGTTTTCTTTTTATGCAAAATTTTTGAATGTTGGAGAACGTTGGACTTGTAGCTGCATACGACGACATTGTTCTTACGCAAGAAATAGTGCAGTAATAATATTTATTATGTAAAATTTGTTAACCCGTCCAAACCCGGGTTACCCGGGTTTTCACGGCGGTCAAACCCGAAACCCGGGTTTCGAAAAAAGACCCCGGGTTTGCATTCCCTAGATCACACAGACTGGCTTGTATTTCACATCCTCTTATTTAGCAGGAAAATATGTTCAGTTGAACTGCCAAGAGACAAGTGACTTTTTTACATCCTGCCACAATAATTTTACCAGCACGCACTAACACGGGATCATCTCTATGGCTTAGTTCAGGTCATCGTGTTTTGGTTGCAGTAGGTCCAACCCATGTCATTGCATGTGCAGTGCTGTCATCTAGAGTATGAAACCATACAATATTCGTCTGATGACTTCTGTTGGCATTTATCAATGATTGCAGCCCTCCACTCCTAGATGTGTTGACTTTTGTCCACAACTGACCTCTGCCCTCAATGTCGACGTTTGTCATCAACAGCCTCGAAAGTGTTAAAGAAATGGTCAAAGTGCCTGAATACACTCCACATTACGAGTCAACAAATCAACAACAGCTGATGGACATAAAGAAAATGTTCAGCGTACATTTCCAATTTACCATTAAAAGCATTTCATTAGGTCAGTTAGCTATTCAAGTGTGTAGCGCTTTTGAGAGCTACTGTGCTTTGATACATTCAAATATACATACATCACATTTGCTAAAGATTATTAAACACTTAATAGTTCTAAATCATATTTCCAACACATCTGCTATTTACTATAAACATTAAACAATAATTCTGAATCACATTTTCAGAGACTTTCTCTGTAAACCACTGTCAGTTACAAGCCTATTCATACCTCATGAAAGTTAACAACATTGCAGCCAAATGTTGACAGCGATTTCAGCCACCATCATTCAAGATAGCAAAGCCACCCATAATTTTGCAAGACTTAGAAAGAAAAAAAATGTCCCTATCCTGTGGGGTGGTACACTTGGAAAATATAGAGACCAATCATTTCTTTCCTCAAAAACTAGACAAATGGTTTGAAATTATAACAAAGTAAAAGCAACACTCTACAGTTTGTGTTCATTATAAAATTTCATGCAGATATTTCAAGGAAATTTTTTTTATCCTTTTTCACATAAAAATTGCTGGGCTTGGGAATTACTGACTCCAAAATGTTAGAGCTTTATTCTTTATTTGTTGATAACCGTTAACACGTTAAATTATCACATTACCATACAATACCATGTGGTAAGGTAAACCTATAGTACAAATATAAATCAACATAATTTGTTACCTTCTGGTTGTCAAAATAATACAGTTGTTGCTCAGTACCATTCAGCACAAAATACATATACTTCCATTTCTTTGTACGTTGGCCTGTTAAACATCAGATCAAATATATGGCAAGACAATCTAGTTCAGTTTATCTTCTTTCTTTTTCACAACTTGCTGTGAAGTCTGCATAACTACAAAATTCAACTCTCATATTTTTCCTGTATCTGATTCTTAACCATGACTGCTGGTCATATGGTGCTAATGTTTCCATCAGCTGCACCACTGTGTTGACATTAACATTCCTTCATTCTCTCCTTCATTTGTGTGCAGTATTGGTCAAGCAAGTTGGGAAACTGTCTGTATCTTAAAAGTGAAATAGTTTACTTGTGAACAGAAAAGAATCAAAAGTCTTAAGAGTCAAGAACTGATATGTATGCATATATGCACATTAAATACAAGTGTACGTATCAAATAGAAGGCTTGTTTAACATTTTCATGGGAACTTACGAAAAACGATCCTGACTCTCCAATCACTGCTTCTTGTGATATATAAATTTTCTGTTGCTTTAGCTATCACATTTACTTGTGTAGACACTAGACATGGGCCAGTGTATAAGTCAACCCAAAGCAGTTTGATCTTGGACAAATAAGAAATGTAAACTGTGCATAAATTATGTGTGCTTTTTATATGTGTTTAAATAGACATCTACACACGGATATAGCACATTCAAGCAATACAATACAACTGAAATTACTAGCATCTCCTTATGAATTTCAGAAGTGCACAATGAAGCTTTGCAACGTGAAATATTAAGAACCATAAACAGACTGAAAGAGAATGTCATGAGTGTAGAGGAGTGAAAGATAGTCTCAGTAAGAGAGTCACATGCATCAGCAGGTACAGAGTTCTAGAAGCAAGGACCAGCAACTGTGAACGAGCACCAGCCACAGAGATACGCAACACAGGAACAACAAACTTTCCAGACGATGCTGATCAAAGAGACGATTGCCCTCTAACTGAGCTACAGGGTATATAACCACGGATGATACATACGATCAGTGATGCGCACTAAACTAATTTTTTTTAAACTTTATTTTTCAACTAAAATAAAATAGTTTAACTAAAGTTAGCAACTGATGTTGTTTTCTTTAATGTTTTCTTTTACTTTGAGAAATTTTAAAATATTATAATATAACCCTCAAACATGTTATAACACATAATTTTTATCTTCACTACAACGCAATGATTTATCTATGTATTATTTATTTGCTGCATCTCCCGAATACTGTCTTTTGTGCTACAGTTCAGGACTGTATTTCAGTTAATATTATCGCCAAATTCAACTTTTGAATGATATTTATCAAAAGGTTATTGGTCCTAGTTCCAATGCACAAAGAAACTGCATGCTTTACACCAGTATACAGTTTACAGTTCTTGTCCTTGGTTTCTGGATTTATTGACTTGGCCACCTTTTACTTCTCTGGGCATCTGTTGTTAGAAGCTGTGCCTTCTGGATACCCAGTTAAATGTGCTGGGACATTGAGTTCATTTCAAATATAGCCTTACCAGTCTTGCCATATTACCAGACCTCCGACTTTTGTATTTGGCGGTAGGCTCCAACTAAGTCATGGAACAACTAGTCAACAAACATATGGCACAAACCTCTGCGACTGTAAAAGGAAACCATTACCAGTAATGCTAGACACTGTAAACAAGGAAGAAATTCATTGTTTTCGCTCTCTATCATCACTCGTAATAGTTTCATTATGTTTGTAGATTGTATGTTTACTACTTTACATTTTGATATTATAAACAGTGGTATAGAAGTAGAAAAAGCGAAAACATACAAATGAACTATTAGTTACTTTCGCTCTTGTTCATACAGCCCATAGATATCAATGGACAGAGGTGCTCACAGCCACAACAATGATATATATATACCTGCATTGAAATGTAAAGGTGTGAGCCAAGTGAGCACTAATTAAGCATAGGCGGCTTTGTTGGTAGATGGTGAGGCCGGTTTTTGGCTTTCTCCATATAATATCCGCATGCTCGCTCTGTCACTAGACAGCGTCGGGCTTTCTCGATCATGGATCCTTCTCTTTGGAATAGCCTCCATTCTGACCTGCGTTCTCTTCGCGAGACCTCTCTGGCTCCTTTTCTAAACTATTAAAGACTTTCCTTTTTGACCGGGCCTGGGTTGCGAGCGCCTCTGAGTAGTTATCTTGAATGGATGTATATAAATTTCATAGATAAATAGATAGATAGAATATCCCCCGAACTTTTTTGGCCTCAGGTTCAAAGGGCTAAGGTCTGATATCTAAATATGAAAATCAAATAGAGAGAGAGAGGAACTACTCACTCTTTTTGTTCAGAAACCCTTTTATCACAACATGGTCCTTTCGATTGAGGAAGAAATTAGAACCACTCGACTGTCGCATCGTCGCATAAATATCACGGCCTGCCAGGCTTTGATTGGTTGCATCACTGGATTGCACGGCTCGAGGCTAAGGAAAAAGAACGACTGAGAAGTAAGATCTGCCAAATTGTAAACAATCACACATGTTATCAAGATGGCCATCATCAGCTGCACGCTTTTCCGAATTGGCCAATTGCAAGCACTCTGCAGGAGACTGGTCAGAGGACAATGACAGCTGTAGTGCTACCAGCCTCTTAAACACATACAATATAGTTACATGTAATAAGGGTGACCCTAATTAAGCGGGGCTTGTGCCCCTTTTCGGTCTGCCGTGTTCCCTAGCCAATGCACCAATATGTAATAGTCAAGTTATAATTGTTATATGCATTGTGCTTCTGGGAAATAAAAGTTTGTCAGTTGTCAGTTACTGCCATTACTAAGAAAGTGTGCTGGCTAAAGCAATAGCATCAGGGCTCTTGAGAGATCAGTTTTGCTCAAGAAACAGAATAGGAATAATTGACCAAAGTATAAGTCACCAAAATATCAAATGCAGAAACTACCTGAATTCATACAAGTCTAATTGGGTCTTTACTGTAATAGTAATCACAATTTATATAGCACCACTTCAGAGAAACTCCTCAGAGGTGCTCAACTTGGGATTTACAACAACACTGAACAGACAACCTCAAACAGTACATAAATTATTATTTAGTAGATCAATTGAAGACTTCAACTGTCTAACAGTGCCGATCTTAGAAGATATCTCAGGTGTTTTAACAAAGCTATTTGGACACTTATTATAGCTTCTTTATTAAATAACTTTAATGTTAGCAAAATAGCATTCATTAGTCTGCAAATGCAGTTCCACTTACTCGGAGGACTGGTGTTCCTAAGATGTGACCTTCTACAATCTGCTCTGTTTTGTATCGTTCAATAATCTCAGCTATGCTGAAAGCAAGCAAACTGCCAACAATTACTACATTTGGTACAATTGCACTCAGCTTCCAGTGAAAACCTATTCCTGATGAAACAATGCACAAGAATCTTCTTATAGCCTGACTCATAATAAGTTCTAGTGTTGTTTCAGTTTACCTCAAGTTTTAGTTTAAGTTATTACGAGTTTCACATGCTATGTGTTTTAGTTATTATTAGTTTTAGTTATCTTGCCAAGTTTTAGTTTTGATTTTAGTTAATAGAAACTGAAACTTCCTCGTTATAGTTTCAGTTTCTTTGGTTTTAGTTCTAGTTCTCGTTTCAGTTATTCGTTCACTGATACTTAGCCATTAGCAATTGACATCAAATTACTGCAGATAGTCTACAGCAACTATTATTCTTACAGTATGGCAACATGCCATGTATCAAACATGATATATGTCCTATCAATGATTAATGTAGTAAACATTTCTTGTTGAGCTTTATGAAGACTTTATAGAATTCCAAAGATCGGAAGATTACCGAACGAACTGCCGAACAATCCGCCTCTATGTCCAAAGACATTGAATATCTTAGAATGCTAGGTTTTCATTGTGTGTTTTCGTTTACCGGTAGGTTTTCATTACATGTTTTCATTATTATTAGTTTACTAGATGTTTGCCCGTCCTAAGACGGTTAAAAACAATTTGAAAATGTCATGAGATGAGTCTTCTCATGCTATGATTGACATAAGTCTTCTTCCTCTCCCTCCCTCCCTGCCAGTACTTCTCTGCCGTCCGTCCCGGCCGTCCGTACCTCCTTCCCCTCCTTCAACGTCCGTCCCTCTCTCCCCCATGTCTCTCGCGGCGATCGTGCGTGTCTTCTCCCTCCTTCCCTCCCTCCATCCGTCCGTCCGTCCCTAATAAGTCTTCTCCTCTCCCTTCTCCTCCCTCCATCCCCTCCTCCCTTCCTCCGGCGATCGTGTGTGTGTCTTCTCCCTCCCTCCATCCCTCCCCTCTTCCTCCCTCCTCCCTCCCTCCATCCCTCCATCCATCCATCCATCCATCCATCCATCCATCCATCCATCCATCCATCCATCCGATCATAAGTCTTCTCCCTCCCTCCTCTCCCTCCATCCCTCCTCCCTCCATCCCTCCTCCCCCTCCCTTCCTGCCTCCCTCCGGCGATCGTGCGTCCGTCCGTCCATTCCTCCCCTCCCTCCCCCGTCTTTCTCTCGTGCGTGTCTCCTCCCTCCCTCCGTCCGTCCGTCCGTCCGTCCGTCCGCCCGTCACTCCCTCCCGATCGTGCTTGGCAGACCCGCCCCTTCCCCTCTCCATTCCCTTATAGAAATGTATAAGGACCCACATGTCGTGTTGCATAATCTAGCGTTGCTATGACGTCTATAGGCCTATTTGGTTATTGCGATGACGTGCAGTGACGTAAACCATATTGTCGAAAACAGCGTTACACCACGTTCAGATGCACGCACGCACACAGAGAGATTTCTGTTTCATTATATTATTAATACTGTTTTAGTTTCAGTTACCGTTTTTGTCCGGTTTGACAAGTTTCAGTTTTTATTTCGTTATCGTTTTTTCTTTAGTTTTTGTTTTAGTTTCAGTTAACTATAACCTTCAGTTTTCATTAACAAATGTTTTCCTTTTAGTTTGCGTTAACAAAAACAACACTAATTAAAACACAAATTCTGATATACTGTGGGCGGCAATACCTAATTTAGCTCAAGAATAGAACCTCGTTATACTGTGGAATTTGACATGGAAGCAAGGACAGGTAGGCTACAATACAATCTGCATAATAAGCACATTACAGACAGCGTTCACCTTCACAACTATATCTTTAAAGATAAATGTAGTCCACTTAAACTTACTTGCATCTTCTCAAAAACCAATCTCATTAGCACTCTATAGGATTTAAAGAAATAACAAATCTGAAAAGGTTTTATTAACAGTGTACCTACAAAACACAAATGACAGTGGAAGCTTTACTATGCTCTGAAAATTCTCATTTTTTACATGGACAAAACAAGAATCCATTACCATGAGCACAGAAGAGTTTAATTCAACTACTGTACTACAGTGACAGGAAGGCACAGCCTTTAATTTAAAGCAACCGAAAGACCTGTCAAAATATCGTCCTCCCATGTAGTACTGTCTTCCTGTCTTCTGTATTTTGAATCTCTGGATCTGTTTGTTGCAGTAGAAGAAGATGGAATAGTCACCGTCCGTCGTGTCGCTTGGCCGTACCAACCAACTGCCTGGTCCAGCTGCAAAACAAACAACAGATGATGATGATCAATGAAAGAAATGAAATAATACAGCTGAACACAGACTAGAAGAATGAAGTAGTGGAACGGATCATTTTACCCAGTTATTTATTTTCCTGTTTCATTGGTACAGCTGTCTAACAACTAAACATCACTCGAATAAGTAACTAAGTAAGTAAGTAGCCTTTTACTAATGCAAAGCAAACACATTTTACAAAATAGACAGTGCTGCTGTGCTAAGCAATCATCTGCCAAGGACTTGGTCTCAGTGCTTCCACAGCAATTGCCTCAGTGGAGCCTTCAACCCAGACAATGAACAGCACAGACACCAGCCATTGCAACACACAAATACATCCAAGTCTAATTGTCTGAAGCAGTAATTCTCACAAGTAAAAGTAGCAATGCTGAATGTTCAAGTGTCTAACAACTGAAAGTCTATACATGTATAACAACTGTATGACAAAATTAAGCTTCTAATTACAGAACACAATAAGGAAATGATTCATTAATTGTGTCTCAATGACCTAGCTCTGTAAATGTCTTCCACAACCACTAATCACAGGCTTTAACACAGATGGCACAAATCACACAGTTACTATTACAACTATTAATAACAGATATTAAAGAAGCGATCAACTTCTGTCCCGCTGCACAGGTTCACTTGACCTATTCCAGCTAACAAGTCATTTGAGGTCTTGGCTGATTCTCTCACTTTTTCCAACAGCATATATTACATGTTCATTGCCCACAATCACACCTTTTCACCGAGTTCTGAGTGAATTTCAGTTACAATTGGAATATTTTACTTCCTCCCTATCTGAAAAGCTAATTATGAGCACACCATTCTACCTTTGACTTACTTTTTTGTACATTTCAGTCACTTTTCAAATACATGACTTCACCCCTTTCTGAATTGATTATTATGGCTGACTTTAATATTCATGAAGCTAGTCATTGCTGTTCCACATTTCTAGATGTGTTGGAAGGTTTTGACATGAACAACACATTACTCGTTCCAGGATATCTTCTGATTCAAAATCGCTTTGTTCTCTTATTTCTGTTGAGTCAAGTGTTTCAGATCATATTGCCATCTTTTCAACAGCACGGTTCTCATTTAAACCACCTCCAAATTACCAAACTATTAAATGTTGGCTTTCTCATAAAATTTATTTAAATGAATTAAAGCACAATATTCTGGCATCTTCTGTAAGGTTACCTATAGTACAAAAAGCTGGATGACATGGCTGTGCAGTTTAAGTGTACTTTAACTGGGTTTTTAATAGGCAAACCACTTTTAGAACAAAGAAAGTTGTTGAGCACATGATGCTCCTTAGTTTACTGTTATTTCTAAAGCTAGGCACACAGAAGTCAGTTCATAATAGATTTAAACAACAATGAAAATGCGCAAAAAACTCATTTCATCAGCCAAAATTCTGCACATTTAACAAATATAATCTTTGAGACTATTATGGGTGGTTTAAAAAAACTTATAACATTGTGAAATGTTAAGCATAGCCTCTACTTGGCTACTCAAGAACTTGCCAACAATTCCTGACTTTCTTTGCAGATAAGGCTTCTGGAATTACATTGAAATTCGCTGGTACCTACATCTACCCCTGATAAGTTTTGCCATCCTTATTCTTCAGCCTCTTTCTTAAGCTACCTTCAGCCAGCAACACTTGCAAGGGTTTGTAACTTACCAAATAAATGTTCTCTTCTCAACACTACTACTACCGGTACATCTCTTCTGACAGTGTGCTTTGATGTCCTAAATTATCACTGGATAGTTTCTGTCCACCTCTGCTAACAGCTCACCCTCTACTGAAGGAACTATTGCTCGACCGTGGCAACATCTCTCAGACCAAAGAGTTAGAGTTGCAGTAGTCAAGTCTTGGAACAGTCTTATTCTAGTCAAAATAAGGCTGCATATCAGTGTCATCAGCATTTGAAAAGCTCATTCACCAAGAACAGTTCCACATTTAGGAATGACCAGAGAAAGGCAATCAGATGACTTGTGGAATAGCGATAACTCTGAGGAACAGACTCATTTTAAATAAGGGCTGTGGTTGGCTACAGTTCAATGCTTTTATAAACCATCAGCCACAGTTTCAATTTTGCTGTACTTTGCAGAACAGGAAGTCAGTGCAATGATTTAAAGGGTTTTATGCTAATTCAGTCTAATCTAACGACTCTTATAGCACTGTTACCATAATGTCCAAGACATCAGTCAATGGTCACTAAGTTTGAAATCACAATCAAAATTCATAATCCATTGGAAAATCCAAGTCAAAATCCAACAGATCTGACCACAAGCCAGGATACGGTGGGTATGCAAGTTGAAAGAGATGAGTTTTAACCCAATAATAACAACAAGTGTGTACTGAGCAGAATCAACAGATACAGGGAGAGTGTTACAAAATCTAGGTCCAGCAACAGAAATTGTCCGTTCATCAAGAACGGTTAGGTCCAGGCCTGGGTAAGACAAGAGAAAGATGATCGGATGACCTCATGTGTTAATGAGGTCATCTGATATGAAGAATCAAGAATGACTTGAATTACTGCAGTTGTCCAGCATTTAATGTTCTGTATGCTCTGAGCCCCAACTGAAAACAAATCTTTTGCTGAACAGGAAGCCAATGCAAAAATGTAAGATCAGAGTTATGGTTTTGTGATTTTACAATTCTACAAATGAAACCCTTTAATAGGTAAGGATCTTTGAAGTACAACACATCAGATGCTGACATTTCCAAATTGGTCGACTGAATCTGCAACTCATTGTAGCAACTGAGTTGCTTCTGACCTTTTGCCAGTTTATCTGCAGCATCTTGCTTCGTTATGTCTCCATGGAACCAATCGCTTGCTTCAACAGGATCAACATTTCCATTCTGTCACACAAAACAAACATAGACTCAGAACCTGCTGCAAGAATAACCTATGAATAGGCACCATATAACTAGGCATTTGCATACAGACATATCTGCCTTAGTCTATCCACTTCTCAAGAAACCCTGCCTGCCTTGTAATTTGTTTTGCATTTTTGGGATCAACAGAGGGTAAAGAAGTAGCATTGCTCTTTGGTAAAGACTTCAATATTATCTCGAACAATTTGCATTGATGATAGATCTAAAGTCAGGCATCTCCAGAGACAGTTAAGTTATCCAGTCGCTATTGCTGTAACATTCTTACAATACATTAAAGTAGAAGTTCTACGTCATAAATCCACATACTACTGCTTTGCATGTACTTGGTCTAGGGTTAATTGCTATTAGTAAAGTTCTTCTATCGTTATATGTCTAATGCACCATCAACCTATGGTGCATCAGAAGACAAAAGCAGAAGTCTATAGGCTAATCAGCAGATCTAATTAAGAGACCCTTTTCTGGACAAGGAAGTATAAAAGCACCCCACCCTATAGCACAGTTAGCCATGCATGATCAAGTAGTACTCTGTTTAAGTTCAGAGGTCTACAAAGGGGATGGAAGAAGGTACCGTGGTAATGTCAAATTGGACCAAAGAGTAGGCAGGGTCCATAGTAAATGATTTTTTGCAGACGTTCTTTATGGACGACCCCAAATTTTACAACTTTTAACCCATACAGTACACTTGCAGATGCTTCAACCCTTACTACAATGATTTCATCTTTTATGTTTGCAGGGTGGTTAGAGGCACAACAAGATTTAAAGTGCCTGCATTCTAGAGCAGTATTTGCTTCTATAAGGGGTGAGCAAGGATCAGATTTCAATGCAATGTCTTGTGAACTATGTGACAGAGTTAAAACTGGATTCCTTTTATAATGGCCAACCACTGTAATGAATGCAATGACATGTAAGACATACTGATATTTAATGGTCTCTGTGACGACTCCAGCAAGAAAGTTTTGAACCATTTGTAGCAGCTGTAAATCTCTCTTAGAAATATCAACAAGATGTGAGTTATAACAGTCAAACTGACTGAAAACCATTAACTAGTGAAACAACAACAGTTTGAAGCATGTGAGATCTCATTCCAGATGAACATCACTTACGTGAAACTGAAAAGAGCTCCAAATGGCTTGAAGCCTTGAACAGGGTCAGTAAAGAAATGGTAGAGTAAAAAATTTACATCTAAACTCTTTGCACATTCCCTATGATCAATGAGTAATTTGCTTAATTGCATATGTAACCCAATCAAATTTACAGACTTGTTCACTTGTGTTTTGCAGAAGGTATTCAGTCTTAGAAGGATTCAGGAGAAGCTTGTTACTGGCCATCCAAGACTGAAATCGCCAAAAACAGAAGCAAGTAGTTAGAGAGCTGAGTTAGACACGGAGCTATCGGATGAAAGTAATATTGTTAGCATGCAAAATGGTATCCACGACAGCTTTCATTAAGTAGTGAACTGAGTAGAGTGGTATATAAAGTGAACAAGAGTGGGCCATTTAAGAACCTTGTGAAACCATACAGTTCAAGAGAGTTGCGACCAAAACGAGTGACTGATATCGACTGAGCACAGGCAAGAAAAGCTGACAGCAGGATCAAGATGGATTTCAACTTACAAAAAGGATAGATAAACCTTGTTCTGACAGTATAAAATCTCCACAAATGCCACATGTTCATAAAAACTCTCTCGCAGCAATGTTGTTTTTACTGAATTTTATCATTTTTAGTTCATATAACATCACTTAATACTTTTTTAAATATAGACATCTAAGACATGCTATATATCAATTTGTTCATCTTTAATTCCTCAACAATGTTCTGTCATGGAAAAGTTGATCAGCTCATAGATTTACCTCAAAGTTTATAAATATATGAAACATTTTAAGAAATAAAATCGGAAATAAAATTAAAAAATCCGCACAACATTTCATGAACACAACAAAATAATATAAAAAAACGCAGACTGGTAAGGAGCCAAAAAAGTAACCCATTTAGTCCAAAAATAAGTTTATTTACAATCGATGACATGGACCTTTACACATTCATCACCAGTGCCGCCGACTTCACATCCCAAAACCTCTGCATCATCAAACATACATGTATTTTTCAGAGTCTTGCAGATATTGTTTGAACGATATAATCAATTTTTAGCTTTTTGGACTTGGCTGAGGAATAAAAAACCTTAGACTACAGAGAAGCAGTCAAAACTGAGGTTTTTCTAATCAATGAGAGCATCAGCCCTCAAAGTTTGTCATCGTCGTCTTCAAACACTGACCTGTCCCCATTATCAACTGTATTTGTTTCACGAGCCTTCAAAATATTGTTTGAATGACATAATTCATTTTGGGGGACTTGGCTGATGAATAAAAACATTAAACTACAGAGAAACGAGTAATGACTGAGAAAGGGATGCGACTATTTAGATTTAAATGGCTGGTTGCAAAGTTCTAAAAAAAAACATAGCCAAAAGTTGTGTTCTACCTTTACCAAACCATTGGAAAAAGCCACATAAGGGATTTTTTGGTATGTAAAATGTTTCTTCTACCAAACGAATATAAGTAGAACTAAAACTACTATAGGCTAGAGCAATGTGTGGTCAAAAAGACTGCATTCGCTGTGAAGAATTAACCGATCAAAGCAATATTTGCCCACATAATTTGGCAACATTATCAAAGCACAGAAAGATGACCATGATTGATTTCCAGTCCCAAAACACCTTAACCTCCTTAGCGTTTCATTTTCTCCCAGAAAAACGAGCCAAAAACGTTGCATTGTTTTACGTATGCATGTATATGCATGAATATACATGTGTATGTATATAATTATGTGTATATGTAAACATGCATAGCTATATATATATATATACATGTGTAGGTATAATTATATATAATTATGTAGGTATATATGTATTTATATATGTATATGTATGTATGTATGTATGTATATGTATGTATTCATTTTCAGGAATTTATATAGCGCCCCTTCAAGAAGCCTACTCATTATATATAATGTATGTATGTATGTATATATATATAATTTATATATATATTTACATTGCCATCTATGTGTGTAAATATATACATGTGTAGGTATAATTATATATAATTGTGTAGATATATATGTATTTATATATATATATATGTATGTATGTATGTATGTATATATACATATATATATATATATATATATATATTTACATTGCCATCTATGTGTGTAAATATATACATGTGTAGGTATAATTATATATAATTATGTAGGTATATATGTATTTATTTATGTATATGTATGTATATATGTATGTATGTATGTATATCAAACGTCATCTTTCACTCCCAACATGGTTTCCAGGCCGGGCATTCCCCCTATATGAATCTGATAAGCATGCAAGACAAGATATCTAGTGCTATCGAGAATAACGAATATGCTGTAGGTATATTCTTCGACTTAGCAAAGGCATTCGATACCGTTGACCATGAAATTCTCCTGTGCAAATTAGAATCATATGGAATACGTGGAATGCAGCTCGACTGGTTTGCCAGCTATTTTGACAATCGTTTTCAATGCGTTTGTTGTAATGGAGCCCTCTCTGATCTTAAGGTAATTAACTTTGGGGTACCCCAAGGATCTAACCTCGGTCCTTTGTTATTTCTCATTTACATTAACGACCTGCCAAATGTATCATCAATTTTATTCTTTATTCTATTCGCTGACGACACTAATGTCTTTTACTCCCACAAGTCACTGCACTCTCTTTTTGAAACTGTCAATGCAGAACTTACATTGGCTGCTGATTGGTTCTGTGCTAACAAACTTACTCTTAATTTGGAAAAAACGAACTTCATTATATTTAAATCACATAGGAAATCTGGGCCATTAGATAACCAGATGTCGCTGAATATTAACGATGTTCCCATTACTCAGGTTAATTCGACTAAATTCTTAGGGGTATATGTGGATCAACACATGACTTGGAAGGAACACATACATAATATCGCCATTAAAATTGCAAAAAATGTAGGTATTCTAGCTCGTACCTCTTATTTGTTACCCCCACCAATTCGAATGAAGTTATATTATTCTCTTGTATATCCTTATCTAACCTATTGTAATCTGATATGGGCCTCAACATACGACACAAGATTGAACAGACTAGTAATCCTTCAGAAGCGAGCAATACGCATTGTGGCAGGAGCCTGTCCACGAGAGCACACAGCTCCTTTATTCTCTATCCTTAAATTGCTTAACATTGAGCAGATCAAGACGGTTCAAATTGGGGAGTTTCTGTATAGATACGAGCATGGCCTACTCCCTCTGGCCTTTAGAGGTTTCTTCCAGCACGGTACAGAAATACACTCTTACCAAACAAGAAATGCTAAAGCCTTTCGTCCTGTTTTTGCTCACACCAATACACGCCTGTTCTCCATTAAATCTGTTGGTACTGCCATTTGGAACAACCTTCCCAAGGACATTCGCGATGCACGAAATTTACACATGTTCAAGAAAATGCTACGCCTTCACTTAATTAATGACTGTAATTCACCTGTACCTTGCGTGTAGAAATATGTTTTATCTAGTTAAGACAAAAAAGTGACATGTTATGCTGCTCATGACTATTGTACTTTCTCTGGTTTACTGTTAATTTTTGATGTTCATTGGCTTTGTTTTATTAAATGTAACACTCATCTAGGTGTCCCTAGTTAGCGGGACTTTGGTCCCTTCTGGGCCTCCTATTGTGCGTTTCTAATCAGAGCGGAAAATTGTATGCTTAATATTTTGAAACGGTGGCTGTCACCAACTCTTTTCTTTCTTAGTTGTGACCTACCTCAAGAACTTTCCTTATCTCTACATATAAATTGCTCAACGTCTTCTAACTGTTTAAGAATTAAATTGACACAGTTCTTTGAATGTTTCTCCTTTCTTTCTTCAAACACAGTATTAATTAATAACAACAACTCAACTCTTGCCCTAAAACAACTGTACTACACTGTATAGTTCAAAATCACTGTCATCAGCAGTTTCTAAGTTTGGCGCGCTAACTGCACGTGTAGAGAATCTATCGTCAGCCAATATTTAGGCTACTTTTAGGCCAAGCGCCCACGAGCCGACAGCGCAACTAAGGCCTAAGACTAAAACGCTTAACAATCGAATACACATTATATATATATCAACCTAAGGAACACCTGTGCTCATTATATATGCAAAACATTAGTTCACATTACCTCCTTCCCTTTCTTTGGATTGAGCAAATTAAACTTAAAATTTGTGCGAAATCATCAGGTACTAAATTATGCAATAAACTTAATACTATATAATACAGTAAAATAAACAATCTTATAATCTAGATAAACAATCTGCTACAACATTTAATCGTCCTTTCTTATAATTAACTTCTACATCAAAAGTTTGCAGTGCTAAAGCCCAACGCACCAGTTTAGCAGACTTAGACATAGATTCAGTCAGATAAGTTAAAGGATTGTGATCGGTAAAGATGTGAACTTTAGATCCAATTATTATCTCTTTCAACTTATTTAGAGCCCAAACAATAGCATAGGCTTCTTTTTCTCTACAGTTGCCCATCTCTTCTGAGTGTCAGTCAATTTCTGACTTATAAATGATACAGGGCGTTCTATTCCCTTATCATCCATCTGTGTTAAAACAGCTCCTACTGCAAAATCACTACTATCACAGTACAAATTAAAAGGTTTTCCAACATCAAAAACATATAAAACAACTTTAGAGCGTACAGCATCTTTAAGTAAATTAAATGCCTGTTGATGTCTATCAGTCCAATCAATCTTATCTGGAACATGTTTGCTTGTCAAATCAGATAGAGGCTTCGCAATCTGTGCAAAATCTTTGATAAACTGTCTATAGTAACCAAAAAATCCCAGCAATTGCTTAATTTGTTTCTTCGTTTCTGGGGTTTTCAAATTAATTAAACTTTCAATTCTATCTGGATTCATTTGAATCGTTCCAGAACCAACCACATGACCGATGAACTTTACCTCACTCTTACCAAAGATACATTTCTTTAAGTTCAGAGTAATGTTATGCAGTCTCATTTGCATTAAATATGCATCTAAATGCTGTAAATGAATCTTCCAGTCATCTGAATGCACAGCAATGTCATCTACATAGGGCTCAGCAAATTCATTTATAGGCTGTAAACCATGTTAATTGCTTTAACAAATGTTCTTCCTGAGTTGATCATTCCGAAAGGAACACGAGTAAACTCGTACAGTCCATTGTGAGTAACAAAAGCAGTTTTCCATTGATCAGTTTGCTTAACAGGACAAGTCCAGTAAGCACTTCGACAATCAAAAATCGAGATCACATTTGATTTTCCAACTTTGTGCAAAACATCTTTTACAATCGGCATCGGATATTTACAATCCACAGTGAACGAGTTAATGTATCTGTAGTCGCAGGCAAGTCTCAGAGAACCGTCTTTCTTTTTAACAATTACCAACGGACTTGCCATTCTGCTCGAAGATGGTTTTATAATGTTGGCTTGAAGCATTTCTTTAATTTGTCGTTCAACTTCTGCTCGATAGATGAGTGGAATTCGGTAAGCCATAAATTCTTTTTCACGAAATTCCGGTTTCAGTTCAATTTCATGTTCAACCAATGTACATAATCCAGGCTTTTCAGAAAATCGATCAGAATATTTGTTCAGTATTTCCAGCAATTGTTTTTGTTGAGTCAATGTCAAATGGCTAATCTGTTCAGGATCAAGATTCAGTGAATTCTTTTCATCTTGCAAGTCATTCTTCGTCAACAACTCAACCACTGAACCAAAGTCTTCATCTTCTTCAACGATTAATCCACAACTCATTGCTCTTGTAATGTACTTTCTGATTTTATTTGCGTGAATTATCTTTCGACAATCGTCACCCATATCAATCAAATAAGAGTACTTGGACCTTCGTTGTATGACAGTACATGGACCATGCCATCGTGAAATCAGTTTATTTGTTGACGTCGGATACAACACAATAACTTTTTCACCCGGTTCAAATTCTTTATGTTTCGCTCTTTTGTTGTATTGATTCGTATACTGTAATTGCTTCTCTCGTGTATATGATTCTGCAAACAGTAATGCTTTTTCCATATTTGCTTTCATGTCTTTCAAGTACTTTTCTGGTTGGATTCCAATATGAGGTGGTAAATTAATTTCTCTTGTCCAACTTTCTTTTAGAATTGCCAGTGGTCCACGCATATAAGGAGCAATTCCAGTAGTTGCATTCGGTACTTCTCGTAATGCCCACACTGTAAACGGAATTACTTTATGCCATTGCCTTGGATTGTCAACAATTACATGATGGATCATTTTCTTGAATGTTTGATTCCATCTTTCTACTAATCCAGCTGCCTCTGGATGACCTGGCGTGATCAAATCTTGGACTACAACCCATTAAATTCAGAAATTCTCTTGTCAGACTCGCTAGTAAAATTTGTTCCTTGGTCACTTGTGATCACTGAAGGTACACCAACGCTCATGAACAACTCCATCAAAGCATCACATACAGCTTTTGCAGTTAATGATTTCAACAGAAACACTGTAGGCCATCTGGTGCACGAATCGACAATACATAAACAGTACTTGTGACCTGCAGCAGATGCTGGCTCGATTGGTCCTACACAATCCACCGTAATTCTTCTAAACGCCACATCTTCTTCTGGGAATTGGAGTGATAGGAACCCTGTCCATCACCAAACTTCTTGCCTTTAACTGACATTTCTCACATGATTTGCAAAATTTCAATATATCTCTTCTCATCGTTTGGCCACGTAAAAGATAACTTTATTCGTTCTCTAGTTTTCTCTTCTCCAAGATGTCCTCCAAATACTGATTCGTGAGCCAACTCCATCACTTTCATTCGTCGCTCTTTTGGTAACACCAATTGATATATCGTTTGCTCTAATATTCGATATCTCTTGTGTACAGTAAGCCATTTACCACGCAGAATTCAGATTCTTTATCTGGCGCTAAATTCCACCATGCTTTCAATGATTCATCTTGTCTCTGCTGTTCTTCTCCGAATTTCCTTGCGTCCGCAATCTGCATCTGTTGTTCTTCATCTTTCTCATTTTCTTTGAAACAAATCTGCTATCTCCACATCAAATTCATTATCCTCTTTCCTTTCATTTAGATTACCATTCTTGCATGCAGCCATCTCTTTTTCACTCATGTCTGCAATTATACCGTCATTTTATTAAATTTTGTTGATCATCACTTTCGTTTTCCTCCATCACTTAAACTTTCAGTTTCACTTTCCTTTTCTTGTCCACTTTTTTTCGCTGACTCTGCAATCTCGTCATTACATTCGCTTGCACATCTCCTTGTATCATTTTCACTTGTGGCACGGCTTTTAGTTCTGCAATGATTTCTGGATGCAACAAAAATCTTTCTGTGCTTCCCATTTTCGCAATACTAGCACACATCAATGTCACATAAGGTGTAAGTGAACATTTGACTTTATGCGGAATTACCTCTTCTTCCACATCGTTACAACACAGCCTTACATCAACTTTCACTAACTTTGCAGGAATGGCATCTCCTGCCACGCATTGTAA
>JACEVL010000790.1:447500-483480 GCA_020284085.1 Aporrectodea caliginosa | reverse complement strand
GATTCCATCTTTCTACTAATCCAGCTGGATGACCTGGCGTATCAAATCTTGGACTACACCCCATTAAATTCAGAAATTCTCTTGTCAGACTCGCAGTAAAATTTGTTCCTTGGTCACTTGTGATCACTGAAGGTACACCAACGTTCATGAACAACTCCATCAAAGCATCACACACAGCCTTCGCAGTTAATGATTTCAACAGAAACACTGTAGGCCATCTTGTGCAAGAATCGACAATACATAAACAGTACTTGTGACCTGCAGCAGATGCTGGCTCGATTGGTCCTACACAATCCATTGTAATTCTTCTAAACGCTACATCTTCTCTTGGAATTGGAGTGATAGGAACCCTGTCCATCACCAAACTTCTTGCCTTTAACTGACATTTCTCACATGATTTGCAAAATTTCACTATATCTCTTCTCATCTTTGGCCACGTAAAAGACAACTTTATTCGTTCTCTAGTTTTCTCTTCTCCAAGATGTCCTCCAAATACTGATTCGTGAGCCAACTCCATCACTTTCATTCGTCGCTCTTTTGGTAACACCAATTGATATATCGTTTGCTCTAATATTCGATATCTCTTGTACAGTAAGCCATTTACCACGCAGAATTCAGATTCTTTATCTGGCGCTAAATTCCACCATGCTTTCAATGATTCATCTTGTCTCTGCTGTTCTTCGAATTTCCTTGCGTCTGCAATCTGCATCTGTTGTTCTTCATCTTTCTCATTTTCTTGAAACAAATCTGCTATCTCCACATCACATTCATTATCCTCTTTCGTTTCATTTAGATTACCATTCTTGCATGCAGCCATCTCTTGTTCACTCATTTCTGCTGTTATACCGTCTTGTATTAAACTTTGTTGATCATCACTTTCGTTTTCCTCTTCACTTGAACTTTCAGTTTCACTTTCCTCTTCGACTTCTATCACTTTCTTTCGCTGACTCTGCAATCTCGTCGTTACATTTGCTTGCACATCTCCTTGTATCATTTTCACTTGTGGCACGGCTTTAAGTTCTGCAATGATTTCTGGATGCAACAAGAATCTTTCTGTGCTTCCCATTTTTGCAATACTAGCACACATCAATGTCACATAAGGTGTAAGTGAACATTTGACTTTATGCGGAATTACCTCTTCTTCCACATCGTTACAACACAGCCTTACATCAACTTTCACCAACTTTGCAGGAATGGCATCTCCTGCCACGCATTGTAAGTTCACTTTTCCAATCTGCTCCACCTTCATGCCTTCCAGTAATTCTTCACTAATCACCGGAACCTCTGCTCCAGAATCAATCAGTGCTTTTACTTTCACTGGTTCTTTTCCTGCTGTTCCACGAATTTCTACCTCGACGTACTGCAATACCACTTTCTTCAATGCTGTACTTTCATCTCTTCCAACCATTTCTTTCTGCATTCCATTGTGCAATAGAATTTCTTTCTGAATATCAGGTGAAAGGTGACATTTCATCACTGACTTTACTTCAGTTTCATTGTTCTGATGTTCTGTGGCTTGACTTTCAGAATTATCAACCACTTGAATTCGATTCACCCTCGAATTTTCTTGTTTTGCACATAATTTGAGGTTGTAACAGGAACTGGACAGAATTTCATCAAATGCCTGTCTGATCCACAGTTGTGACAACGTTTCACCACTGCACCTCGTTGTTCGATGCTTTCTTTTCTTTTATATGGAGTAAACGATGCATTGCCTTCTCTCGCGACAAACCTTGGTGGTGATTTGTTATATACCTGACGTTGTCTGGTCATCATCGACTCTCTATTCTCGTGAACAACCGGAGAATTTGGTTTCACTTCTGCACCTCTGAACTGATTTCCTGTTTCTTGATTGCTCTTCCAATGAAAACCAAAATTTGGAGTGAACTGTTGATTTCTTTTGCCATTGGGAACAAAATCAAAACTTGTCTTATTCGGAATTGCCAAACCAATTCGATTATTAACATGAATGTCCGCTAGGTCTGCCACAACACTAGCTTCGTAACAATCAGTTCCTTCCTTCGACAATACAAACTGTAGTGGACCTGGTGGTAGTGATTCTTTCAACTTATCCGCCACTAACAAATCAAACAACTTCTCAAAATTCTTATCCACTTTGCGACTTTTCACATAATAGTTCAACAAGTTCTTCAGCCTAGCTGTAAACATTGTATACGTTTCTTCAGCTGTCTTCTTCGCATCAATAAACTTCGATCTGTACTCTCTCGGTGTCAACTTGAATTCTTTTAACAAGTGCTGTTTCACGACCTGATAATCGTCTAAATCATCGAATGACAATCTGTTTAGAACAGTTCTAGCTTTCGGAGTCATCAATGGCAATAGTAACTTCACCCAGAATTGTTCCTGCACGTTGAAACTACGAAACGCATTCTCAACCGTTTCGAAATATAATGGCACCTCCATCATATCGTTTGGCATTTTAGGTAACACGTGTTTCATGGCATCACCAATTTTCTTTATTTTCGAAACCATCGTTTCACTTTCTTCCTGTTTCCTTTTCTGTTCTTCTCGTTCTTCTTCTCCTTCTTTGTTCTTGTGCTTCTCTATTTTGCTTCTCCTCTTTGAGTTGTGCTTCTTTTAATGCTATTTTTTGTTGTTCCAACTTTAAACGTTCTTGTCTTTCCTCTTCCGCCTTCTCCATGCTTTCTTTCTGTAATTTCAGTTCTTCTTGTCTAACCTGTTCTGCTCGCTCCAACTCTGAAATTCGCACTTTTTCCTTTTCTTCTTCACGTAGTCTCTTCTCTTCAATCTGTTGCTGACGTATCTCTTCGTCACTTTTCCGCGCCCTTTCAAATTCAATCATCTGCTCTAATCTTCTCCTTTCAGCATCTTCTCTATCTTTTCTCAATTGCTCTAATTGAATTTCAAATTGCTGCTTTTGCAATTCTTCTTTCTCTCTTTGAAGACGTAATTCTTCCTGTCTTACATTTTCTGCTTTCTCTTCTTTTTCTCTCTGAAGACGTTCTGCCTTCTCTTCCTTTTCTCTCTGAAGACGTTCTGCCTTCTCTTCCTTTTCTCTCTGAAGACGTAATTCTTCCTGTCGCATTTCTTTCTCTTCTTGTCTCCGTTTCTCCTCTTTCTCTTTCTCTTCTTGTCTTCGTATCTCCTCTCTTTCTTTCTCTTCTTGTCTTCGTTTCTCCTCTCTTTCTTCTTTCATCATCATCCACTGCATCATCATCTCCATAGACATAAGTCCAGGCGGTTTTTCAATAACCTTTTCCACAGCACCGCCGACAGCACCTTCTTCTTCTGCTTCTTCTTTAAGCCAGACTTCAGCTAGCGCTTCTAACATGTCCTCACGTGACATATCTTTCAGTTTCTCTTCTTCAAAACCAGCCTTCAACAAGCGCTGTTTTAATCTTTCAGAAGACATCTTCTTCAGTTCTGCTTGTTTTTTGACACTTAATTTCTCCATCTTACTTCTTTACTTCAGTGCTGTCCTTTCTGGAAAACACCAGTTTTCTTTTGTGTTTGAAGTATTGGGGATTGTTCTTTGTTTGATAACAACCAACTTTTATACCTTTGTCGTTGAGGCTTTCGTTGTCGTAGATTTACCAATGATTTGAATGCGTATTCACCAGTCGACGTTGTTTCGAATCCCAGACGTTGTTTCGAATCCCAGACGTTGTTTCGACGTTGTTTCGAATCCCAGACGTTGTTTCGAATCCCACCGCTGCTGCCACCAAATAATGTCACCAACTCTTTTCTTTCTTAGTTGTGACCTACCTCAAGAACTTTCCTTATCTCTACATATAAATTGCTCAACGTCTTCTAACTGTTTAAGAATTAAATTGACACAGTTCTTTGAATGTTTCTTTCTTTCTTCAAACACAGTTTAATAACAACAACAATCTCAACTCTTGCCTTAAAACAACTGTGCATACTACACTGTATTGTTCAAATTCACTGTCATCAGCAGTTTCTAAGTTTGGCGCGCTAACTGCACGTGTAAAAGAATCTATCGTCAGCCAATGTTTAGGCTACTTTAGGCCAAGCGCCCACGAGCCGACAGCGCAACTAAGGCCTAAGACTAAAACGCTTAACAATCGATACACATTATTATATATATATCAACCTAAAGAACACCTGTGCTCATTATATATGCAAAACATTTGTTCACAATTATTACTATGATATATTATGTCATTATGGTCTCTGTCTGTATGTCTGTCTATGTCTCTGTGTCCTGTCTCTTTGTCTCCTGTCTCTGCCATCTCTGTGTGTAAATATATACATGTGTAGGCCAATAATAATGTCTAATTGTCTGTCTCTGTATATATGTATTTATATATGTATATGTATTTATGTATGTATCATATGTATGTCTCTATGTATGTATGAACCCGAACGTGACTCGGGTTAACCGCTTTTGCATAGAATTCCCTCCCGAGTAACGTTCGGGGTTAACGCTAAGGAGGTTAAATACAATGTGGACTTGTTACATGCAACCGGTTTATGTGCCACTAAACAATGCAAAGTGGTGTTATGTCCCCCATAGCTATTAGTTAACTTAACATGCCAAACTGATCAATGTGTCAAACAAGAACTGTAGCATAGCCAAACATTGACTTCTACAGCACTATCCCATTCTAAGCATGGCCAGATTTACACGCTGTGTCACATGACATGTCCCCCAATGACTTTGCGTTAAAATGTCTACACGCTGAAACACAACTGTAACTCATGGTGCATGCTAAATCTTTACAACAAGATGTTCATTACAATACCTGATGTAAGCTGTGGCTCCTAAGTACAGCGTTATAACTCAGGTCAGTGAATTAGTAAAGTTTAGAAGTTCTGGCACTGATAAATTAGACCACATTTGAAAAGTCTACAAGTTGCTGCTCACCAATTCCTGAACCAATTCCCTGTTGATGATTCCACTGAGTCCAGTCGACTGAGACGTCACCCAAAGCCAACCGTCACCCATGTCATTATGCACAACAAATATCTCACCAGGAGCAAAGCTGCCACACATCAACAAAGCAATGAAATTAAACATGTAATTTTCATGGCAGTTTCCAACAACACTCAGAACTGCTATGAATTCCATACAAATATTCATAAAACTAATAGGATTTAATGTAATTAAATGCAAACTAAACAACATATTTCTTGAGCACTTATTACACCTTTCGTGACTAGCACTGCATTACATTATTTGTTGGGCAAATATCTAGCTGTGAGCATTGGCAAGCTTTTCTGAGCTCTACTATATGTGACGCCAGAGGTCAAAACCCGTCGCTTGTCGATTTCTAGATATTGAGCAAGAAGCTCAAATAGGCGAGAGGGGTCAAAAATTTAGAATATTCTTCAATTCAGCAGTTGCCTCTGAATTTCCGATAATTTGCAAAGTAATATGCCGATTTTGATGCCGTTTGCTTTATTTGATACAAAATATAGCCTGTTAATGCTCAGCAAAATTGCAGCATAATCAAGTAATGGATTATGAGGACTTTGATGACACGAATATTCAGAAAATTTTTATTCGATTTTCTCACTCTGTACTAATAAAAGAATCAAATGAGCATGACTTCAGTAAGAAAAAAGATATTTTCATTCTGTAAAAAATATTTTGAAGCAAAGTAATTGTAGAATGTGACTGAATAAAAAGGTCAGAAACCGACATGTGACGGGTTTTGACCTCTGGCGTCACATATGTGATGTAACATTGAAAAGTAAATTACAGGTCCCTAAACCCAGCACACTAACTGAACAGAACGTCAAGTCACACAACAAATTAAAACTTGAAATTAAATTCGTTACACATATATAACACATCATCTATAAGAATTAAGAACCTAAACTCCTTTAAAACAGATTACAGTGCTGGACCTGGTGGCAAGTTTCAATTATGTGGAAAATACCAAAAACTGCTTCTGAAGAAGCAGCTATTGTAGCAACATTGCAGACATCAATAGTGCTAGAATGTCGACAAATCTACTTATTTATTTATTAAGGTAGTTTATATAGCGCCACTCCAATAGTCAGTAGGGCTGTCAAAATGTTAGTAAACTGCAGCCCGGGTACCCGAGAACAACCTGAACGGGGCCCGTAAGCCCGTCAGGCCGTCAGTAAAACAGCCTCCTAATTGGGTATTGATTGCTAGAGACTAGTTAAATTTCGTAATATGTGTGCTACATTGACTGACAGCTGTCACCGGCCAGTCCCGATGGAGGATAGCTTGCATGGGGACACACATTTCCAGTGGGGCACAACATTCTGCAGCCCTCATGAACGGGTCTAGTCTGAAAGGCGCCGGCATAAACAGCCAATCCCTCTCCGCTGTCGGCGGATTTAGCCTTAGGCCTCCCACCCAGAGTCTATAGGTGTGGAGGGGCGGCTTGTCTGTCCACCCTGCCCTTCTTGGATTTGCTTCTCTCAGACCACACGCGAGCGTGAGAACTTCAAAATAATTTCTGCCGGCGTCAAAGGCCTTTGTACGATGTTGTTAAACTCGGGATCCGCCACACACGTGCATGGCGTACTGTTATGATGTTACAAAGTGGCACTCCTCTTGAAATACAATTGCCCCCACGCAAGCAATCTTGGGTCGTAGACTGCCCCCACCCCACGCGGCTTGGCTGTACAGGCAACAGCCATCTGCCAGCAATTAAGCCGTTAGACTGTAATTAAACAATTATTGGAATGCCTGTTTAAGGCATTATGCCTCTTCCGCGGGCTTTTAAAATTGATTTATCGGCCCGGGCTCAATCGTTCGAACGGGGGCCCGGCAACCCGGGCCCCCGTTGACAGCCCTAATAGTCAGAGCTACTTTCTGCACTAGCCTCAATGATGTTAGTTGTCATTATTAACGGAAATATCGTCACTAAGTAACACAGTACACAGCAAACAAGAAGAGTCACCAGTGGTGGGCCCACGCACACATGTGGAGCCCACCAACAGATTCACATCCAATTGATACAAAGCATCACATTCAGAGACTCTGGACCTAGTTGCATCAACAGTGTGGCACGATGCCAGGTGGCAGCATCCTTAACCGACAACGCCATCACCGAGCAGTCCCTTGTTGGTAATGATGACGCACATCCAACTATCCATCAAGCTGCCAGGGTGCATGTTCAGCAGGTATTCATCACCTGCTGATCAGTACATTGAAGTGCCACCAGCAACAAATGGTCAAGGTGATTCAAAAGACCCAAGTTGCTCTCTCCTGTAACGAAATATGCCGTGGGGGAGTACGCAGCCTATAGTCCCAGAGTCAACCGTACATCAGGATGAACTCACTTACCTTAGTTCATCTGTCTCCGGCATCTGGTTGTATGTCAATATTGAGATAACTTTTCGTTTGTCATACACTGGCTGAAATCAAAACAAACTTCAAATCATCAGTCACGGTTTCTAACTTAAACAAAGAGGTGAAGGACAGATATGTTATCGTTGCCTTAATAAAACTAATTCATGAAAAGTGTTTTTTTGACAAGATTGTAATTCCCATTTGAGTAACGGAAATATCGTCACTAAGTAACACAGTACATTGAAGTGCCACCAGCAACAAATGGTCAAGGTGATTCAAAAGACCCAAGTTGCTCTCTCCTGTAACGAAATATGCCGTGGGGGAGTACGCAGCCTATAGTCCCAGAGTCAAAAAATGTTTAAAAATTCAAATGGGAATTACAATCTTGTCAAAAAAACACTTTTCATGAATTAGTTTTATTAAGGCAACGATAACATATCTGTCCTTCACCTCTTTGCCAAACCATGCTGTTGAAAGTCTGTGCTTCAGCCAAAAGAGAAAAACTCAAGAATCTGAGAATAATTAGTATCTTGACATTTAATCTCATGTCTGTTAAGTACCCCACAAAAGCACTGCCTATGCAGCTCAAATGATGTCAAATGTCTCTAAACACAGAAAGCATGTCAACAAGTAAAAAAATGCATAGATAACTAGAGTCACAAGTTGTGGGATTCCTATGCAGAGTTAACAGATGACTCCATGTTCAGAGTTTCTGGAACGAGATACGTCAACAGTGTAGACTGATGCCAGCATCCATAAATGATGATGATATATTCGTTTATTTATCAAGCAGGAAGACACACCGCTTCACAACTTACATACACAAACAAAGGCTATTATAAAGAAAAAAAGGGAATAATGTTAGTTTTTAAGATTTGGGTCAACGTGGTGGCTTAAAAATAAAGCATGATAACACCAGTAGCATACAACACATGTCCTCTCTAGCACTGCCTGCCTTTTTGAATTATTGCAGGTCTCCATTCTGTCTCACTGTAATATGATTGCCTTCTCCGTTAGAGCAATGGTCAGCTGAATTGGGTGCTCCTGTCCCGAAAATATCCCTCTCCTAACGACCGACCACTCATTAAAAGGGATTTGGCAGCCCTAATGGCCTCTACAACATCCGACTACCAATAAGCCAGAATAAAAGCAGTAACATCACAGCATTAACACGACTGGCTGCTAGAACTACCCATCACTGCCTGTGGTCTGAGGCTCGATGATATGGCCGTTTGCAGAGCCACTAGAATGCACCTCGGGGTTGATCTTTGTGTTCAACATGAATGCACCAGCGGTGTACTGATCACAGTAGATGGCTCACATGGCCATTCAAGTCACCTTGGAAACGGTCGGACAGCCAGACAGACCCTCATAAATCTGGCCTCAGCAAGGCTGGTTTCCCGGCAACAAATATCCAGCCGATCTTGTCAGTCCCGACAGGAAACGCCCAAATGGCATCACCCTTAGGGGCCGTCCATAAATGACGTCATGCACCTAGGGGGAGGGGGTCGGAAATTTGTGACGATGTGTGACATGGGGGTGGGGGGGGTCTGAGTAGTGTGACGTCACACCAGGTCTATGTTATTAAATTTAACAATTAACAAGAATTTAATTTTAATAATAACAGCACTAATTTTGAGGATTAAATTTTCATTATTTTTTTTAATTATTTTAATGTATACGGGCACCATAATTAATAATTTTCAAATTATTTCAATATTTGGTAACTGTTAGATTTTAAAATATTCATGCTTTTGCTATTTGTTCCATGAAGGAGCATTTTGCTTTGCCATGGAAATTGGTTTTAGGGGGGTCAGAGCTTTGTGACGTCATTTTCAGAGGGGGGTCTTACTTTTTGTGACGAAGTGTGACGAGGGGGGAGGGGGTTAAAAATCGGCCAAAATAGTGTGGCGTCATTTATGGGCGGCCCCTTATCCCGTGGGAGGGCGGGAAATGTCTGGTCTGGAACACTACTGTCACCGACACCTTGGCAGAGTCATATCGTCCCAGATCTACCAAGGTTGCAGGTGCTGCTCAACATAGCAGTGGAGAGAAAACCATCTAAGTTTACTGCTCTTCTGCCCGCATACTGCTTTGAGCCCCTTCGAAACTCTTAGCCCAATTAATCACGAAGGCCTGGCTTTCTTCAACAGCCTAGGCCACCACCTTGTCCACATTCATTCATTCATTCGGTGATTTATAAAGCACCTCTTCAAAGGGTCTACTCAGACGTGTTCCCGACTCCAGCAAGGCCAAAAAGAACAGTGTTTAAGTGATTGTATAACGTGTCACAGAGCATTCTAAGAAGCAGGTTCAAATACAAGGGGAGGCCGTTCCATACCGTTGGGCCCACCACTGAAAAGCACGATTTTGCATGGTAACCGTGCGGGCAAACGTGACCTAGATCATCCCCTATCAGCAGAACGGAGGGAGCAACTGTCCTGAGCCCGACACAGACTGACAGAGGTAACTGGACAAATAATTGAAGACAAACAGAGAAACTACATTCCTCTACAAGCGCCTATCCAGCGCTTCAATGCAATCTCTTTTCACAGCACTGTCCCTGGCTGACCCAGCTTCATCAGATTCATTCAATATGTCGTAATCTTTCGCTTAGTACTGCAACGACCTTGCTCCATTCCTTCATACTATTGTGATTCCATCTTTGCAGGTTTGCCAATATTCAGGCTACTTCAACTCCAGTTCATCCTGAACTGTGCTGCTTGGCTAGTGGCCAATCATATTCAAGATCCTCCTCCTTGGCCAGGCTTTGTTGGTCAGTTCTGCTCTATCATACATACGAGAGCTGTTTGTGCCCGTTTCAGCTCTGTCAGGTCGCCAACAGCTTCATTCAGCCACCCATGCAGATCTTCTGGTCCTTCGCTGCTGTACGTCAACACAGGTGCAACATGCACTCTCGTGCGTTTGTCCATTCTTTTGGAACAATCTTCCCATTGGCATCCATCTGTCACTTTACTCTGTTCAAGTAACTTTTCTAGTTTTGTTAAGATGCACCTGTTCAGATCCCTTGTACAGCTATGTTCATAGTGCTTAGAGGGATTCCTAAAATGCACTTTATAAAAGTCCACATACATACAGACAGACACATAAAAACATGTCTCTAGCATATCCTCAGGCTTACAACCTGCAAGAGTAGGACTTCTCTCCTTACATCTCTTACTGCCCTAATAAACATCAAGTTGGGAAACTGACAACACAGCATTGCACCTCTGTTATTTGGGGAACTCTGTTTGTGCTGCAAAAGAAATCTGGAGTTTCCATCCTATTGTGGCAATCGGCTACCACTGGCATTCTTTAGCTTCTAAATGTGTACGTTTACTGCAACTCAGATTTGCATTTCTGTGTGATCCTGCACGCATAAAAACTTTTGTAACAATAATTCATATGCTCTCACTCGGTCTCCAACTACTTTGCTCCTCTGCAGTGTGGTGCTGGACTGCTGGTGCTCCTCAAGGCTGTGAGACTGCCACACATGATGCCAGACATCTTCTGGAAGAGCCTCCATCAGGAGTTTGGCCTGATCAAACTGGATTTCACCAATGCATTCACAGCCTATGTCCAGTGGGGATGCTGACAGTGGTTCCTGAGTGCATTTCTGGGCTCTTTCCATACCTTGCATAATGCATGTAGCAAACGAATTGTTGTTAAATGCCGAGATTTTTCAATTCTCTCACAATTTGGCCTTCAACAAAGATACCTTCTCGATCTTCTCCTATTCAGTCTACCCGTTCAGCCTCTTCTTTCCAGACTCTATTTCTCCTCTCTGCGTAGGCTATTTCGATGACCTGACTTTAGGTGAGTCTGTCACCACAGCTCCCACTGATATCCAAACTCTCACTGAAGAGGCAGGCCACAAGGGTCAAACACTTCACCACGGTTAATACACATGTAAATTAAAAGTGGTTGTATAGACCTCTGGTGGTGCAACTGGATGCTGAAGTCTCTCGCCCTTCAGAAGATCCGAACACATTGTGTAATACCCTATAAGATCAGACATGCTGTCGAACTCTCGGCCTCCGATGTAGAAGTCCCCACACATGGCTGTAATCCTACAAAGTGTATTGCCAGATGAAACATCATTCAACAACACTCAAAACAAAAGAACTAATTCAGATTATCATCAAACGAAGCAACAAATAAAATTAGCATTATTATTATTATTATCATTGACTTTTCAATAGTGCCCCTTCAAGGTAATCTACTCAGAGGCGCTCCCAGTCCAACCACGGTTAAATAAGGCAGTCTTTAAGTTAGCAAAAGAACATAGTAGTGTGGCCCTTAGGTGCAGCAAGGAGCCCATTCCAGGTTGTAGGGCCAGAAACTGAAAAAGAGTGCTTAATAGTAGTCCGCGAGCGTGGGACTAGGAGTTCAGCTTGATCAGCCACTCGGAGAGCAGATCTACACTGTACACCAGAGGTGAGACAACAGAGTTCCAGCATGTACGGGGCCAGCCCCTCCATGCAGCACCAGACCAATGCAGAGGAGACCCTATAGGTAATCTGCTGCGGGAATGGAAGCCAGTGTAGTACATTCTGCATATAATCTGAGCATAGCGTCTAGGGCCTACAAGACAAATTCACAAGCCTTTGAAATGTAATGAGTATTTTGTACAACTTAATTACTATCCAGTTGCTACCTTTAAGAAAATTCTGCATGTGCTAATCTTTAATAGCCAAGAACACACAAAGTACTTTGAGGGAAAATTGCAGTCACATTTAACTTGCTTCAGTTAAAAAATACTTTAAACTCAAGATCATGCCATTGAGGACTGTACTTGAAAGAAGGGATGTTAAATGGGAATAAGAAATCTGATTATCGGTTTCAAAAACAATTATCATGTTTTTATTATTTACAAAATAAAAATCCAGTTCATTTTTAAAATCATTTTTGTAGTGAAAATGACAAGATATGCCAGAAAAAAATAATTCATGCATTTGTTTAGTGTTTACGATTGTTTTCATCCAATATGGCTGGCAGATAAGCTTTAAATTCGTGACCACTGCGTGCAGCGTCCCTGCAGGTGTCTGTTCTGCAATCGGATATCAACGAAAAGGTCTGTGTAACTGGAGATCACATCACCTTTACCAGGATATTATTGGAGTCTGATGACAATTCAAGCGAAAGAAATCGGATATTATAATATGTTATTGGACTTAAAAATATGAAAAGGAACTTATATATTTAAATGTAATATGATAAACTATGGTTTAAGATTTAACCAATAAGATATATTCTAGCTTTGTTTCTCTTATTTTAAGAAACAAGTCAAAATGATTGACATACTTAGCCTACTTTATCACATCATTGTTGAAAGGCCATATTCCCCAAAGATAAAATATTACAATAATAATAATAAGTTGCTGTAATTTCAAATAGTTCATAAACAGTTAGTTTGAGCTCAAAGTCAATTCAACATTAAATAACATTTAAATAAATCAAATTTATGTTTAAAAAATTACAACTAGGGCTTGTCATAATTAATAAATCTGATGTGTGGGAGAACTTTTAAAAAAAATTTTCGACAATGGCTCGCTGTAAACTCCGTTTGCAACCCTACTTGAAAGATCCTTGTACCCAATACCCTGTCAATATCCTGTCAAGATATCTGTCTTCCATGACAAGAAGAAGCCCAAAACTTTAATTAGAAGTGTAAAATAACCTGAAATGGTTGATACCAGTTTTGCCAAGAAATGACAGAACATAAGAACCAGGTTTGCGGTCACTTTCACGTATCAGGTAACTGCCAAGCTGACCAGCTTGTCGAAGACGATCTTCTGCAACATTCCGATCGAGTCGACCATGATACCACCTAAATCACCACAAGCACATCTAGTCTGATCAGCCATTTATGTATAAGGGTACCATATAAACCACCATACGCAATCTCAATCACCAGAAGTCATTTGCTACCATGCATGGCAGAAACCTACGTAACTCAAACTTATCAATACATATGACATGCACCTGAGGTTATTTATGCATACAATAGGTCCAACATAGTTCCATGCATAAGTTTAACAGAAATGCCAAAAACATCACTAAACACTTTAACAATGAGAGTGTATTAAAAGTGACTGGAAAACCACTGCAGCTCGTCATTAAAGTGTTAACATCGAGCTGCACTGTTTATATAGTCCGTGTTCATTTTAGGTCATAGCCTGCATTTATTTAAGGTCAACCAATCTGGCAGCGCGCCCGTTTTGTTGCGGCCAATGGCAACATGCCTAAATAAGCTGCATGCGGCCAATGCTGCTTATAAGATGAATTGTTGGGGTATATTGGAAAAGTTGAGTCCCCGATTCTATAAGCTTGCTCAGACCCCATGGTTACTATCACACACTCATAAGAGTGTCCAGAGGTTAACCACTGATTACATAATGTAATGTAATGTAACAAAACATTTATAAAGCGCCACTTAAGAGTCTCTCAGAAGCGCCAACATGTGGCCATCAAACAGCTGAAAAATGCGTCTTTAAGAGTTTAGAGAAAACCATATAACCGCGTGCAGCACGCACAGACAGCGGAAGAGCGTTCCAGATTTGTGGTGCCGCAATCGAGAAGTCCCGACGAGCACTGGTGGTGGTTCGAAACGAAGGTATCATCAAGTCATTTCGCGAGGCAGACGGAGAGCCCGACGACCAGTTTGAGTGCCAACTGGAAGGCACAGTTCAGCTATGTAGTCCGGAGCAGTACCAGTCGTAGCCTTCCAAACCAGCATAGCAATTTTGAATTGCACACGATCAGCAACTGGAAGCCAGTGGAGCTCACGTCGCATGTAGTCAGATATGTGTGAATATCTCGGTAGATCAGCCATAAGTCTGGCTGCTGCATTCTGAACAAGCTGAAGTTGATGAAGGCGGAACTCAGGGAGGCCCAGGAGGACCCCATTACAGTAGTCAAGACGTGTGAGGACAAACGAGTGTATTAGCACAGCCGCAGCACTTAGCAAAAGCGTTCTCCATATAACTCGGATCTGCCTGAGCATAACTGCTAAGATGCATGATTAGCATACCTTGTAGAGCGCCATACTTATGTTGACAATTCACAGTTGAGTCTCAAAATTTCTTGACAGGCTGTAGTATGCAAAAGGCCTTGGATAGAAACCAGCCTCCGATAATTTTACTAAACGCTATTGGTTTGTTGAAGTTCTACTACATAATGCACCCAAACACGAGCATTATTTTGAATTTGTTCGGATTTATTTGCAATAATTAAATAATTTATTTGCCCATAATACACAATACACCATAATACGGCAAACTTATAGTATCGTGGGCTTAAGGATTATATAGTATCTTTAGGCATGCTGTGTGGACGCCGGACGGTACCAGGTTTTCTAATGACGACCCACACCGTCCCAGGTGCGGGCCGAATCCCCGACACCCCGAAAGGAATTTCGGCCGGACCCCAAATTGATTTTCTAAGTCCGACCCGAATGAACATCATTAACAAATAAACATTTGAATAGTCTGTTCTGTTCTGATCTCAGCCATCCTCGTTTCGAGGGTCGGTCGCATCATGAATAATATTCCTCCAGCGTCTCCTGTCTTCCGTCAGTCTTATCAATTCCTCCATTGTCAATCCAGTACATTCCTTTATGTTGCTCAACCAGTTTGTTCTCGGTCTTCCTCTTTTCCGATTTCCCGGCATTGTGCCCTGCATGATGTCTTTCTCCAAGCATATTCCATCTCTTCTCATGATGTGTCCGAAGTAACTAAGTTTTCTTTCTTTTACCATCTTCAGGAGACTCCTCTCCACTCCTGCCTCCTCCAGCACCCATTCATTTTTCCGCATTTCCATCCAAGATATATTCATGATCAATCTCAGACACTTCATCTCGAATGCCTCTATTCTTCTCTCCTTCTCCTTCCTCAGTGTCCAACTTTCACAACCATATATAGCCACCTGCCAAACCAGTGCTCTCCATAACTTTATCTTTGTTGTTGTTGTTATGTCATGGCTCTTCCATATCTTTTTAAGGTCTGTAGCCACTGCATAGTGCATACCCCTTTGCCAATCGTACTCGAATCTCTGCACCGCAATCACTGTCTTCGTTGATCGTTGAACCAAAATACGTAAATCTGTCCACTGGTCCAATTCCTCCTGATTAATCCTGACTACATTTGGTTTCCGTTGTTGTCATAACCTTCGTCTTTCCTATATTAATCTGCATTCCATATTTCTTTCCTATCCTGTCCAGTCTCTCTATCAACATTTGCAATTCTTCTTCCGAGCTTGTTAGTAGTACGATGTCATCGGCGTATTGTAGGTTTGTCAGCCTTCTTCCTCCTATCTGGACTCCTCCATCATACCCTTCTAACGCTTCTCTCATCACTCTTTCCGCTAAGATGTTAAACAAACTTGGTGACAAAACGCATCCCTGTCTCACTCCGTGTCTATCTAACTCTGAATTCCTTCGATAGAGTTCCTGCCACCTTGACTAGTCAGTATATCGATATACATCAAGGCCACGCTAGGTCTTTGTCATGTTTACAATTTAACTTTGAATAACCTGGCCGCTTTCTAGAAAACTGTTTTCGGGAAATCTGGCTTTTGTCTGTTTTCAGCGTTTTCGGGGATTCGGGTTGACCCCACCGACCCTCACGACGCCTAACCTAACCCTTACCGACACTCACGACGCCAGTAAACTTACGCACTATATCCTTCAGCCCCCGATTCTATAAGCTTGCCCATAATACACCATCATCATCAGCAACGTCACTATCATCACTTCCATCTGTAAAGTTCCTGCCGTTACTGTTATCAAATCAGGCACCTGCTAGGGAAAAATGAAAGGAGCTACAGAAATACATTAACATGCCTATTTCCCCGCCTGTGGGCGGTCTAGGGTCAGTACTCACTGGCTTTCGGGAGGTGCGGAAAGATCTACATCCAGGTTTTCCTCGACACATTCTACCACTCCACAGAATGGATCGAAGTCATCTGTTGCGTCTATACTCTGCGCCTCCTCTACCACCAACCCACCGCTTCCCTCCATCAAACTCTTACACAAGTCTTTGTTTTTGTCCGACATATTTTAATAGCAGCTCCGCAGTAAATAAATTAATCTGATTTTTCTAAGTTTCTAATCAGTATTTATTTTAACGTTTTAGACTGTGTATTGTTTGCCTCTAAAGTGTATTTAAGGTGAAAGTTAAACTTACAATATTATTACGCTATTTTTTTATTATACCATTTTCTGCTATTTTTATTTAGTGCGAAGCTTCTACTGAAAGCGCGCTTCTGCCTTCGCCGTTCTAATAAGTAATAATAATCTTTATTAATTCAAACCACAGAATAGATAAAGCGTATGACAATTACGCAGGATGGTTACAATTCAGTTAACTAAATTAATAATAATAATAATAATAATAATAATAATAATAATAATAATAATAATAATAATAATAATAATAATAATAATAATAATAATAATAATAATAATAATAATAATAATAATAATAATAATAATAATAATATCTACTAGGCCTACTTACCTTGTTACCTTGTGCTGTCAGTTCTCTGAACTCTAGCGACCGTCATGATCAAGCCTACTTGATCTACTCACCTCACCTACAATTAACGCACTTCAATCCTCTCAGGCTCAGCCCATGTATCTCCGTCAGTTGTTCACGGTCCAACCTCTTCGTTCAACCCGTTCATCGTCCACCTCACACTGTTCCGCCCTTCCGTCACCTCATCGCTTAAATTTGCAAATCGTTCCATAGCCATAGCTGTACGGGCCTGTACCGCCTCTTTGGAACAAACTCCCGCCTGTGCTACGACAAATATCCGATCCATCCTACGAACTCACCAAAACCTCACCTCTTGCTATCTCTCCACAGGTCTTCCACTCAAAACTGAAAACACTGCTTTTTCACAAATCCTATCCCGATTCCTTCTCTTCCCCTCACCTCCCTCGATCGCCATTTCAACTCTAAGCATCATTAACCTTAGCCGTCTGACTGCCTGCCTGCCTGACTCTCTGGATTTTGACCCTCTGCCTATCGATTCTGTTTTGATTAAAAGCGCCTGTGAATAAGGCTCATCAATAAGCTGGTTCCCGCGACTTCGCTTTTGTGGGCGCTCTAGAAATATCGAGTTTACGATTACGATTACGATTACTACTACTAGCCTTTATATTCGTTTACTGGCACTCGATCCGCACTCATATTCATGAATATGAACTCCCAAAAAAAGATGACCACAATTTCATCTCTAGGGTTCTATATCGTACCATTCGGGATGTTAAGTTTTAACTCTCAATCCTGGCTATAGGCATAAACTTATAGTTTTTAATTTCATTACTTTCATTATCTCATGTAAACAAGTTGCGGTATGTCAACTTTGTATCTTAATAATAAACGAAATCTACTAACACAACTGAAACTCCGTCACTGCGCTTGTACTTTGGCAGTGCCAGTCCCAAGCGTGGATAAAGGAGGAGGGCGACGCTAATGATCAGTAGCGTAGCGAGGGGTGTTCCAGCGGTTCCGTGGAACAGGGCGCAACTAAGGAGGGCCCTGGAGGGGCGCACATTTTGAGACTGAATGATTTGATTAGGCCTACTAAACTTATTACTTTTTCTTGAAATATGAAATATCCATCATAAATTATATAAATGTAATAAAATGAAATAATGACAATTAAAAGTGTAGCATATATATGGGCTATAGGCCTATGTGACGATTTAGGTCACTAGCCTACCATTGTTTTCTAACAATAGGCCTATAGGTTGTGTGACTGTCGCCGTCAATCGCTTGAGACGCGGGCATAGGCCTAGACCAAAACAGGCACAGAAGTCAAATAGAGCGATCTTCCATGAATGTGTGGGAAACATACGTGCGCTTGCGATAGTGCGCTGTGATTGTTGGAAAAGCGAAGCGAAAAGAACGCGGTTCTTTTAGTTGCGTAGATTAGCCTGTAAACAGACTATAGGCCTATAGTAGGCTAAGTGCTAAGAACCCCAGACCGAGGCTGCAGCCTGCAAGTAGGCTACTGTTGTAGGGATGAAGATTGTCCTGGATTGAGGAGCCCAATCAGAGCGGACACGTTTCTGTCGCCATCAAAGCCGGTCTTCGGCTCTAAGCTCGGCCTGGTATCTGAAGAGCTAAGGAACATAACGTATGGTGGCGCTATACAAGTCACGGTATAGGCGGACCTGTAGAAGCGCACGCCTGCTTCATAAACCGTGGGTTGATTACACGATGGGACACCAATGGCTTACGGTGGGAGTATCGAACCTGAAGGAAGTCGAATCCTTTCCTCAGGGAACTTGCCCGGGCCTCCCTGTCCCTTCAACAGCACGAATGCACCGTGCACGCCACAGGGCGGTACGGTCTCTCTCTCTCTCTACACACACACACACCTACGCCCACACATCCACCTACGCACACGCACACACACATCTATATATTTTTATTTGTTTTGCAACATGTATATTTTCACAATTTTCATAATTTACGTCAATTGTCAGCTTTCAACAGAAATGTTATTTACTTTTAAATTGAAATATGTAAATGGCAATAGAACATTTTTAGTTTTATAAATAATTCGATCATTTTACTTTCATTGAAATAAATCTAAAGTGACTAAAATTAAATGTTTAGGCCTATAGAAACACGGAAACTTCGTTTCTATTTTCTTTAAAATACAAATTTTTATTTTGTATTAGAGATTACACATTTTTTCGATATTGGTTATAACTTGTTCCATGAGGGGTGGGGCGCTTGATTTACACTTGGAACGGGGCGCAATTAGTCCTATAGCTTGCTACGGCCCTGCTAATGATCTTGTTATCACACTGTGTCGTTAAACTGAAACTATGCTACTATAGGCTACTACTCAACGCAGCTGACACACCGCAACCATTACAGCGAATTCAACAGAATAGCCTAATAAAGATAAAGTTAAAAAACTAAAGTTCAAAAGATGGAACTATTAGGCCTATTATACGGTACAATTCTATCGTCTCTTTGTCTGTGGCATTGTAAATTCCAGTTTTCAACTGTCGTGTGCTGGCAAACACCAGATGATTGCTAGGTGGAGAAAAGAAAGGAGCTATAGAAATACATTAACATGCCTATTTTCCCGCCTGTGGGCGGCCTATAGGTCGGACCAGTTACCTCTGGCGGTCTTTGCGCCATTGAGCAAGGGAACAAGACCCTGCTACTAGTGTTGTTTTAGTTTTGCCTTGAGTTTTAGTTATAGTTATTATTAGTTTTACATGCTAGGTGTTTTAGTTATTATTAGTTTTAGTTATTTCGCCAAGTTTTAGTTTTAGTTATAGTTTTAGTTAATAGAAACTGACACTTTCTTGTTTCAGTTTTAGTTTCTTCAGTTTTAGTTTTAGTTTTAGTTTTAGTTATTTGTTCACTGATATTTAGCCGACAACAATGTATATCAAATTACTGCCAATAGGCAATAGCAACCATTATTCTTACAGTATGACAACATGCCATGTATCATACATGATATAATGTCCCTTTAATGATTAGTGTGGTAAAAATTTCTTGTTGAGCTTTATGTGATTCCCGATTTTCACCCCATGAACAAAAACATTGAATATTCAAAAACGCTAGGTTTTCGTTGTGTGTTTTCGTTAGGTTTTCGTTAGATGTTTTAGTTATTATTAGTTTTGACCGTTTTAGTTTCAGTTATCGTTTTTGGCCGGCTCCGCGAGTTTTAGTTATTATTAGTTTTAGTTATTGCACCGAGTTTTCGTTTTAGTTTTAGTTTTAGTTAACTATAACCCTGAGTTTTCGTTAACGAAGGTTTTCGTTTTAGTTTTAGTTAACGAAAACAACACTACCTGCTACCAGTGGCGGCGCCACACATTTTTTCTAGCCAAGGCATAACCCGGGCAGTCATACAAGTAACCAGTGCTGGGGCGGTTTATGCCCCAAATAAATTCTCGGCAGGGCACAAATTCTGGCAGGGCAACGACCAGGTCAAAGGCTTTCTTACCAGGGCATTTGCCCTGGCTTGCCCAGGTGTAGTGCCGCCACTGCCGGCTACCACTGGTGGCCCTTGCGCCATTAAGCAAGGGAACATGACCCGGTTACCTCTGGCGGTCCTTGCTCCATTAAGCAAGGGAACAGAAGAAGACAAAGCCAAAGACCAAGAAGAAACAAAGTAGAAGAGCAGAACATCATCAATAAGAACTCTGTTGTAAACCAAACACAGAACAATCGCAAAGCAAAATGCTGCAAACATTGACTCTAATGTAAATATTATTATTATAATTACTAATATCTTAGGCATATTTAGCATCTATTTACTAAAATGACATAGGCAAACACTGTTAGCACAGTCGAATACGACCATTTATGTACGAATACGACCATTTGTGTACTCTATATATATATATATATATATATATATATATATATATATATATATATAGGCCTATGAACCTATGTAATGACGCCAATCATCGTCGACGGCGTCGTTAAATAAACGATATTAAGTGTAATGACGCAAATGACGGCCATACAGTCATCCTCGATATGCCCATGAAAGTCATCCTCGATATGAAGGCGTCGTTAAATAAACGATATTAAGCCTATAGGGTCAATACTCACTGGAGGTTACGAGGGCACGACGACGACGGAATGAAGTGAACACCAGAGCAGGGAATTAACTCTCAAATCTCGGTCAATTTCTCCCTCAGATAAAGACAGATATGTGTCTTACCAGCGCCATCTGGCGAATGAAAGGCTAAGTTGACCTTTGGGAGGGTAGCGGGAAGCGAAACCGCGTCCGTGCTCATCTTTTGCACTACGTGCCAGAGGGTGTCACGACAATTCGTCTACAGACATTTCGTCTACGAAGTTATTTGATATTGTCACTTTAAAATGAAAGCTGGATTGATGAAAAAACTGTTTCCCTAAATGGAAGTTGGATTGATGAAAACATTCCTGTGTTGAAATAGAAGCTGGATTGATCGAAATAATTTTTCCTGTAAATAGAAGCTGGATACCGAGCTGGATGTATGGATGAAACTATAAGTTTTCCAGTCAATATAGAAGTTGGATTGATGAAAATAATCGTTTCAGTAGACCTAATAAGAATTAAGCTGGATTCCTGAGAATATTTAGCACGTTTTAGCGAAACTATCAGAAAGTGGCCTCTGTTGATTACCACTAATGGATATAGACACACTCGTAGGCGAAATGTCTGTAGACGGTGTCTGTAGACGAAGTGTCTGTAGACGAAGAGTCGCGGAACCGTGCCAGATTGTTACTATTACCCTAAAGTTTCCTCAACCGTGCCCTCCATTTGTCATACCCACAGAGGCCCGGGAAGTGTTTAAAAGTTGTGTGAGCCAACCTCAGCCACGTATAGGCCTAGATTTGAGGTGGATAAAATTATCCATTACAAACTATATATTTGTGTTTGTGTGTGTGTGTGTGTGTGTGTGTGTGTGTGTGTGTGTGTGTGTATATATATATATATATATATATATATATATATATATAAGCTTCTAGGATGGACTATGGATCGGACACACGCTGAGATCTAGGTTCGAATCACTACTAAGAACGGTCATTGAAGGAAAAATGGAGGGAGGAAGACAAGAGGAAGACCAAGACAGATGTTGCTGGATTGGATGATGACAAACGGTTACAGAAAGCTGAGGGGAGAGGAGTGGCGACGTCGGACATTTGAACCTGCCTATGAGGCTGAGAACCCGAAGAAGACAAGGTTGTGTGTATATATATATATATATATATATATATATATATATAGGCTATAATATTTATATATACATATATATACAACCTACAAAACTCTCCAATCCTCCCAGCCCTCCTATATTCGTCAGTAATTCACAGTCCATCCACGCCGCTCAACCCGCTCTTCTTCCGCCCTAACTCTTCCCCGCCCACCAAAGGCCACCATTAGTCACTTAATTGCTAAATTTTATAAATCGCTCCATAGCCATAGCATGCAGTTCTGCCTCTCTGGAATAAACTCCCGCCAGAATTACGAAAAATATCACATCCTTCCTAAGAACTCACCAAAAGCTCACCTCTTTCAGTTTTGCTATCTCTCCACAGGTCTCTCTAAAAGCTGAAAACACTGCTCTTTCACAAATCTTATCCTGAGACCTGAGTCCTCTTCAGTCTTCACTCGTACTTCAAGAAACACCATCCACTAAACACCATAGAGGCATAGACGCTTAATTGACTGTCTTGACCCTGTGGCTATCGATTTTGTTTATAATTATATAGGCCTAACATATTGTTTTTACTGAGATCCTGTGAATAAGCTGCATGGTTCCAGCGCAATCTCAAGAGTTAAGATGTAGGCATATACTTACCATCACACCTTCCAGCTGATGACTTGGAAAACGACAGATAAGACTGTTTAAATGATTTCAAAGGCGGTCCGCTAAACATTGCAGCACTTTCTTTATCAATTTTATTTTGGCTTACCGGTATTCAAAATTATTTGAGTCATTTTCCGGTAACATGGTAAATTCACAAATTCAACAAGCAAAAAAAATTTTTTTTTTAAATACAGTTTTTTTTCTTTGGAACAAATCTTGAATGTTTCTATTTCACAAATATATATTTGGTTTTGCACTAATATGTAAATGTAAAAAGTTTTTGGTAGAAAAAAATAGCCCTACTAAAATATTTGTCCACTCCGTTACTGTATACATATGAGATCTGTTTTATACATTGTACAGCTTCTGTTGTGTATTTTGACATTCCAATATGTTTCTAGTATTAATATTTATAAAATAGAAATAAAAGAAATTAGAAAACTTATAATGATTTGATTCCATCACAGTTTCATTTATTTAGAAAAGGTCCACTCCGTTATGGAAATAAAAGCATCTAATGTTAAGTTGAATAAATATTTTTGCCCAAACAACTGAAAAGAAATCACTTGAGCAATCATTCCCAGTGATCGAATAGACAGAAAACACTAAAATATTTATGGTATTGTCTTAAAAATTTGCTCACAGCATCAAAATACCACACCATTTAGCCTATAATAATTCCACTCCGTTACTATCTTTCGAGTGTCGAACACAATTTTTCCACTCCGTTACATAGCTGTCCCATGCGTTACCAAATAAATGTTAACGGAGTGGACAGGTAACGGAGTAGACAATTTGGGTTGCAGCACGGTAAATACCATATTATCGCTCACGCGTCCACATCGATCGTTGGTAAAATCATTATTTTGCTTATAAGCGTTATATTACAAATATTATTGGAATTAGATTCATTTATAATCATGGCAAAAATGCAGTAACGGAGTGGCCGTATAATAAAAAACACATCTGGTACGAAATAAATGAAAATTCGTATGAAATTTGTCGAACCATTTATATCGTTGATGAAGATATAAATAGCTTACATAGATTACATAGTACAGATGAGTCTAGTTGCGCGACCACAAAACTGAATGGTTCTGAGATAGAAGATTAATTTTTTACATGGTAACGGAGTATACATAATTCCTGGGGACAAGTTTTAAAAACTTTCCTTTAATTATGCTGAAAATCCGGTTCACCAAGTTGTATTTTAAAACATACACAAATATATAATACATAAGAAACACGTGAATTTTTTGGCTCAATACAAATCATTTCGAAATTGTAGACTAAAGCAATAAGTACTAGAGCCTAGGGACAGTAACGGAGTGGAACATTTTAAATTGAAAATAAATTTTAATAAATTAGGTTATTGCTTTAAATTACTTTCAAATATCTTAAATTGTTGACTGATCAAATACATTTTAATATCAACACTTAGCATAATCAGACTAGGTATAGTTTTTCGAGAAATGACCGGGGACAGCTGAATTCTGAATTTACCATGTTACCGGAAAATGACTCATTTATAATCCAACGTACACTCGAATGGAGTCTCTAGAAGAACTAATCTATCTTCCATTTCTTCTCGCACTCTGAGAGCACACATGTGCACTGAATGGCCTATATATATATATATATATATATATATATATATATATATATATATATATATATATATATATATATATATATATATATATATATATAAGAGCTGTCTTAGTAATCAGATGTCCAGTCTGTAGCCACTCTCTGTCCAGTCTTGTAGGGTGATAAATTGCACGTGTCACATTGGGAGTTCGATCCTCGGGCTTTCATCAACCACATTTAGGCACCTGTTGTACCGTTCAGGTCCAATTATGATACGCCACATACGCGCAATGTATCATCCTACAAGACTTGGCAGTCGTCTTGCTTCCTGTCCCTTTCCTAATGCCAGGGCGCTTTGGTAAGGTTCCATTACTGTGTTATTTTCATAGTATTTATTAGGCCTAATGTTTTCAAAGTTGTGTGAGCATGCCCCTGCCTTGGCGCCACAGGGCCAAAACTTGTGTGAGCATCGGCGCCTTCGGCGCCATAGGTTCCCGGGTCCCTGCATACCCAGACAAAACAATTATTATTTTCTGGGAGGAAGGCCTTCAGAGCATCATCATCATCGTGATGATCATCATCATCGTCGTCATCTTCATTGTTACTACGTAGCCTACGGCATTAGGGCTTACTATTATTATTTTATTATTATTATTACTACTACTACTACTACTACTACTACTACTACTACTACTACTACTACTACTACTACTACTACTACTACTACTACTACTACTACTTATGTGGGGCGCGGTGGTGTAGGGGTATGTTCGGTACCTTGCAACCGGAGGGTTGCGGGTTCGAATCCACCTCAAGCCGCCGCGTAGGGAGTCTAGGGACCCTGGGCAAGTCCTTCACTCGCAATTGCTCATGCGTTTCGGCGTGAAACTCCGATTCAGTGTCGGGAGCGCCTCTGAGTAGAAATCTTGAAGGGGCGCTATAACAAGTGCTCATACAATACTACTACTACAATTATTTTTGCCCGAGGTAGAAAGAATCCATCAGGAACCAAAACTTATGTTAGGAGTAAAAAAACGTTCTCCGAGAAATCAGGCCTCGTCCCAGTTTACACCGCCATCCGGAAATGCGCCTCTGAATGCAATGGCACACAGATGGAAAGACGTTGGAACAGGAATTTAGTTTACACTGATCTCCAGAGACAGCTGAAATGAGACGTCCTATAGGCCTATCGGAGAGAAATATTGTATACCCTTAGCGTTTACAGGTCCAAGGGTTTCCAAGGCAACGAGGACAAACATGTGGGTTGCAGGCAACAATGCATATTTGGCAGAGTTATGAACCGCGGTCTGCTCAGCTGCGGAGCCTGCTGAAATTGCGGTCTGTGGCAAGTAGGAAGCAGGCCAAGACTTAGTGTGGACTACTGTAGCATCCCAGGTCATCCCACGTTATTATTATTATTATTATTATTATTATTATTACAATGATTATTATTACCATCACTATTATTATTATTATTATTATTATTATTATTATTATTATTATTATTATTATTATTATTATTATTATTATTACTACTACTACTACTACTATTATTACCATTATTATTATTACCATTATTATTACCATCACTATTATTATTATTTTATTATTATTATTTTTTTGGCCCCGAGGTATACAGGATCCCTCAGGGACTTAGATATTACTATAGCTGTTGTAATTTGTCTGGAGATGACCCTACTCGTCGGTGTCCTGGTTGGCGAAAGTGCCTCGGAACGCGATTGCGTTATAGCGTTGTATTGTTATTATTATTATTATTATTATTATTATTATTATTATTATTATTATTATTATTATTATTATTGTTATTATTATTATTATTATTATTATTACCATTATTATTATTACCATTATTATTACCATCGCTATTATTATTATTATTATTATTATTATTATTATTATTATTATTATTATTATTATTATTATTATTATTATTATTAAAGTCAGAGTTCTTAAAATCATGGTTCTTATTATTATTATTATTATTATTATTATTATTATTATTATTATTTTTTTTTCCTTCGAGGTACATATGATCCCTCAGGATTGCAAAAATTAGGGGGGCGCGTTGTTCTGGAATGGCTAATCTTCACAGATGGATTGGTGGGTTAGGAAAGTGCTAGAAAAAGCAACTGCGTTGAAGCGCTGAATAGTCATAGACAAGCGCTGAAAGAGAAAAGTTGTCTCTCTATTGTCTCCAGAAGTTTGGGCAAGTCGGTAGCCAAGAAGGTTGATTATTATTATTATTATTATTATTATTATTATTATTATTATTATTATTATTATTATTATTATTATTATTATAACAATATTTATTCTCTCCATCAATCAACATCAATACATCAATAGACAAGGATGCAGTAGCTGTCGTCTAAAAATTAACGTCATAAATGCCGTTAGTGTCACATCTCCCTTAGGTCTGGCTATTATTATTATTATTTATTATTATTATTATTATTTTTTTTTTTACCCGAGGTAGTTCTAATCCCTCAGGCCGCTAAAAAATTATTATTATTATTATTATTATTATTATTATTATTATTATTATTATTATTATTTTAGGCAAGGCGATAAGCGGCGCCGTTATAATTGTTTAACAGTCGCAAATGGGAAACATTGGGAAATATTGGAACTCTCACTTTCTATACCAAATAGCGCCTTACTATAGAAGGCCTACGTACGTGGCTATTCATTAATTGACACACTTCGATAAATTTATTAAAATAACGTCTTCTTACCAGCTCAACACATAAACTCAATTTAACACATAAACTGTCTTTCAGGTCTTACTCTACACAACTCTTACAGTCTACTAGAGAGTGACATGGGGAGACAATGTCGTCCCCATCCCCGCCCCGCAACAAGTAAGTCTTCCCCATCCCCGCCCCATCTCCGCAGGGTTTCTCCCCATCCCCGCCCCATCCCCGCAGGTTTTCTCCCCATCCCCACCCCATCCCCGCAGGACGACATCACATTCCCCGCAAAAAGTTTACACCAATTCAAATTTAAAAAATAACATTTTTAGCTTAAAAATCTATTTGTATTGCAGACTGCAATAGTCTGTTATTATCTTATCGACAGTTTGCATTAACCAAGCCCTGACTATTTCTGACTAGAAGGCTTCAGGAAATAAAAAATCTCCTTATCAGTTCTCAAGTTCTTAACATCACCCGGGTTTCTTGCCGGTTTCTTGCCCATTACCGCGGCATTACCGCGAGAGTGAACCCCATTACCGCGGTATTACCGCAATTTTTTTCCCCATTACCGCGGTATTACCGCAATTGTTGTCCCCATTACCGCGGGATTTACCGCGGTTACCGCGGTTTTCCCGCGGGGAAATTCCCCATGTCACTCTCTACAGTCTACACTCTATATACACAACTGCTCCGTCAGCATCAAATTTTAAATCTGCTCGCTTCTGCAAATCTCTTGGCCGCCAGGTAGGCATAGCTAGTAATTGCAATTGGTCAATTGTAATTTTGTAACTATTGGAAATTTAATATAGCGCCACTTTAAGAGCAAACTGATCAGGGTCGCTCTCTGTGCTAGCCTGTATGATGTCAAATGTCATTACAATATAAGAGCTAGAATTTCATGAAGAGGCAAAGCACTGCACAGGAAAGTAGAAGAGTCACTGTTGGCGAGCTCACGCACACACGTGGAACCTAACCAACGGATTCCTGTCCGCAGTTGACATTCTCTGGACGACATAGGCGTAGACTCTGCCGGGGCAGCCGGGGCACGTGCCCCCCCCCATAATTGAGATGGTGGGGCATTGCCCCACCAATAAATCCAGAGGAGAATTTCTTAAAATATTAAAAACTTCGTCAGAAACAGAGACAAAGAACTTAAATACTATCAGAAATTCCATAATGAAAACCAAGATTTATTTATATCTTCAATGTTTTCAAGTCTTCAAGTCTTCAATATGAAAGAAATGTACATGTAAGCAAAAAGCAACCATTTCAGACTGAAACTGTTCTCATTCTCGTCTCTACGCTGGATAACATCTCGTCTATTGACAATGGAAATTCCTGTCTCTAACTATGCCTTGAATTCAGTGTAGCCTTCGACACCATAAACCACCAGCTACTCCTTTCAAGACTCACCAAAAGGTTCTGTGTCCCCTGGGACTGCCTTAAACTGGTTAGCTTCTTACGTAGATGACCGTATCAGCAGGTGGGCATCGGAACCGCTCGATCTTAACCCGCTGTTTACACTGCTAGAATGCCAAAGGGGTCTTTCCTCGGTGCTTTATTATTTAGATTCTCTACTTCCCAATCAGTCGTACAGCTAATCACTTTGGAGTCCAATTACAACAGTACCCGGATGATAATCAGCTCCATCTTGCTCTGTCACACATCGATCAGCCTGGTAAACAGAAACGTTTGCATGGCTGTGTTTCAATGGTTTGACCATAAACCCAGACAAATCTGAGGCAATTCTGTTCGGTTCGCGCCAACGACTGCGTTCTCTTCGTAGTTTAAATTCACTTCCTTCAAAAAGCGGCTCACAACTCACCATTTCCCCTTCGATTTCAAGCACTTGTATATTATGACTGCATCTTCTCCTAGCGGTTGACGATCAGCGTCGTAGATTCACATTTCGGTGTGACCTTGCGCACGTTACAAATTTAATAATAATAATAATAATAATAATAATTGGGGCAGTAACTTCCGCCCATGCAGGAGACTGGATGGTTTCGATTCCGATCGCTTCCTGTGGACTGTGTCTCACCGATGAAGCTGTCCGGGTGGCTATAGGCCTACGATTGGGCCTTGACCTCTGCGAACCACACCAGTGCCAATGCGGTGTGACAACGGACAAGGGAGGGCATCATGGACTGGTCTGCAGGCTGTCTGGAGGGAGAACCATCCGGCACTTCACAATAAATGACATCATCTGGAGGGCTCTCCAGCGAGCTGAAGTTCCGAGCACCAAAGAACCAACAGGTCTGCTCCGAAGCGATGGCAAAAGACCGGATGGAGGAACGTTGATCCCGTGGTCAAGAGGAAAATATATGACTTGGGATGCCACCAGTGTACACACGTGTGCAACCTCATATATACATCTGACTTCTATAACGCCGGGAGCAGCAGCAGAAATGGCTGCCGACAGGAAGATCACCAAGTACTCAGAAATTCCCAGCACCTATGACTTCATTCCAGTAGCATTGGAAACCATGGGTCCCATCAATGCCCAGGGCAGGGAGTTCCTATCAGAACAAGATCGGCGTTTGACCATTGTTTCGGGGGAACCGCAAGAGACAGCACGCTTGTTTCAGCGTCTTTCTATTTGCACGCAGCGGTTTAATGCTGTTGCATTTCGAAGCACCTTTATGCAATTGACCGGTGAGGATGACCGCTAACTCCAGAACGAAAACGCTCTTCATATAGTTTCTAAAGCCTGAGGGATCATATATACCTCGGGCAAAAAAAAATAATAATTATAAAAATCCCTCCGGGTTTGTCAAGGTCTGATGGTAAAAGACCAGACGGCCTAACACTGATTCCGTGGCGCTCGGGTCGCTGCTTGACCTGGGACGTCACAGTTGCGGACACAGTGGCCCCTTCTTACTTGTCCACAACCTCCAACCAGCCGGGAGGAGCTGCTGAACTGGCTGAAGCCAGAAAAAATGCTAAATACAGCCAACTGATGCAATCCTACCACTTTGTCCCATTGGCTTTTGAAACCATGGAACCACTTAACGCCAAGGGATTGGCCTTTCTTGCCGACCTGGGTCGTCTCTTGGGCCAAATTTCGGGCGACCCAAGAGAAACCAGTTTCTTGTTCCAGCGCCTGTCCGTTGTAATCCAACGTTTCAACGCGATTGCGTTCCACAGCACTTTTGTTCTTCCAGATCTTGACAAGGATGGCCACTCCAGAGTAAACATTGCTTATTAATATCTGACACCTGAGGGATTATAGATACCTCGGGTTAAAAAAATAATAATAATAATATTTATTTATTTTCTACTATAAAAATAATAATAATAATAATAATAATAATAATACATTAATGTAATACCGGAAGCGCTCATGATGCGATCAGTTTTCGCGTTCTCATTGTCCAGACCCCATGCCCCACCAATATTTTGGACAAGTTTACGCCAGTGCTGGACGACCAAGTTACGTCGATAGTGTAGAGCGATTACAGGTAGCAGCGCACGATGCACACGAAGACGCATCCGCAGTTGATCCGCAGTTGATCAGTTGCTGATCATTGGTAGGAGATGACGTCCGGTGGCTATCCATTGAGCCACCACCTGTTGACATTCGTCGGGTGCCGATCGGCAGATTGATGGACCGTGAGTGACTAAACGGTTGAGATCACTCCAATAATTACCCTCGTCGCTTCTCCTCCTCTGACACTCGACCGCAGGTGGCCAGAAAGGATGGGCCCTACTCCTCCCAACGCAGTCACCTTCTTACCAGCTCAACCGAACATTTTGACTAAACAAATAATGAAATATTCGGTCTTATAAATTGGGTATTGGCAGTTTAATAACCGGCTATACGCGGTATCGGCATAATCGGAAAAAATCGATATCGGTACAGCTCTACACCACACTAAGTTTTTCCTAGGTCAGACAGAAAGGCCTGGCCTTCGTGGTTTATCGGACCCATGGTCTCGAAAGCCAGAGGGATGAAGAAGTGCGAAGCAGATAGCGCTTATTATTATTATTATTATTATTATTATTATTATTATTATTATTATTATTATTATTATTATTATTATTATTATTATTATTATTATTAATAATATAAACGAAGAGAAATCTCTGCAACGAAGGCAACATTCCTGTGACGCTCTCCCCCCGCGAAGAGTGGCGAGGCCGGCCCCTATAGATGAAGAGTTCTGTGCCTGCCTCCCTCACTACCTCCCTCGCATCCATCGGCGAAGCCGATTACCCACCAGAGGGCGAATTCTGTGTCTGCCTCCCTCACTACCTCCCTCGCGAGCTCCGGTCCAGCCAGGCATAGATGTCCATATTTGCATCGGCCTCCCTCACTCCCTCCCTCGCGATCTCCGGTCAAGACAGGGCGATATCTGTGTCTGCCTCTCTCACTCCCTGCCACGCAACTGACCCAGCTTGGATAGCCAAATAAGCTGTCTTTTGTTCCTCATTATAAAATCCTCCTACAAGGAATTTCTTGGTCATTTCTGTGGCGATTTTTTAGGCCGTTGATGTATGTAAGTAACACTCGATGTAAACAGTGTCGTCATCGATACATAACAGGTGAGTAATGCCTGTCTGCCTTCTTATTAACGTAAACCGAATTCTCAACGAATAATCAATAAGAGTAGATGTTGTAACAAAGCTCTTTGAAAGTGCAAGTGATGACTTGGATACGACCGTTGGACGGAGGTTTGGAGGTATAGTGGGATGGATGGAGGGTCGAAAGGATGGAGGGACGGAGGAAGGGACGGACGGACGGTTAGAGGTAGGAAGGGAGGGATGGAGAGAGGAGAGAGGGAAGTTAGATGTAAGACAGGAGGGATTGAGATAGGGATGGAGGGAGAGAGAGAGAGGAAGGGACGGACTGTTAGAGGTAGGAAGGGGGATGGAGAGAGGGATGGAGGGGTAGAAAGGGACGGACGGTTAGAGGTAGGGAGGGATGGAGTCATGGAGGGAGGGATGGAGTCATGGAGAGATGGATGGAGGGTAGAATGGGACGGACTGTTAGAGGTAGGGAGGGACGGAGGAAGAGAGGAAAGGAGGGATGGATGGAGTGAAGGACGCAGGGAGAGGCAGAGGAGAGGCAGAGGTGTGGCGTCAATCACATATCACGTGATGACGTCTCTCATAAACTTTTCAAACTGTTTGAACCGTCTTAGGACGGGCAAACATCTAGTTATTATTATTATTATTATTATTATTATTATTATTATTATTTTCGCCCGAGGCATCAGGGTCTAAGAAACTATGCCTATGGTTTAGGCCTACGGGTTTTCTTCCCCATCGTTTGCATAAAGGAGCCCCTAAACTTGCCTAAAGCCTTCGGCATTAAAGCGCTGCATGCAGACGGACAATCGCTGGAACAGGTGAGTCGTCTCGCGGGGGTGGCCCGTTGCCTCCGTCATCCGACAGGACGATAGTTCTGGCAGGAGCTGGGCCAGCTCCTGCAAGAACTATCGTCCTGTGCGATATTATTATTATTATTATTTTTATTATTATTATTATTATTATTATTATTATTATTACTATTATTACTATTATTATTACTATTATTATTATTATTATTATTATTATTATTATTATTATTATTATTATTATTATTATTATTATTATTATTATTATTACTATTATTATATCAAAAACTAGTGTTTATTATTATTATTATTATTATTATTATTATTATTGTTATTATTATTATTATTATTATTATTATTATTATTATTTATTATTATTATTATTTTTCCCCGAGGTACATATGATCCCTCAGGATTGCAAAAATAATAATAATAATAATAAATAATAATAATAATAATAATAATAATAATAATAATAATAATAATAATAATAATAATAATAAATAATAATAATAATAATAATAATAATAATAGTAATAATAATAATCTTTTCTTTATTGAACCGCCTGAGAAACGCACTGCGCTGTACATTTACATGTTATGCAAATGAAACAATTCACAAGAACACAAATGACAGAAGACATAAATCTTAAATACTAACAAAACAGACAGCCTGCAATACACAGCGCTAATAGCAGCCTACAAAACATGTCTCTCCTACGGGACTCGAACTCGGTACTTCTCGCTCTCTATGCCAGTGTGTTATCCAATGTTGGTAGCCTGCTCGTCACGCCGGCGCCCCGGGTTCGCTTCCCGGTCAGGTCGGTTTATCAGAGATTAATTTCTCGGATCTTTACTGCGGGTGGCTCGGTCGCATTATAAACGTGGAGTACAATACAACACACAATACAACACATCACAATACAACACATCACAATACAACTGGGGCGCGGTGGTTCGGTGCCTTGCAGCTGGAGGGTTGCGGGTTCGAATCCACCTCAAAGTCGCCGCGTAGGGACCCTGGGCAAGTCCTTCACTCGCAATTGCTCATGCGCTTCGGCGTGAAACTCCGATTCAGCGTTCGCGCAGTAGTCGGGAGCGCCTCTGAATGGGAAATCTGGTAGGGGCGCTATAACAAGTGTTCAAATACAATACAATACAATACAATATCGGGCCCCCAATGTTTATTTTTTATTTTTATTTATATTTATTTTATTTATTTATGTTTTAAAACAAGAGGTTGGGTTTAGCCCCTCGGAACCCTTCCAATGGCGTCTATATTGTTCTGAATTTGTTGCGTTCTGGAACCTTTTTTCTTTAAAAAACACTGTTTATAGCCTTATATGAAACAACTTCTATCACGATTTCCTTCAGTTTTCTGTTTTATGCAGATCTTGACTGTTGGAGAACTTTGGACTTTGTAGCTGCATACCACGACGTTGTTCTTATCGCAAGAAATAGTGCAGTAATAACACTTATCATGTAAAATTTATAAACCTGCCTAACCCGGGTTACCCGGGTTTTTACGGCCGTCAAACTGTTAACGCTGATTCTGATTTTTTTACAATAATACAATGACACGATTACACATTTTGATTTTAAAGTGCACACACAGTGACACACAAATCGATGGCATATGTGGCCTAAGTTGGCGATTGGTGTGTTTGTCAACGATTGTCATGTGCCCAAAACGTGCATGCAGTGGACTTCGGGATGAGGAAATGCTCAAAGTCAGTGTTTTAGCCAAAGCCAATTACGACGACCATGGTAATGATGACAATGAAGATGACGACGATGACGTGATGTGAGTGTGAGCTGGCAATGGCCGCATGACGAAAGGCGCCAATGACACACAGTCGTTACGTAGTCGTTTCGTCTGCTCCTTGCGTGTGACCATCACTCTTCGACTTTTTCATGCCTGCAACTGCTATCGATCGTGGATTGTTTTCTCTTATTAATAACATCTTTAATTGTGATTAGTCAGGCAACCGGAACCGCGCGTGTGCCTGCAGTGTCCGACTCCCATATGCGTCGCGCCTGCAGTGTGTGTGTTTATGCGGCACCGTAGAATATGCGTTGATCTGACGACGACGGTCGTGCTTAATATTATACGTTTGCGCTCGTGAATATTGTTTGGCCTTCGACTGCAGTTGGCCTGGCCTCGTTGGCCATCGTTCGGCGGACGACGGGAGTCGCAGCCGACGCCCGCCCGACCGCCCGCCCGCCTCTGCCCGCCTCTGCCCGTCGGCCGTCGTGCCGCTCTCGCTGCGTAGGCGGCGGCGGTGGCTATTCGTCCGACCGACCGACCGACCGACCGCAGACGAAGCCTTAGTTCGACCGTCGACGGTAATTTATGTCTCGCTGTGGTCGTCATCGTCTGTGACAGGAAATTGGACGCCTTCTATTCCTATATATAGCAGATGGGAGGATGACCGGTGCTGCATGGTAACTGACCATTCGGCGTCGTCTCTTCGTGTCAGTCTTAATCATCACCAACACCACAGCACCAGCACCACCACGGCACCACCATAGCACCAGCACCACCACAACACCAGCACCACCACAACACCAGCACCACCACAACACCACCAGCACCACCAGCAGCAGCAGCAGCAGCAGTGTCGTCTGGACCTCTTGATCGACGTTACCTGCGTTTTCGTTGTCACTGCAAAGTTTCAGCGGCAGACAGAAGGAGACAAGGAAGGACGGAAAAAAGGAAGGAAGGAGAAACGGAAGAAACGAGAAACGGAAGGAAGAAGAACGCTCTGCGGGTAAGAAACGATCAGATAACATCAAACACCGCTTATCACTCTTGTGACGTCATCTAATCCTCATAGTATGCATGTAATTGTCACTAGAAGAGGCGCGTAATGTGAATAGACATGGGGAAATGTAATAAGCAAACGATGCTTTCGTGGCCTGTGATATACGGCAAAAGCTATGCTGTAGAAAACCTGCTGAGGAGTAGGGAATGGCCGAGTGGCATTTATGCCGTTTTCCGATTAATCGGCACTAATTCCCTACTGAGGAGTAGGCTACCTGCTGGAGCAGCTGTATCGAAGACAGCTGCTTCTTCGTCTCATCGTTCTGCACGTGCTGCTCTTGACTGAGTGCTCAAGAGACACTCACTTAATATGTCAAATTCATTCATTCGTTCATTCTGGAGATTTATATAGCGCCCCTTTAAGAAATCTACGCAGGAGCGCTCCCAGTCCCAGCCCAGCCACGGCAAAAGAAAAAAGACTTAAGTGATTTCTAAAACCCAGTTTGATTGGTCAAATGTAAACATGACACTAACAAGTCGTCTTTACAGAGAGCGACGTGCAAACATACATGTATGCCTTACCCTTTATCTTTATTACAGACAGTAATAAAGATAAAGGGTAAGGCACAAAGCCTATAATAAACTGATGATACCATTTAACTGTGTATTTATACAGCGTTCGATTAAAACGTGCTAGTATGAGACGTGTGAGTTGATGATTTAACTCATTTAACAACTGAGTTTGAGTTAACTCATTTCACTTAGGATGAGTTGAGTTTGAGTTTTAACTCATTTTGAGGCGCATGATTTGAGTTTTGATTTAATTCATTTCTTGTCTGAGTTTATCCAATACTGATTACAGTTCACAAGTATCCCTCGGTAACAACGCGAATTCAGGCGCACGTACATTGTATGCATCTGATTCCACACAGAAATGCA